>MU394072.1:0-576900 GCA_022578605.1 Camillea tinctor | reverse complement strand
CCCCCCCCCCCCCCCCCCCCCTTGGGAGGACCAGGAAGTCCGAGATCGAGATCAACACGTCTGGTCTGTCTTTATTTAAGAGAAAAGCACAGAGTACTATATGGCAACGACGCCGTCTGATCTAACTAGGTTGTTACACAAAGATGAGGCGAGGATGCTCTTGGGGCTGTGAAAGGGTTCTGGGTTCAGGTCTCGGAGAGTACTTGATACGGCTGCCACAGACAAGGGAAGGGGGGGGGATGGAAGAGTGGACATTCTGCATGGTCTTTCTTCTGCCCACCTCGCGGTTGTGCTTTCCACGCATCCGAGAGGCTGTTACCAAAAATTCTACTCGGGCCTAGAGCTCTGTCCTGGGCAGGTTGGCTAAGGCCACAACTAGGTAGATCATCGTCGTCCATCAAATTTCTTTTGTTTCTATTTTCGGTGGCCGTCATCCCCTCGGGTTGACGGGGTTATGTAAGTATCTAGACTGCCCTGCTCATCACGGCCTACTTGCCCTCTTCGATATCGATGATCACAAGATCCTCTGGCTCCAGCATACAAAAGTACATACAAAAGGGAGGGGATGGGGGGAGCTGGGGAGTGGAAAGGATGGATAGCCTGGGAGGTATGGAGAAATTTCCCGTGATACCTTTTGTATAACATCATCTTCGGGAACGTTTTCACAGCAGAGTAATCACAAGCACATGTCAAAAAATTGGATAGACAATAGCAAAGATGTCTCTAAGCACGGAACACATGGATGACTACTTACGTACACACTCACCCGTCTCGTCTATCTTATATCCGGTGACAGTCCAGGACCGGGGGCGGATAGGATGGGATGGGGAAGGGGAGATAACACAACAGGGAAAGTTAGCCGGGCTTCTACATATGCCAATTGCAAGTTTACCATAATGTCCCAGGGCGGAATTCGTATTTACACCATTGAGGCATCGGGAAGAGCCCATTTCTTCCCCCCTCCCCCTCCCCTTCGGACCCAAGGCCGCTTGTTGCAAGGTTATCACCTCTTTTTGATTTATTCATTGAATTTTTTCTATGCTTACCTACGCTTTGACACAATTAGGTCGCTCCAACTTCCTAGTCTAGGTAGTGCTAACACTAGCACGACGATGACAAGCGGCACGAGAAACTAGTGAAGAGCCCATCAGTACAAAGCGAGCTAATATCCACGGCTCTAAACAGCCTTCTTCCGCGGGAAGAAGGGGTGGAAAGGGGGAGCGGAGTAGGAAGAGGCTCATGAATCATGATAACCATTTTATACGTGCGATCCAAGCACATAGGGACTACCCGTGTGACGGGAAAAAGCTGGTGATGATCATCGTGCAATGGGCTGATGAAGGATGACATTTAGAGGTCCTATCGCGGTCCTGTCACACTCTATCACTCGGGGTTTTATGGGTTTATTTGATTTGATTTTGATTTTTATTGATTTTTGTTTTTCTTGATCTTCTCCTTATAACCTCGGATTGCTAAGCGAGAAACCTAACCCGCCTAGACACCCGGGCCACTATAGACCCCCTTCCACCCCTTCCCTTGTGGATATATCTCGAGGGACTAGCTAGGTATTATGTGCAGGGCGGTAACACTCAAAGTCGTACCCGGTAACCGGGATGGCATATAAAATACTATGTAGCATATATAGCCCCCAGCTACACGCGTATCAACAAAACTAAGTTAACATAATATAACATATATGTACCGGTCAAGCCCCTGGAATACAATTAGTTGCGGCTGTGGATTTGTCGGAAGTGATGGGTTATAAAACAGATGTGCGCCGGGGGTTCCATAGAAAGAAGGAGGAGTGAGGCGAAGTGAGTGAGAAGAAACAAAAAGCCAATAAGGATGAAATAGGGCATACAACTTCCATACTGTCATTTTTTTTCTTGTCTTTGCAGTCGAAAAGAGGTCCAAGCTTAATAGAAAAAAAAACATTTTGTATTGAATTTGTACTTTGATCAATGCGTTTTGATGTGGTGGGGAGCATCGGCGAGGTAACCTGGTGACGGGGACGCTAAACATCATCATTCAGGGGTTGGGCCTGTATGCGGTCTCTTGAATCCTTGCCAATCGCCCTTTACGTTGCTTGCCGATGTCGTTATTAGACTTGGCTTAGATACCATGAATTCGGTTGGTGGTATGGCTGTCCTAGGCTATAGGTGAGGTAGATACCTCTTTAGGAACATTTTGAATAGGAGAGCACTGTGGGTAGGATGTTCATTACGAGATATTAAGCATATTTAAATTCCGGATATCGTTGCGGATATCGTGACTAGGTGTCTTATAGATAGATTATATACATGTAGGCAGGAGGCTCCGTATAGAGATGACATAGAGTGAGGCGTAGCTGGTCTAGACAGGACGAGATCCAACTTCTTCTGGGCAATATACGAGTGACTCCTCGAAATAATGGAGAATAAATGGCATGGAAATCGACAGATAGATTACCTCCTAGGCGGGAATATCCCTGGCAAATAACGGTGATGTTAAACCCCCTTGACGCTTTATTACATACGTTTTCACCAGTAAGTACGGCCTTCCAAGGTAGTTGGCAAGGCTCTAATATTAATTGTTTAGTTTTTCTTCCTTTATTTTTCTTTCCAATTGTTTTAATCTATTTTATTTTTATGATTATTTTCGTTTCTACCTCGCCTTCTAGAATCTTTCCCATTTCCGCTCACATTCATGCTAGCATATAGCATACGTCATGAGTTATGCATGCTCGAGCCAGGGCTTGTCTTGTTTTATTTCACATGACCTGCTAATAGTATTATTTGTGTGGAAAAGGGATTAGATATTAGAAGTCACAAAGCACTGTGATTAGATAGCATAACCTTCAGATATTAATACAAACTCATGATATTTTATCTGTTGAAATCTAGAACATACCACTAAGTGGTTTCATTTGATCAAAAATAAAAAAGAAGAAAGAAATATAGAAAAGGGGGGAAAGAGAGAGATTTTGTTTTCAATCTATGGTCTTCTTTCTTGCATCTTCTATCTTCTCAGATAACCTTCCTCTACTTCAAGATATTGTCTTTTCAATAGATAGGGTTTCTTTTTTGTTAAGATCCACCGCCCCCGGCCAGTCAAGGAATCTTTCCGCTTCACCTCCGTACTATTACCTATACGTTAAGAGGCTAATCCAATTAGCCCTCGTTGAACCACCGGGGCATAACTCACAAGTCATTGTCTAGTGCCGCCAACATCCCAGTTCTCTATCTTCGCGCCGCAATCGCCTAGGTTTGTCTATAGGAAGATGGGGGCTACGCATGATAACATAGCACCTTATAGTATAAGCTAACACATAAGTAATTCTAAGGATTTTCAGCTGAACATTAGGTACAAAGAATCTAATATCATAGCTTCAACTGAGCAGCCTCTACACTTACCCATGTTATCAAATTTGTCTAGTGTAAAGCAGGGTTCTTGACATTCCCTCAAAGATCATCTTAATTGGTCACAATGACAACCAAATAATGGCATGAGAACAATAAATTTGCACCGGGTGATATATTTACTGATATACGTATGTGTTTCAAGATCTACTTCGTACATCATACAACCACTCTATTCCAAGTATGCTCTATGCCTGTATCTCCTCCGAGTATGTTTCGGGTCTAAAACTAGAAGGATTCAATATACATATGCCCCAGCGTGGGAAACTTTTACAAAACTTTTTCAGTCTGCTGATACAGACCCAGTTATGAAGGCATTAGAAACCTGTTCAAGAGAAAAGAAAGAAATGCATCAAGCTCCAAGGGGACACCCTGGCGGGAATCCGTCTCAAGTTGATTATCGTTTGTAACTGGTTAGAATAAGCAAGCTCGCAATAGAATCCAGTATTATTTGTAAGAAGACTACAATTAATAGTAGATAGGCAGTAGAGAATCTATGAGTGTCTAGCTTCAGCCTATAGGGGGAAAAAGGCAAATACATGTGTCACGAATACCATACACATCCAATGAATACTAATGTGTTTAGAATCGCTATGACATCTACTCGGGGGAACTGGCAACGTTGAAACCTCCATGTACAAGACTTCTAAGGAAACAACAAAGTTGATCTTTACATTCACAGTGAGGAACTTAATCGATCGTGGCAACTGTGAAGCCCTAGAATTTCAATTATTAGCGTTTGCGGCCCGAGAAAAAAAAAGGGAGGGAGGATACAAGATAGGATAACTAGACAATCTTCATTATGTTGCTGAAGAATGAAGTGGCACGAGGGACTTGAACTCGAGATACGCAAACAGTTAGTCGTTGTATACTTTACACAGGAATATCCCATTTTCTTCCAACATCATATGTATCTTCTACTTCTATCATTGCCATTATACATATCTCGAAACAATATCGTAGTAACTCCTGAAGCTTCATGTAATGATATATTACTCGTGAAGAAACGAATAAAACCCACAGTTGTCCCGGTATCACACCCAGTTCCTGGGGCTCTCGACGAGGAGCCCCGGAAGCCTTCGAGACGACACGCCATCCATCTCTATCTATTCATCACGACGCTACTGCTGTAAGTCTCTCGAAATAGTTACCCGGTCCGTCCGTGCTCCACCAAGCTCCAACCTGTCGAAGAAGGGTGACGGATCCCCGACTACAGTAGGTAAGTAATTCGTAGTTAACTAAGGGGATGGTCATGGAAAAAAAGCAGGATTATGCTTAAGTCTGTGTCATCCTAGCAAAAAAGCTGCTCTACATAGCAATCGCTTTTGCTAGCTATGCCACTAACCTAAATTGTTTATTTAAACATTTAACTTTTAACACCACTTTTAACCGCACAATGCTAAATTGATTGCTGACTTTTTCACGTTATTAAGGCCCGTGCCTATTAATAAATTTTACAATGTAGCTTATAGTGTTTTAACGTATATATAGCTTAATTTTGCATATAAACTTATATATATATTAAATAGTTAAATTAATTAACAAGTAACATTATAATTATTATAACTACTACTTTATTGCAAGTATTTTATTAATTTGCAATATTTATTTTTTATTATAAAAATTGCTTATAATTCTTAAAACCTTTTTAACAACTAAATACTAACGCAACTACTTAGCAAATTACCTATACAGCTACTTAACTAAGCCTTTATTTCTTTTTGCCTATAACTTTTTAAAAGTTAAACTCCTATTTTTAAAACTGCGTTATTAAAAAATATTAAAAAGCAAATTAATAATAAGCTTTTAACTACGTTTAAAAAATTAAAAAAAAAAGTATTTATTAATATTAAAAATATATTAATACGTTATTTTAAAACCGATATTAACTAAAAATAAGTTAAAAATAAGTATAACTATATTAAAAAAGTAACATAAGCTTAATGTGCTTTACTAACTATTAGTAGTTTTAACTAAAATAAAAAAAGAAAAACTATTTTTAAAAACCTTATTATTATTAACACTTATATAGCAAGCTACTTAAAAGTTAATAAGTTTAAAAATAAATATATTAAAAATTAAAACCTTTATAAAGAGATTTAAAAAGCCAACTTTTAAGCTACAGGCTTTAACGCTTAAAGTTTTTATTTTAAAAGGCCCGCCGCCGCTTTCGTGTTTACTTTAAAGGAAAATAAATTTAATTTATTTAATTTTAAATTTTTTAATATAAAAGAGCTTTTTGCAAAATTTAGCCGCAAATAAAAGCAGTTTTATAAAAAAACCGCTTTATTGTTTAAACAACAAAATTTATGCAAATTAAAAAGCAAAATAATTTATAAAGGCTTTAATAACGTAGTAGCAGCGTTAGTATACGATAAAAATAAAATTAATTATAAAAAAGCCATTAAAAAGCTAAATAAATATTATTTTAAAAAAATTAGCAAAAAAGCTTATAATGAAATTATAAATTTATAGGTAAAAAAGCTTAAATAGGCTTATACGTAGTTAGCAATAAATAATTATGCTTAATATAAATAGCTTATAAAATTTAATAATAGTATTAGCTAAATAAATTATATAAAAAGTTTTATAACGATTTAAAAGGTAGTTTTGCAAGTAAATAACAAAATAAAGCAATAGCTTATTAACAAGTATTAAAATAATAATATTAAATTTAATAAAAATAAAAGTATTAATAAGCTTTAAAGTTTAAAAAGTGTCGTTTTTATTTTTAGTTATTTAAGCTATAAAGTTAAATAAATTAAATTGCAATAATAAAAGTAAATTTTATTAGTTTTGCTATATTTAATATTACTTTTTTAAACTACTATTAAAAATTTAATTATTATTTATTTTTTTTAAAATTAAAATACGTAATAAATTAAATATATAGCAACACGTATACGAATTTTTATAAACTTTTTTCTATATTATAAGTGTTAAAAAAAACGTAAATGTATGTATGTTTTAATGTATAAACTATAAATATAAATGCAATTAAGTTAACTGTAATAATAATAGTTTGTAAATTATTTTGCAAATTATTTTGCAAATTAAAAAATTTAATATTAACTACAACGCTAACTATATTAGCTAATTTACGTTATTTTGGTTTTAAATTTATTATATTTGCATATTTACTTATATATACTTTTTTTGTACTATATACTTTATATATGCCTTTTATATCGCAGTGGCTTTTTAGTTCTTTATAGTAAACATTAACGAATTTATTCCGCTTTTTTTTTTAACTGTATAAAGTTATTTTTATTGTTTATATGCGTATTAAAGTTGATTTTAATTAGTGTATTATTAGTTATATTACTATAGTTTAATAAAAAGTTGCATATTGCTACTATTGCATATATTATTTTAATTTAAGTGTTAATATATATAAATAAAAATTGCTTAAAAACACAAAAAATACTTTTTTATTGCTTAAACGCTTTTTTAATTACATTATGCAGTTTAAAATGCTTAAAATTATATAGCTTTTTTTTAGTTTTTAACTTTATTTTAACTTTAATAAACTTTTGCAAATAATATTGTATATTACAGTATAAAGTAAGCATTTTTTTCTTATTAATAAAACTAGCATTTTTTAAAATGTAGTAATTTTTAAAAATTATTAACTAATTAAAATTTACAGCGTTATTAAAAATTTTAAAGTTATTTGCAAACTTTTTTTAACTAGCTAAAATGTATATAAACCTTTTATTAAAATTATATATAGCTAGTATATTAATCAATATTTTTCCGTAACGATTAATTTAAGTATTTTACTAGCTAATAACTTTAATTAAAAAATAAAACTTATTTATAGCACTTAAATAGTATGTAAAGTATAAAAAAAATTTTAAATCGGTTATAATTTTTAAATAAGTAGTTTAAAAAGTTGGTTTAATATTAATTTTAATTAATATAATTATTAAGTTTAATATATTATAAAAGCTGTTTAATATAGTAGCATAGCATTTTTTAAATCTTTTAGCCGTTATATAAAATAATAAACTTTAAGCTATAATATAAAAAAAAATTGTAAATTTTTTGTCGACGTTAATACTTTATGTACTTTTTAAATCTGCGTATATAACTAATTACTTTTATAGAACTTAATAGGTAAATTTCGTTATTTAATATACTTGCTAAAATCATTTATTACTTTTAAATAATAAGTACCGTATATATGTTAAGTTGTTAGTTTATTTTGTATATATTTAACGTTAACGTATGTACTTATAAGTAAATGCTACTATAATTATAGCTATAATAGTACTTATATAGCATTGTTAAGTTTAAAGTAATATATTTATTATTAAGTAATTATATAAAGTACGCTATAATAAAAGCAACAATAAAAAACTTAAAAAGTATTAAAAAAAGGTTAATTAACCTTTTTAATTAGTTATAAGGCTTTTTTAATAGTTATAAAAAAACTTAACCTATATAAAAACCTACTAAATAGTTTTTAAACTTTTTAAAGCTTAATTAACTAGCTTAAAAGTTTAAAAATAGGCTATAAATAGCTTTATTTACAATAAAACATATGATTTAAAATGGAAAAAAAGCACCAAATAAGCTAATATTTAGTAACTAGTTGGCTTAAGGATCTATTAAGCTATTTTACGTATATTTATTAAATTAATCAATGTAAGGATTTAGCAGCATTTTTTTTAGAAGATTATATGGGGCTTAGCTACTTTTTACCGTAAACGCTTTGTTAAATAAGCAGCTTGTGGGTATTAAGCATGGTGCTGCTGAAGTGCATGACCACCCCCTAAGTGTCTAAGTAGGGACTAATTACAAGTAGTAGCAATGACGTGTTGCCGTTGGTGTCCCCCTCCCCTCCCTTGTGTCTATCTATCACTCATCACCACCACATCCGGGACGGACCTTTCTGAATGTCACCTAAGATGAAGCACTGCACTAATATGGCGTGAGACATGCATGACACTTTTGACACGGGGTGATTCGTGCTATAGATCCCACATTTGATGTGAATTGTAGCCATATCTATGACCAGCTACCGGGGGAGGAAAGATCGGTTGTAACTATTCCTAATCACATGGCTAGGTGAAGTTAAAGGCAATAATATCTTTCAAATTTGTTAACGATTACCTTGCTAGGAAGGATAACAGACTATCTCTGCATTTACACATGTGGGAAACTCTAGAGGACGAAAGAAAAATCGCATAAGCTCCGACATCAGAAGTATACCTGGGCAAGTTTCCATGAAAGAGCTAATTTACTGTTCCATCCACCGCCGTCAAACAGAGACGACGTTGATTCCTCCACCTATCGTGGGTTACCGCCTTGCCTCAAGGCTCAACCCGTGGAGATCAAGCCATTAGATGACAGGGAAAAGCCACTCACGTGCTGTCAGCCCCATATATTCCATAGGTTGTGCGCTGCCCGGCATATGTTTACTAGCCCAGGGTCCTGGGTTAGTTATGTACGTCAGGATTGATAGAGCCTTGGTGAGCGCAAAATAGGGGATGGAGGAAACACTAGAGTTTGCAGGGTTTCATTCTCTTTCGGTTACGCCATGATGGCTCGACGGAAAAGCTACATACGTACATAGACGTTACAAGGTCGGACTATTTATCGGAAGCGGTCTAGACACTGGTCTAGAAGACATCCACGCGGGCGGCCAGGGAGGATTGTCAGGGGTTGACTGAGTGTGTTGGTGATGGAGCATCAGGGTGCGTCAATCCTCGCTTAAAGGCCACCCATTATAACCAAAAACTCGCCCTCTTTTCAGCTGATTCAGATGTGAAGCTCTTGTCGTTGAATAGGAGGTACAACGTGTTTCCTGACCAAGACTGTATAATCATAAACAGCCGCGCTTCTTTTCGGGGTATTTTCTGACGCGCTGTACCATAGTGTCGGATAAGACAGAGGAAATACGTGCTCAGGGATGATATTATCAGACAAGGGATGAGAACTCTGAGGTAGGGGGGCGCCTTGAGTTCTTGCGGTGTGGTAATAGGATGGCATTGGTGGGAGAGGCGCGGATGTGAATCCGAGTCCCGTGGCAGCTACCGTGGTCCCTGCTGAACGCTGCAGGGTATTGGACGGGCATGAAATAATAGTTAGGCGGATACTTGGACGTCCTTTAGCGGGACAATTTTCAATATGGGGCTGTTAGCGTGCCAGGTCATCGAACGATTGCGGCCTTGAATTCAGGATCTGGAGTTTCTACCGCGTTCTCCATTAGAATCGAGAAGGTTGCTCATGCTGCCCAGGCAAGTCTACTTGATGGCAATTGATGGTACGGGAGACGATGGCGGCTGGACGACGTTGCTTCCGGAGAAGGACTTACATGACACGCACACACCGATTGGAAAAATGTGTTGGAGGGTGGAGAGAGAGAGAGAAAGCAACTACCTATACGAGGTCTGTTGTTTTTGACCTTTGTACGCCATTTTCTTTCTTTGAATCTACACTCACTGGCGCAAAGCTCGAGAGATGCACCGTGGTCTTCTTTAGCATTTGACACGTTCCCGGCAACAATGTAAGGCGATTAGAGGTGGATCTGGGGTTTAATGCAGGCTAGATGTCGCCTTGTGAAGTTATCCGTTGAGCTGCCGTTTATCAGACCGGGTTCCCGGAACCGCCATGATCAGTAGTCGGTGCTGCGTTAAAAAACAGTTTGGCAGCTCGGTAGCGTTGCCTTCTAGTGCATCGTCTGTTCCTGGATTACGCTTATCCACATCGCACGGCCTATCTCGGAGCGTTTCCCGTAGTTTTGCGGGATTAGACTACTAACATCGATGATAATCATGCTCATGCTCATGTTTAGCTTCATCATCTGTACCTTGAGACCTGTATGCCTTGGCAAAGGGAGGTACCCAAGGCCAAAGTATATAGTTGGCAGAGGGGGTTGAGACAGATTTCGCAACAAATCTATCATCCACCCCACAGGTAGAGAATACATGTGGCTATCACCCTTCATATCAAGGATGAGAATCCAGTCATGCAAACGAATATTGTAAATATGATTGGACAGCTTTGCTCATTTTTTTGAGGCGCTCGGACAGTGCGGACGCCCAGTTGAATCCTTATTTGGAGGCATTAACTTCTTCTCCCGGGTTATAGTTTTGGTGTACTTCAAGTTTTTCTAAATTGCAAGCTGTTTTCCTTAGGCATTCTTCTAGCATGTTCATTATCGGAGTGTTCGGTCAATTGTATGCTTGTAATGGCATTGACGTATTATGTATGGGTGAGACAAGCCGGGGTTTTGTAAGTGATACTGCGCTAACAAGCCTCGAGTTGAGCAATGTTTATGCTTGTAGTTGACATGTTTTAGAGACAAGCAAGAATCGTCGACATGTAAGGCGGAAATCAGATGAAGGCCCGTGATCTGCTGGGTCTAGTTGTAGTGCTAAAATGCTTTATCTGCCGCTGCGAACTGACGCAGGGCGCACAGGCATTACATATTCCGGGGCTGCATGGACATCTTGACAAACTGACAAGAGCGTCGTTGACATCGATCTTAGGGTTTTCCCTGCTGCAAGGGAGAGAACTAAAAAGCCTAGGCGGCACTTAGTCGGCTCTGGAATGTAATGGCTAAGGCTCTCGAGTGTGATAAACTGATAGCTGCACTGATAATATAACCTGTCATCGTAGTATCAGGACATCCAATGAGCTTGTGGAGATATGGAAGACGTTTCGTTTTGTTCCATTTGCGAGTCGAAAGCGGGACTGCGTATCACTCGGATCGGATACTAAATATGAGCCTGCCGTGTAAGTGTAAAATTGAAATTCGAGAACAAAGCTATGATCATTATCAAACATTGTTCGTAAAATCATATCTAGAGTGGGTAGTGGCAGAAGCCTTTCTCAACCGTCGGGCTGGAATATAGATCTAATCAAAAAAATTTAAATAATGATACCCTGCCCAATATTTTATTTTGGCATGTCTCATGCTGAGCTGTTGATGAGCCACTCTGGGATATCGAATTGGGTTCCTTAGGGAGACACTGACTCGCAGCATATGACTAAGCGCCGCGCAAGCCTACGAGAAATGTTGTTGATGGTGACGTAGGTAGTATAGTTGTTTTTACGGGTTTTCAGAGAAGGAAAAAATCCAGAAGGGCTAGACTCATCGTCACCACCATAGCTGTGGTGCTCGTTAATAAGTACACTACAAGGAATACACATCAGCCTAACGGTATGGAGACTGCAAATGGAGACTGCAATAGCAATTTTAGCGGCGAGAGGAAATCTTGTCTACGGTGGTTCTCATCGTTCACGAAGGCGCATTCGAAATTGTGGATTTGCAGGGGCATATCTGCTTTGGGAGACGAAATAGGAAGACAATACGATTCTAGGCGCGAAGAGGATGGCTGTGTAGAAAGAGAGGGCTGAAGATAGCGGTCACGATAGCAGTTGGTGGTCGTCGCTTTCCAAGCATCACGGTCATTCCGGAAAAAGGAAATTCGATGGAATTGTTCTGGAAGATTTCTCGACTCGGCGCGAAATGAGACTGATGTCACCTACCTAGGTCGTGCTGGCAGCGGTGGTTCTTTGAAACGGAGATTGTAGTCTAGTCTGGTAGTGTAGAAGTAGACGGATACCTGGATAGCTGGGAAGAGCTGCACACAGGCTGACGACTGGACAAAGAGGCGGGAGATGGTCGTGCCACGGACCAAGGGACGATCTAGGGACTGGTGGCACTGCATAGGGACTCAGCATGATCATGATCAAGATTGACAGGGCGACAGGGGGCATGCAGCAGACCGTAATTATGCTGTGACCAGGCTGCCTGGCTGCTCTTCTCCCGGGCAGGACGGGTTCCTGGTGAAAGGGAAAAATGGTTGCAACGCTGGCTGGCTGGCGTTTCCGTGTGGGACCGGCTTGTTTCCTGCGGTGGAGACGGATGGAAAGGGTGGAAAAGGTGGAATGCATTCTCCAGCTTCTCGAAATCTTCCAGAATCCTTCCCGAACAAGGCTAGGGCCAATTTCGGACCTGTTTGGAAGACTTATGCACCGGAACCACTGGCTTCTGGATCCCCGTATCTGCTCTCCCCCACAACCAATTATGGACGTAGACCGCACAACGACGCTAGAACCATGGAGGTATTCTCCAGCTGAGGGTCGAACCGATGGCTGCGGTCCGTCGGCTTGGAGACAAGACTTACGACCATGCGAAACCGGTCAGTGTAATAATCACCACCATGAGGACAGAAGGACAAACGGGAATGCGAAGGTGGATGACTGCATCATCATCATCATCATCATCATGACATCTCTAATTTTTTTTTTCCATTCTCCCTTAATCGTTATTACTCGAATATATGTTGTTGCTTGAATAACCCAGGATGTTAGGTTAAAACTGAACTACACTAGAATAGAGCGGCTTGCGAACTGGTTTCGTGGTTTCGCATTGTAATTTAACGATGCAATGCGCCTTGGTGTTGAAGGGGGGTAAATAAAAAAAAATAATAAAACGAGAAGAGGATTGAGAGAGAGAAAAAAAAAAGAGAGAGAGAGGGAAAAAGTGAGATGTGACTTCTGAGATTCCGAGAGATGCTAACTTAGTTCCTTCTTTTCTTTCTACTTTCCTTCTCTCCTTCTCTCCTCTCATTCCTTCCCTTCCACCACTCTTCTCTTCTGAGGTTAGTGTATTTCGTACTTGCCTTGCCTGCCAGAGCGGTGTCTACCGTCGTTGCTGTGTTTCAACTTGGGGACACCACTACAAGAAAGCGGTCTGTGCACATTCTAGTAAAATTGAGGTACCTCTTTTTCGAGAACTTATATGTACAGCAATATACTTAGGTACATACTCCCATTTTAACTTTATGCCTACATATAGATTATGTACTTTAAGACTTATATATTACATAAACTTCGTATGCAATCCTGGTAGCTAATAGAAGAGAATCATGTACCATAATAAATCCAAGGAAGAACCCGGTGAGAAGGGAACTCATCGAGATACTTTAACCTGAAATATATACGCTAAACGTGTAAATACCTGATGTTATCGTTATTTGTTTGTATCAATGAGAGAACTCTTTGGAGGGGGGACGTTGCATACACACTTAATATATTGCAGATATGTAGGTTACCTAGGTTTAGGTGCCTTTATGTATGTACGTACACAGACGCACGTACATATGTATTGTAGGTATAAACTATATATATAGTATATATGGATGACTTGGTATGTACGCTTGGGCTGGATCTCGCTGAACTTTGACCTGTGGCAGCAAAATTGCTGGTTCGTCAGAAAAAGGGGTCCCGGACCAGGAAATGGTTTACTCCCAATACCTCTAACCTTATGTAACTACCTACTCACTTAGTAACTTAGTACATATCCAGGTACATGTCTGCTTATAAGCTGCCATTCGACGAGACTACTAGCCGGCTAGCTGACTGATTATTGATTGAATGTTCACCGGGATGCGATCAGCAATCTCCCGAGATCCGCTGTCCTCACCGTCATTTGTCCCTGAGCTACACCGTGTACGTTGATGTAGACATGGACAAATGATACCTTGCACCTTTGACCTTGGTTAATATTGTACCAAACCCAACCTAACTTAACTTGTTCCGTCCCATCCTTCCCTTTCCTTTTCTTTCCTTATTAGTACCTAGTTTGGGGGTTGTATTTGCAGGCGTTCTCCTTTTCAGCTTTTCAGATCGTTATCATTATATTAATTTCATTTATAGATATAGGTTAAATGTGTTGCAGGTTGATTCTCGTCCTGATGATTAGTATCCATCATTACCGCTAGGTACATAGACTGTTTTACACTTAAATTCCGTCGAGACACAAAAGCTGTTGCCCCAAGCTCTTTCTCGAACCCCTTTGGAGGATGCACGGACGAGCTCTCGGGCTCCATCTCTAAAAAAGCATGGCTATGATGCAAGTCTGCACTTCAGGGAAGCTGTGACCACCGGTAATCTTTTTTTAGGGGGAGATCATGGCATGTCCATTCCATGGGTAATAGGGGTGGACCTTGTTTTTGTGGAGCACCTGTTGGAGCAGTTCTGCCGCCCTGAATGCCAAGAGGGAGACATAAAGGGAAAAAAATGAAATGCTTGTACACCCATGGCTGCCGATGACAAAGTATAATTTTATGATTGATGTGTGCAACCTTCATCTCTTGAAACAAACCTTGTTGGCACCGTCTAGTTATATGGTACCTAAAGCACAAAGATGCATAAATTGGGCGATATTTCCACCGGGGAGAAAACCTCCATGTAGCGTAAATAGAATGACCTCAGAAGGTAGCTAGTTCGTAGGGATGTGATATGTAGATAGGAGTTGTCGAAAAGAAAAAGCTTCTTAACCGTGCGATTGGGAATACGTGTTCATGTCTAACCCCTTTAGACACTTATTGGTTGTAATGTCCTGACGATGATCAGGGCGAGCTACCATATTGGGCTTAACCTCTTTTTAATAAACAGTACTAAATTCAGTGTGTACATGGGGCTACAGCACAAACGTTCTAGTACACCAAATATGGGTCCATCCGCAACTGACTGGCTGGTCCAAGTTGAATAGGTAAGTAGGCAGGTAGGGTCCTCGAATGAAAGAAGAAAAATAGAATAGAAGAAAAAAAGTTTGGATCTGGACTTGATGCCGATTCCACAATTACAGGGAGGTACCTAATGTACTCATCGCCTTCTAAGCGGGTTGCTACCTAATATTTACGGAGCACCTACCTGCTAACTTACATACTACATACATACGTATACAGACCTACGTTAAGATAGAAAGCTACCATCCTCCTAATTCATTCGTAGGTCCTGTCGAAGCTACAATGCCGTGCAAGCTGGTAGCAGCATCGAAGTGTGTGCAAACTCTCCGTACACAATGTATACACAATGTAAATACAAAATTTTCGAATAAGGCATCCACCAATGACAATAGCGGATAGCAGAGAATAAAAATAAAACAAAGAAAAAATTCAAAATTAAAATGGGTACACAGCTAAGTACCTAAGTACCTACCTATTGTAGGCATTCCACAGTGCTTGGGGTTAATAGGTGCCATTCACTCCTTTCTTCTTGTAACCAAGTACATGGAATATACAAGTGGTGAAATCGGGGGAAGTACCTATTGTTCGGCAAGCCCCAGTATAGTTGTTCTAAAAGATACTTAACTAGGTGGTCCCGTTCGTTTCAACACGTATGCGCACCTTGCACTCTTACTTACCACACACACACCACCAGAAAGCACTTTCCTTTACACCCTGCCTTACCTACAACCTAATTGCCAGCCAGCTACTCATGCTAATCCCTACAGCAGGGGTACCTAAGTACACTACTACCATCAGCACCATAAACTTACAAACTACCTTCTTTTTTACCTTACCACTATTTTCCTAAACCAAAAACCATCCACACGCACACACAGATTTGATTCGACCTTTTTTTTTTCTAAGGGTCATTTTCAACTCTTAATATTTTTTTCTCTCCCTCTTCCCTTTTATTTTCTTTTTTTTTCTCTTCACCCACGCTCTCTACTTTCCCCCCTTCTCCCATCAATCAACATCACTCTCTCTGGTGATTAATTTGTATTCATCCGTGATCCCCCCTCATTGCGATTTGTGAGTTTGTCTCGATATCCCATCGTCGTCCCGACTATTTTCGAGGTATGTATGTTCAGATCACAAGCTGCCCTGTTCCGTCTACCCCCATCTATATCTGCATCTACATCTACATCTACACCCGCAATCCACACAACCCGTGTCCGCCGCATCTATAACGCCAGCTTCAGACTTAAACGTTTGCTGCTTGTTTTTTCCATCTGCACCATCCCATGCTTTGTTTGTCTGAGAACTCGACTACGGCTACTCGTCGCTTGCGATCCTGGTTACCCGTCACATCCCCATCTACTATACGCATTTAAACTTCGTTTGGGTCTGTGTCCTGTTGTCTTGCGCTGCACTTTGCGCCGCTACCAAACCAAATCACGGACGCTCGTGGTGTTCGATAGCTATAGTCGAGTCTTCTCTTACCATATTCTCCTTGTCGTCTTTCTTCGTCACCCTCGAATCCCTACCGCCTCTGTCGTGTTTGCCGTGCCCTCGATACCGTTATCCTAGTCGCAGAAAGCTCACTCGATCTGCACAATTTGTCTTTTAGAACCTCCACTCTTCGTCTGAGCCGAATAAGACGCGAGAAGAAACGAAACGACCGCCATTGTTCCCCTTGTCGAGTCTTGCGTTGTATCCAATCTACCCGAACCCGAATTTCCCTTACTCGGTGTTATCACCCCACGCGATTCTTTCTGTTACAGCTGGTGGAAGCAAACCCGGACGATACGTTGAACTTGTGGGCCTGCTGTGCAGCTTCGCCCCTCCGAACCTACCACGAGAATACTGGATCACGGCATTTCTACCTAGTCACGGCCGTCCTCAGCTGTCTATATTTATCTTGACAAGCAACAGGCCCTTTTAGTGGACACATACGCCAGGCGCTGCTTGCCCCGTGAACCAAACAGAGTTTCGGGCCGTCCTAAGATATTTACATCGTCTTTCGAGACCTTTAACTATAAGTTCGACGTAATCGAGCTGTCAGTCACGCGTTACTGGTGCCGGTATATTAAGCCATTGTTTTGACCCCAACGTGGTGTTTCGGTACGAACCCGTCCGCGCATCCGATAACTAAAGAAGTCGGCCTGAAGTATCAAGCTGGTCGTAAAGGGCTTCCGGTGCTGGTATTGAACGAGTCGGCAACCCCACAATTTGCAACGTGTGGGTTCTGCGGTATCTATCACGGCATATTGTCTGCCACTACGGTGAAACTTGTTACGGTAAGTCTGAACTGCATGCAGGGCCATTATTCCTGCCTCTATGCCTAACCGAGTATTGGGACTTGGTGCCTTATTATGCGTCAAGCCAGAGGCGGTCGACTTTCTCACCGCCATCTGTGCTGCATCTAGTGGCACGTGAAATATCTTGAAATCATGCGCTGGCATATTACTGGGTGCACACTGGAAAGAAAAGAAGAAAGAAACACCTAAGTTTATCTTGTGAATCTCGTTGCTAACGTGTCCCCGAGATAGATTTCCCCTAGTACTATCCCGGTGTTGTGAGACCATTTTCCTACCCTCGATTTTTTGCATGAACGCTTGACCAAAGCGTCAGAGCATCACCGAATCTTATCTATTTTGATCTTCGCAATATGTCCAAGTCGCCGCCGTCGGAGGTGATGACGATCACTAATATGCTGGACAAGAAGCACGCCGCTGCCGTTGGTGCAGGCCCCGCCCCTGAGCATCAGCTACTCCCCCATCACCAACTGCCTACATCTATGGATCGAGCCAACTCACCACACGGATCCGAAAATTCCTATCATTCTGTAGCTCGTGTCCCCGGTACTTTGGATGCCCTGAACGGGATGGGCAACGGTCGTCCTTACGGTTCTCCTACTGCGATGCAAGCACCGCTTCATATGTCTGACCCGAATATGCCACCGGGTATGATGATCCCTAGCATGCCGCCTATGAGCCATGGACTACCTATGGCATACAACAAGCCCCCCGAGGCTCCTCAGCCGCCGCCTAAGGCATACCCCTGTAGCACTTGTGGTAAAGGGTTCGCCCGACGAAGCGATCTTGCTCGGCACGGTGAGTAACTCAACTATACATGATAGCACGTTCTACTAACACATGAGCTAGAACGAATCCATAGTGGTATAAGACCCCATGTCTGTGAATACCCAGACTGTGGTAAGCAGTTTATCCAGCGCTCAGCGCTTACGGTACACCAACGTGTCCATACGGGAGAGAAACCTCATATGTGTGAGCGATGTGGCAAGGTGAGACTTTTTCTTTGGTGTAACGCTCATGGAACCTTTACTGATGCTTTTGTAGCCCTTTAGTGACAGCAGCTCTTTGGCGCGGCATCGGCGTATCCATTCAGGGAAACGACCCTATAAATGCCCTTATGCCGACTGCCAGAAGACTTTCACTCGCAGAACTACTCTGACCCGGCATCAAAATCAGCACACAGGGACGGTTGAGGAGGCAGCAGCAGCAACTGCTGCGGCCCTTGCAGCTCAGGCTAGCAAGTCAGCTCCCCGTTCCGTGCGAAGCGACGCCGGCGATCCTCATTCCAACCACGGGTCTCCTCTGAACACACCATCTCCAGGACAACGACAAATGACCATGTCTCCTAGTGCCGAACTTGCTGCAGCAAATGCGATGCGAAGCAATGACTATTCGTATCTAAATAACGGCCCGCTTCCGGGTCACCTCCGTCCTGATATGCACTCACAAAGCCCCACATCCGCCCCGGCTTACACCACAGGTGTGCGACCCACCTCGCACCCCACTAGCTACCCGCCGCCCCCCACGCTCGAGCCGAGTGTTGAGTCGCACCAGTCGGCCAGTGGCAGTACAGTGGGTAGTCCTCATATGGGAAGCGTTGGTTGGCAGTCGCCCTCGCATATGCCATCGCCTACTCATAGCAGTAGCGGCAACGGCTATGTGTACCCGGATCCTGATCAGTCTTTCGCTGGAAACGGCCTGGGTCAGATGTACTATGGCCCTGGCCCTCAGATCCGGAGACCAACGAGCACAGAGCCAAATGGAGGAGGGTATGACGTTAAGCCACGTCCCAATGAACTGTGGGCGGCTGGCCAATAGGATGGGTCGCCGTATCTCACTTCTGGTTTCGGAAACTGGCCGTATGGTCAGCCCAACTCACTTTTCTTCTAAAGTGATAGCTTTGCTACGAAGCCGATGGATGGATTTCTTTTGTTCCGCTCATTTTTCGCTCGGTTACGGGAGGCTCAATACCCTACGGCACGGTTTCCGCGTTTATTCCACAAAGCTGAGGTGGGGTATAGCACGGCGTTATTACGAAGAATATGGTTCTGGATTTGACTGTGCTGCATTGCACATTTGCCCCACTCGGAACATGATCTCTTACAGAAAACCAAAATTAATACAGACCACGGTATGGACCGAGCCTCACTGGTGGATCTTATAATACAGAGTCTAGACGGCAGATCCTCGATTGATGTACTCATGCGAGGCTGGGTGTCTAGATTCGATACGTTTCGCGCAATTTTCCTATATGTCCTAGACTGGTTGGGCTCGGTGGCCTTGATGATACTAAGAGAGATCATACGAGAAGGATAGACTTGGGATGGATCTGGCGTTTGATTGGTTTTAGGGCTCGATTCTACAGCACAGCGCACGCATGAACGGATTTCTTTGCTTTCCTGGTTACAGCGGGAGACCACAAGGGAAAGATCGGAGAAGAAAAAGGACAAAGAAACAGTTAGGCAAAGCCACAAGTGGGTTTATTGGGTTTAGGATGCTCTCTTCTCCTTTGATGTTGTAAAGTAGAGGATATCATAGCGATTGCCTGCTTCTTCTCGTCCGCGCTTTGGTTTGGGGCGAATTACGGGTGATAAAAAAAAAGTAGGATAGGAAAAAAAAGGTTCATGAATTGACTGGTTATTTTTCCCCGAGCGGAAACATGTCTTGGGTTTCAAGTGATTGTGAGATTCTGATAATGGTTGTTTTCCTTATAGATTATTTTTCCCGGATAATGGGTGATACATGTCACTACGTTCCTTGGCGGCAGCTGAATATATCAGGACCCAGGTAAGGATATGATTTGCCGGTGAGGTATTGTGGGGGGCGTGTGTATATGTATATCCTAAGCAGCGAGAACGAAAGGACAAGACAGGGATGAAGACGGAGACGTGCATATGGAAGCCTTTGAGCTAAAATAGGGGGCGTTTGGAAGGTAAGTAGTAGTAGTATCTTATAAATGGGAGGGAGGAATACACTAGAAAACTAGTAGCCTTTTTTTCTTTCTCTCCCCCTTTTTTGGTTATGGTGCATAGGTATTCAGCTGACCCTAGAGAATGATGCGGGAGAGGGGAAAGAAAAAGGGGGGGGAGAGGTTTCAGTTCACCTTCTTCCCCACTTTAAGGCTTACTAGGTAAGTAAATGAAGAGAGATTCGTAATAAGCTATGTTTTTTTAAGTAGGTTATGTGTGTGTAGTGTTGAGGAGTATAGTTTAGACATGGATGGTAATGGTATTCTCTGTGTATGCTGACATTTGGAGAGTTTTGGGGAGGAGGGGAGGGGGGTATATATAGATAACTAGATAACCTAGACATACGCGTATGAGAAAGTAAGGGAGAAGGTGACGGATATAGATAGATAGAGGAGAAAAGAACCTGCACACATACGCACATACGTATGCACGTAAGTTTTACGATTTGTCTTCTTTTCTTACTTTACTCTTTGCTTTTTTTTTAATGATTTGTGATCATCGAAGGATAGCATACCTAGTATGTATACTTGCATGCACATGCAACACGGCTTTGGTGGGGAGGGAGAGAGGGGGGGGGGAGCTAAGGTTATGTAGATGGGTTAAAAAAAAGTTGAGGGAAAATGAACCTCCTCCCCCTGGTCAAGCCTGGTAATACTATACTATAGCTGGTGTGTCTAGGCTGGGTTCCACGCCTCGTGACTAGCTCAACTACGGCCCTGTGGAGTAAAAAAAAGGGACGATTGAATAGTAATACATAAACTTGATTAGTATTCACGTACATATTGACATACATTTGTGCAATGATCTTTTGACCGAGAGAAAAAAGAAGTTATCTGGGATCACGAAATAAGATGTTATGCAGATTAAGGTGTATGACCCAAGCAAAGAGTCGGATTATGATATCTGATTGGTTGGTAACAGAAGTTAAAGAGGTATACTGACTTAACCTACTTAACATTTAACAAGGAGGTAACCTATGTTAATGTTAATTAAAAAAAATGTAAGTTGACCCGCCTTACCATGTGGAACTGAAGAGCACCCTGTATACTAGCAATTTCACTACACTAGTTGCGTTAGATAGATCATATGTCATGAAATCCTCTCCTAACCAGGTCAGGTAAACCGGGGGAAAGAGTTTATGTACATAATCCCGCCTATCTCCAGTATATTAACCCAATACTACGTAGATTAGATAGACTAAAGGGAGACGAAGGAATGGAAACGGGTTAAAGCTTAATCATCCGTCTATACCAGTTTCGGTCCTTGACTCGTGCATCAATATGCATGTTCTCGACTTACAAATTTACAATAAGTAATCAGTATTATGTTAAAGAGAATAGTTGCCGTTTCTCCCTCACTTGGCCGCTGATAACAAAGCAACAACCAAGTATGTTTGAAATTGATTAAAAACCACGTCTTACAAAATATATATTTGTAACTTTTGTTATTTTTTCTTCTTCTTGCTGCTGCTGTGCCGCGTCGACTTTTCGGCAGGGATCTCTCTGTCGAATAAGTCAAAGGCTAAGGTAAGGCAAGGCAAGGCAAGGCCAGGCCAATCTGCCGGGTACCCATCCTTTTAAGGATGGGCTTCCCGCTTTCTGCCAGGGTCGTCTGATCTGGTGTGGTAGTATCGTATACTACTCTAGCTTACCTTACCTACTGATTAAACCATGTCACAGATTTGAAAGAGAAGAAAAAAAGATATACGTCACTTCTCGGCGGGTAGCAGCTAAGCTAGGAGAAAAGGATAACGGAACGAAGGGAGGAAAAGATGAGTGGAGAGGGGAGAGGGGCGAAAGGCGGTATCGTTTTAATTGATTTTTTTTTTAGAACCGCTTAGGTTCCCACTTGCACATGTCACCAAATAACATGCTTTAAGTGAGTAGAGCGAGGGAGGGCAAAAGAAAAAGAAAAAAGTTTTATGGTGTCGTGGTGTTGTGTGATTATATGATTACTGAACAATCCTCATGGAACTTGCATACTTACCCTCAAAGGGGGGTGGGTTGCGAGCGTGGGGTGATAGGTAACGTTTACCTGTCTTCTTGCTGGCATCTTTGCTGTAAGGAAAAAAGGATAAATATATATCTCAGACAATTAATTCTGGAAGGTTTGGTACTAGATGAATCGTTCGCGATCTTCTAAAGTTAGCCTCACTCTGTGGGTCCCCCTTTCTCTCTCTAAGAACTCCCGCTACTTTCTTAACTCCTTTCTATTCTATTTATACACACCAATGAATAGATCCATCAAAACTTGGTAATAACTAATTATCTCATAAAGGAAATTACAACGGAAGAAGAAGAAAAAAGAAAGAGAAAGTCAGGATAATACCATGTCGTCGAGTATACACGACCTACTCAGCTCGAGCGAAGACGGATCCATCGAGATAGACGACGACTTCAGAGAAGGAAGAGAGTCCCGTAGAAAGTCGGGAAGCCCAGGATCAGGGACAACCACACATTTCACTATCGAGCTAATAATCGACACCATTTGTCCTCACTGTTATATCGGCATGAAGCACCTCAATCTAGCCATAGAAACCCATAAAGCACGGCACCCAGACGCGACATTCGAATTAGTATGTTCGCCTCTAGTTCTATATCCAGCTAGCATGCGAAGTGGTGAGTCTTTGCTGTTTTGTCATAATCCATCACAGGCGTATCAGTGGGTTGAGTTAGGATAATCGGGCAGGCTTCAGTGAGAGATGTGGAAACATCCTGACTTATAACTTGCTATCCTCAAGTGAGCGCAACACAACCTACCGATTTATTCCCCTTATTATTTGTCCTATACCTAACACAAACTTACACTCCCCCAATCCACCGGGGCCTCGGTGATTGTATCGCTTACTGATGTCACAATATTTCCATTTCCAGCCCACGACAAAGTCCCATACTACCTGCACACGCACGGGGGGCAGAGCAACCTCTTCGAGACGTGGACCCGGCTCGGGTCGTCGCTCGGCATCAATTTCAGCTGGGGTGGGCGCACGGGCAACACGCGCGACTCGCACAAGCTGCTGCGGTACGCGCTGGAGCGCACGCCCAGCACGCGGCCGAGCACCGAGTTCGTCTCGCGGGCGCCGCGAGCGGGCACGCCGCCGCGCGCGAAGTCGGCCAGGACCGCGCAGCCGTGCCGCGGGCCGGCCCTGCAGATGCGCCTCCTCGACGCCCTCTTCAAGGGCTACTTCGAGCACGACCGCGACGTCTCGGACCGCGGCTTCCTGGCCGAGGTCGGCGCCGCCGTGGGCGCGGGCGTCAAGGCCTTCGCCCCGCCCGACATCCGCAGGGTGCTCGAGAGCGAGGACTGGGGCGCCGCCATCGACGTGCTGTCCGACGAGGTGCGGGCCCGGCTGCGGGTCGACGCCGTGCCGACGGTCATCGTCAACGGCTTGTCCCTGTACGGCGGCTGGCAGAAGCCGGAGCTCTTCGTCGCCGAGTTCGAGAGGTTGCGGTCGGGCACGGCGAGGGGGATGAGCGCGGGTTAAGATGGGGGAGGGGGGAAGATGTTGAGTGATGCTTATTCTATACTACACTGCACTACACTGCGCTGCGCTACAGTCTACGGATGCAAGAAAGCCGTAGTAGTGGTGGGTGACCGGACGGACAGTGACCCGAGAACGAGAGTCGGGATTACTACCAGTAAGATGGGTCTTTTGAGATTATACTATCATCAGCAAGACCCGAGCACTGCACATAGCGTGTCGCGGCGATAATACCCAGTCCCGGGGACGAGAGGGTTGTGGGATGCCAAGAAAGAGCGAATGGATACCAGCCCCTTACCTCGCCTCCTTATCTACACGGATTTGGCAAATAGGAGGGTGCGTTTATATGGGGCATTGGAGAAGAAAGGTTGGGTTGGCTGAGCTGGATATCATCCGATATGGTACCAGAGATGAGCAGATACTGACCCGGTTTGCCGGGACTGTAGTTCACATTCAGTACCTAGATGCTGACTGGTCTATCCAATTCGCTATGAGAAAAAAGGTCACCGGAAAAAGGGGGAGCTCTCACGAGCTCTCCGGTCTGTTTATTCGAAACTTGATCACATTCTTTTAAATCGTGGTTGAAGTCTGATTTGACAAATACAAATTAACTCGAATATTGCTCTTTTTGATTAGTTTATATATATATATAGAGTCTGATCGACTGGTATTTTGGTACTAAAGCAGATTCATCGAATAGTTTAGTTGAAAGAAACCATATTCCCCTTTCCGGTTTACCTTCCACCGTGTTCTCTCGTGGTTTGGAGGTTAAGTCTATGTATGTGATGGAAACCCCTTGATTGCCGCCATCATAGACTTGGCGAGTTTAATAGTAAGTGTAGGTTCGATTCCTATGAGCGCTATTGGTATCTTTCTATTAGCTCATCTCATAGGGGCCTTTTGTTTGTATACACCGAGAATCTTATTTTTGCACGTGGTTGCTTACTTGACTTAAGATTTTGGCACATTCCGTCATTTGATAACATATGTAACCTACGGGTGTAAGTGAAGGCAAGGTACGAGAACACAGCTGGGGGCGGCAAACGGAGTAAGTAGGTACCTAAGTAAAAGCGAGGAGTCGGCGCTGCGACGAGGTTGTCGATAAGAAAAAAAAATCTTCTGTCGATGCTACTGTAGCATTGGTGTGACCCTGCGCACGTTTTTTCTTCTTCTTCATCCTTGAGAGATCTTCCTGTTATGTCTTTGATCATGCGATTCGGGAAGTTGGGGATTCGGCTGGTCTGTCTTATGAAAGTTGGAAAGACCCGGTAGGTACGTACTTAGGTAGCGTTGATGGCGGTTGTCTGTGTGTAAGGAGGAGACACCCGATTGGTTGGATTTTGGCACCGACCCGGCAGTCTAGTATCCCGATAAGGTCATGGAAACTTTCAGTGCTTACATAGTTCACGTATTAGGTATTCAAATTCTTTTAGTAAGGTAGGTTTTTGACTCTGAATTCGGAAGTCTTAACCACTGGGGTAGCCGGGGACTTGTACTCCAGGTTAGGCATTTGAAACGTTCTCCACTTTTTAGCCGTGCATCGCATCACTTCCATCTGATTGCTGTTTTCGCTCTAGTACCGTCCGTCTTATACCACACGACTGTTCTCACATCTTACTCTGAATTTGGCCTATGGCAGGCTAATTTGACGACGTAAATTCTTACTCCCAAGGCTCAATCTCCTTTGATCAGTGCCTCAATGCCTTCGATTTACTCCCCCCCACTGTTATGACTCTGACCTTATGCCACTCGTACTAGTCTAATTCCTAAATTCGGCGACTCTCCAAGTTCAGGATGTTATGATGTCGTAGCTTTCAGATCTGAGAAATAGATGAAATCCATAGAGTTATATAACTAGATAACAAACTTTGCCAGATGTTGATTTCTTTTCATTCCGTGCTTAGAAGTCTTGTCCAATTTAACGTTATCAATTTACTTTTACATACTCCACGCTATCGATCTTGAAGTCATGTCTGCTTCTGTCCCTCAAATTATATCAGCTGCAGGAAGCCTTATATCTCCCGTTGCCATTCTCACCGCAGCAGTCCTTTCAGCTTGGCTTACACGGTTATGGAATAGCGGTTCGTCATTTTAACCTCCATGTTTTTCACTTTTATATGCTAACTGGGACTGAGAAGCCCGTGACCGGCGTCGAGACAACCAAGATAGTCAATCGTTTCCGCATTATTCTCAACAGTACCATCCCCAGTATCTTCCGCAATACAACCTACAACCTCCGCAACACTATTCTCAATACTATAGGCCATCCTCTCTACAATACGCATCGCAATACTACTGATTAGCGAGCTTGGCCTTGATTTTTATTGCCCTGGGGGAAAATGAGGAGTATAAAAACACCAGGAGGTGGAAGACTGGGGCGAAAGCAAAGGCGTTTATTATTCTTAGGCCGTGAATATATGATAGAAAGAGGCTAGGTTCAGACCGTTAGACAAGGTATATATCAATACAAAGGTCTTGAAATTCGGCTCCGAAGTGATCATCTTGAGTACTCCGCTAATTGATAAACTCCAGTCTGTCGCAGGACAATCCGGCCGTCTGTGACGTAGCGCAACGGATGTTCCAACCTCCACATCTCCGATCGTAGCCCCATTAACGTAGCCCCATTAAGCCTTATTAAAGCCGGCACCCTTTCTCCCCCCAATACCGATGTCTCTGCATCACCATCAATAAATTTCTCACAACTTATGCCCCTTATGAGCTGCCTGGGGCACATGAGCGATAACCAACTGAGCCGGATATAAGTAAACAGGTACCTATTGGCTGTAGGTTCGGTTTAATGACGAAGGAAGGGAGTACATGTACACCACACTAAGTACTACCTACCACCTACGGTACGTGGTGTAGCCTCAGTTGTTTCAGTCGGTAGTTCAGCATAACCTAGCAGCTAACGTCACATGCATAAAGCTGCATTGATAGCCTTAATACCCCGGCGCCTTTGCTTCCAGATGCTCGGGTAGGTACTTCTGCCTGGGTAGCTACTTGCTTAGTGGCCAGGTACATACCTAGATAAGGTTTCTAGGTGGGGCATGGGGAAACGCGTGGCACAAACGATGCCTACAATACCTACCTAGGCTAGGGTTTCAAGGTGAGGGGCACTAAGTACTTAGGTAGAAGCTCCCTCCAAGTTTCAATTAAGTACACCAGAAACTTACGTACTTTCACATCTACAAACACCACAATCTAATCACGACTTAAATACTTGCCTTTTCTGGCAATACAAACTGTATTAACTCACAAAAGTATATTCGGTTTCGGTTTCCTACTAAACGAATACCACCTCTCGCAATGGCTAGCAATCCCTATGAAGGTAAGGCTGAGATACCTACCCCTCGCTTCCCAGCGTCTAGTTTCTATACTCACTCAAGCCTTTTGCTTTGTTACCCCGTCTAGTCGAGCACAACATCAAGGCGCAATCCCGCCAGCACCGCCGCCGCCCCGACATGTCTAGTTTCGACTCGCACCTGCACCAGATATCGCGCGACTCCTCCTCCGCCGCGGCGCACCTCGGTCCCACGCCCCCCGACATGTCAGCCCTATACCGGCTCGTGCACGACCAGTTCGCGACGCTAGCCCTCGACGCGCCGACGGGCGAGAACCGGACCCTCCTGCAGGGGCTGATGACCGAGATCCAAGCCGACATCGCGGCGCCGCCGGACCACGTGCCGGGCGTGAGCCAGGAGTATCTCGACGGGCTGGACCGCGTGGCGCGCAAGGCGCTCAAGGACGACGAGGCGTGTCCCATCTGCGCGGAGCGCTACCTCGACGACGAGTACTGCCTCGTGGTGGAGCTGCCGTGCCACGGGCAGCACCGCTTCGATCTCGAGTGCGTGGGGCCCTGGCTAAGGAGCAAGGGCACGTGTCCCATGTGCCGGAAGAATTTGGCGGAGAAGAAGGTCATTGAAGTGCCGAAGCAGGAGGATGAGGAGGAGGAGGAAGATGACGTGGATGGGCTTTACGGCTAGGGTTTTTATAGACAGAAAGAGAAAAAAAAATGGAATAATGCAATGGTTTTTGAGGCCGTGAGGTGATGCCCGGTAGAAATGAGGTCTGAATTATTGAATTTCTTTCTGCTGTTTCCCCCGGCGCATGGTGTTCGCATGAACACACTCCATGCCGCAAGAACTGGCAAAATGACAACTCTTTGCCCTGCACTCCCTCCTCCTTACCGAAATCGCAAACCGTACAATACAATCTCCACCGAATCCCTCTCCCCCCATCTATACTAAACACAATTCCAGCCTTTGCCCCATCATCCACTCACTCACCCAACCCTCCCCCCCTTCGGCCCCCTCCCCTGCCCACTACTCTTCTCCTTCCCCTTCACCCTCCCCTTCTCCTGGCCCCCATTCCCCGCGCCCCTACCCGCCTCCGCCGTCTCCCGATCCGCGCCGCTCGTCTCCAGCGGGTTGGTCTCGCCCTTGCGACCTGCCGCTTCGCCCGCCGCCGCGCGCTCCGCTTCGGGAGACGTCTTGTGCGGGTCGAACGCGGCTTCCTCGCTGACGGTCGCTGCTGCGTCGTCGGTGCTGCTCTGCGTGTTCTCCTGCGCTTTGGGCTGCAGCGAGGTCCGGTCCATGGCGTCTTTGTAGGGCGGCCGGGAGAGGGGGGTGGAGAGGTGGAGGCGCCGGGTGAGGGGCGTGGGACGCAGGAGGTGGAGGGTGCTGCGGCGGAGGGAGGCCATTATTTTTTTTGGAGTTCTTGTTGGTGTATGTTTACGTGTGTTCTGTACTCCTAGTTTTTTTTTGTGGTGCAGAAGGGTGTATGTCGAGGTAGGTTGGGTCTGGTAGATTTAGACGATTGGTGTTGATGTCCTGTGTATATGATATTATAGAAGAATGGTTATGAAGAGTAACAAGACTTTCGAATGATGTTGCTTGTTGGCAATTTTGTAATTTGTAGCAGGTCTAGGTTTTTTCTTTTTCTTTTCTTCCTATTTTTTAAAAGTGAAAATTAAAGGTAAAGACTCAATTGGCGTGAGGAGTTCTTTTATGTTTCGTTTTGCTTGTGTCATTGTGAGCGTTTCTCATAGAGAGATGTGTGTAACCGCATCGTGACGTCAGGATGTACTCAGAAGTAATGGAGTATTATTGCACCTACCTGAAAGCAGAGCTCCACTAGCCTGCATGGATCTGCTGATCTGCTAAGCTTCCCCCGCGCTATACAATAACCTTATTTAATGATTTGGAGGCCCGGTTTCGGGGTTTTCCCTTCTTCCTCTTGAAACACAACACTTGCGATCATCGCCGATGTACACTGCAGATGCATTTATGTTCATTTACCTAAGCAACAACCAAAACCTACAATTGGTCTCCAAGTCTGTCGTGTTTCAAATTAAACGTACTAAAATTTAAGGCTAATTATTTACAAATCACAAGCTTGTCAGGACACAATGCGCTAAGACTCTTAACCAATATAGGTTATATTATACTAATACAACCGCATATATATGTTGTATCTTTTATGTTGGGGGTATAGGAAGCTAACATTATTCACACCATAATACTCTCATAATCCAAGCACATCGACTTCAAAAAGTATTTTCTCCCATAAACATCGTATCCAAATTTAGAGGACAGTGTTGCGCGTCCACTATATTCCATCCGCAGTATACTAAACATCACGAAAAGGGACTAAGCTAGGCGAAAGTGATCGACCTAGAGGAGCATCGCCGCGACGACGGCTATGCCAGCGGCTAGCTTGCCATCAGCGACGAAGTGACCACCGGCTTGTTGGAGGATAGGGTTTGTGGGAGTCGCGATGGCTGTCTCTTCGGTAGCAGTGGAAGTAGCCGTGGTTCTGGTGCTGGTGCTAGTGGTAGAGGATCTCGTCGACGTCGACGACGTTGTTCTTGTAGTGGTCTCTTCATCACCGTCAGAGAAGGTCGTTGTTGCCGCGGCCGTAGCGGAAGTCGTCTGGTGCGTGGTGAAGGTGAAGCTTGCTGAGGTGGGTAGGTCCGATGAGAAGATGCCGCCACCGCTGCTACTATCGCAGTCGTCACCGAGGTCACAGCAGTACCCATCGTCCGTGCAGGTGCCAAAGTCCGGGCAGTAGTGCAGACCGTCGGAACAGCAAGTACCGTCAAGAGGCATGCATGAGTCGCCACACTCTGTCTCGCCTATGCCACACTCGGCATCACCCACGCCGCTGCCATCGCATATCTCACCCTCGGGGCAACATGCGTTGGGAATGCAATAATATCCCTCATAGCAGTACTCATCAGTGCCGTCACCGCAACAGACGGCATCCTCCGGCATGCAGGCATCCTCGCAGATTGTGTACCCGTCCTCACAGGAACTGAAAGCTAGCGTGTTGACGAGCTTGCTTTGGCCGCTGAAGCCTTTGGATACGGCTGGGCGTATTCTCGGCGTCGTGGCCAAGACGACCGGGACTAGCAGGAGGAGTGCTTGGGAACGCATTATGCTTTGAAGGAGTGTTTGGTGGTGCTTGGACGGTGATAAACTTGAGATGAGGGTGTTTAAACGAGAGCTCAAAGTTGTAGCCGTCCTTGGAAGTCCTTGGAAATCCACTCAACACTGGAACCGCTGGATGAGGGAGTCCGCCCCTTTATCATCTCCGGTGGGAGCCTGCCAAATTTCTCGCGTGGCGGGATACTGACAGGATAGAATAAAGCACCGCCATGAACTTTTGATGGGCTTGAGGCTAAAGACGCGACTTAGTCTCGAGACTGGCTAGCTGCATCTGCAAGTAAAGTCAAAGAAACCAATCCGAATAATTGCTTTAACCCCTAAGTCTAATTGAACATCTTGGCAAGCCAGGGTAGTGTCAGCCCGTATGACAAAGTTACTATGATTCACCCGTGCCGCAAAAGAACATTCATGCAAGGCACCGACTGCACATCTTTCGTCTTGCTCGTTGGATGCCTATAGAGCTGTTCTATCTAGTAGGACGATAAGCAATAATGAGTTTCGTTTCAATTACCAATACTAGCACCATAATTCTTTGTTGATTCGATACGCAATTAATATTATTTTGTATACTTAAGGTCCGTATCAAGGGGGAAGGGTAGAAAACACTCACACACCCTGTTGTAAACAGTCGCTAGCGTTGTGGTTCAGCCGCACTGGACCCTTGGCATGTACCCATCTAGCTACCAATGAGCCCACCCTTTAGAGTTAAAATTTCCCTGGTCATGATATGTATAATATATGTTATATTACATGGTCTAGCCCTGAGAGACAGGGCAGGTGTGAAGGCTTGTTCTCTCTAACAAGAAGTGCATGTATTCGAGATATGTATCTACACACATCTAATCTTTGCAGCAGCGTATAACAACACAGAACACTAACAAGTTTACGCTCACCGAAGAGGCCTTTATATACGTATGAAATCCGAGGAGATTTGAGGAAATAATCGACAGTCATTTGGAGAATTTCAGCCGCGGTGTGAGCTGGCCATCCCTTCGCTTATCCTGTGGCCCGAGATTTAGTATACAAAGAGACCCACAAGCTGAAGAAGACCCCTGCGGGAAACCTTCCTCTTTCACTATAGTGACCGCGGTTGTCGCCAATCATATCGGCCCAAAAAATACATAGGAGAAGCTAGCTGTCTAGTAGCGTAGAATAGAGCCAAAGCTGGAGAGAAATGGGAAAGGTGTAAGAAGCCAATCTTAACCTCAATCCGCCGCTAAGGACAACTCACAAAATTTTATCAGAAGGGTGTCGGTTTCCGTGTAGGCAGATATATCCATCTCGAGACCGCCGATCTAAGGCATCTAACCTATAAGGCATACAGGTTTAGAAAGGCGGAGGGGATTCATTCCGGTTCGGGACGTTAGGGGCCGAAAGTCAAAGATTCGAGCGCAGTCGAAACCTGTAAGTGCTAAGCATGTTCCGCTCTACGTGATTGTCCATAGTGTCTGTTATTTTGCCACTATTAGTACTACGAGACTGTTATCACGCGGCATTGCATTTCATATGTTGAAGGACACTTAAATCTCCCCCTAGTGAGGAATACGAAGATCTAGACTATATTGAACTTAGTACCTGGGAACTTTTAGGCTGCAGGCTGAAAAAAAGGGAGGGAATAAAAAAAAGAAAAAAGATAAAGACAGGGCTAGAACTTTCTTTTCTTTTGGTTTTGAGCCATCGTCCCTGGACAGTGGCTAAGAGTCACACCTAACTTCATCCATAACCAACCCGCGATCTAAAATGCACCATGGGTGGATTAGATAGGTAGGTGAGAGGCGGTGCTAAAGCAAGAAGCATTAATGTCAATTATTTTATGAGCTGGCAGTCTAAAATGGGTGAGGTCCTAAATAGGGGAGGGTGCTAATCATAGTCTATTAATGCCGTAGGAACCATCGACTATAGCGCATTGTTCCCAACAGTCAGAGGAAAGAAAAAAGAAAGATTTGATATTTACTACAACCATAGTACCGATCAAGGTGTCAATTATATAACGATGGGTTATGGGCATACACTCTGTATACTATTTTGAAAGCTTAACTGATTCTAATAATGAATATAACATAAACATATAGGTAACCCAATCATGGTTAGGTGCCTGATGTCAGTCTATCTAATAAAGGCAAATCAATACCGCTGGTTTACTAGTTAAGGAGGTCAGTCCATATGAAAAATATGGACCTAGGTATTTATATATACATTCTGCCTAAGAATAGCCCTTAATTATTCTGTTTATTAGTATTTTACGCTTTATGTCGTTTCCCAACGAATATTCTGTGCTTTGAAGGTAGATAAGACCATACAAAACTGCTGTTATTACTGCCATATTCGCTGGGACTAGGCCCTTTGGGATCTGCTACCCCGGTGTTCGCTGTCCGAACAGCAAACTCTTGGCCACGTCGCGCTCTCTCCGGTTGCGGCGCATAGCCTATTCCCACGATCGAACCCTTGGAAGGCTCGCTTTGTTAGAAATATTATATCAAGGATGTTATAGAACTTAGACAGAAAATTGCCCGGTTTAAGGCTAGAGCTGGAAGATTTACTCTGTTATATCAATATGGCGGCATAGTTATTTACTTATAGCTGTTATACGTGAAAAATATTAAGAAAATGAAAATATGCAAATTAGAAAAAGTACAGAAAAGATGAGCGAAGATAAAATCCACTACATCACCTTATTCGCCGAGCTGGACTCGCTATTCAAATTAATAACCTACGTCACCGTTAACTTCTTCGCCGACCGGTGTCCGCCGTGCCGGGCCATCGCGCCGCACTTCCAGTCGCTGGCTGCCCAGCATGCGGTCCCGAGCGTCCTGGCCTTCGCTAAGGTCAACGTCAACCATGTCCAGGACGTCGCTAGGACCCACCGTGTCACGGCCATGCCGACCTTCCTCTTCTTCAAGGACGGCAAGCAGGTCGCTGTCAACGGCCAGAAGATGATCTAGGGCACGGACCCGCAGAGCCTCGCCGCTGCCGCCGGCAAGTGGCAGGGCTGGCCAAGAAGCGGCAAGAGGCTGCAGCCTGAGCATCGTGGCTCTTTGTCTGTTGGTGTTTAATTGGTGGTGGTAGGTATTGCTATATTCAATGCAGTAGGAAGTTGAGTGAGGTGGAGAGGATGAAGGTTTTAAACGGGATTGGATATCTCGAATGCATAGCCGGATCTACTCATTGATACATACAGCAGCTCAATACCGGAGAAAAAAGAAGAAAGAAAACTTGGCATGCTTTCGTATTCAAGTGACCTGCCCTCCGATATATTATTAAACAGCCATCTCTACAATAGTTAATTGCCATTGAAGCATGCTTCTGATGGTTGTCAAAAGAACCGAAGATTACGATGATAATCAGAATAACTGTTTGACTAGGTATTCATTTAATAATTTTTAAGTACCTAGGTAGTCAACTTGTTGATACACGTACCTATGTTGGCAAACGAAGAGTCTTTGAGTGTCCTAGTACTCTGTATCATAGCTGAAAGGGGTGTGTGACTTCAACCACCAATCCAGACACATACGTGGTTCCTGCAGGCGACCGCTTGCCTTTGCTATATTGATAAATAAGATCCATAAGTGCATAAGCTCAGGGATCCAAGGAGCTGGATGAGGGACTCAAGTATGCTTGGCCCCGATCTTCAGGTCATGACGCACAAATCTAGCCAGTGCCCCGAATGATGCAGCAGTCATGGTGATGCCAGTGTATAGCATCAGGCTTCGCCATCTCGTCCCAAGCCCGTAGCCGCTTAGATCGGTCGATTCTTCATGGACGAGTGCCACTGTCACGAAGCCGGACGAGAGGATAGCAATCCCACGAGCCGCCGTGAATATCCCGAATATGAGCATTGACTTATTCTTCTGATCAGTTTGTTTGAGTTCGTTAGGTTGGACATCATTCTCCGAAGGTGTCTCTGCTGTATCTGTTGCGTCTTCCCCGATTACCGCCGCGGCGAACCGAGGCCGAAGTACTGCAAAACCGCCGGCTGTTGCACCAAAGGCAAGCGAGTAAACCACAAGGGACCAAAGATTACGCGCAAATGGCCAAATAAGCAAGCTTTCCACACCACCACCTATAGTGCTCAGAACAAACGGGACATAGAATGATGCTCGAGTGTCACTTATATGCTTTCGTTAGCAGAACATATTCGGAGAGCGACAGGTTTAGACTTACGCAAGCATCCCCTGTAGGGGTTGTCCGATAGCTTGGGCTAGGTTCAGCAAGCTGACCAACAGAGCCCCCTGTGCGCTCGTCAGGCCAAAGTCGGCTCCAATAGATGGCAGGTAGACGCTAGGTCCATAATGCGCTAGGGCCTGGACAACTGTCGCTGCGAGGAATATCAGGAATAAGGGCTTGCGGAGGAAATCAAAGTCGTGACGGGTCGGCTTAGGTGCCTTCTCTGGCGGTGTTCGAGAGTGCACAAAGAGAAGCCCTACAGTAGTGACGACAAAGGTGACTAGGCCCCATCCGATGAGGGTAGCTTTGTATCCATACTTATTAAGGCATACCGTGTATACTGGTGGAAGACCGGCCCCGGCAGCGGCTCCGGCGCCACATCTAGATCCTCGTCAGACAATACAAGAACGGTCGAGCTCATAGGCCATTCTTACATGATGCCGTAGGCGAAACTTTTACGTTTCACGAACCAGTCTCCCATAAAATGCATAGATGGCGCGAAGAGAAGACCGGCTCCAAGGCCGTAGAGAGGTCCGAGACATACCACCAACGCTCCAGCCTGTCTGCATTAGAATCCATTGCAACATGATAGAAGTGGGATTGACCTACTGTTTGTGTAAAAGCGGCACCAATGGGACTTACGGTGCAGATTAAACACCCAAGCCACATGGCGTTTTTGCGTTGATGTGGAAACCTATTTAGGGCATAGATAATAAAGGGGAGAGATATTTGAAGCACCCCCTGGGATCAGGAGAGGCTCGAGTCAGCATGATGTGAATATCAATATAGAGAGGGGAGGAGAGGGGACAACGAACATTAGCTAGAACACCACCAGTAGACACTACATTGTCACCTTTGAAAGGCTCATGAGTAATGAAGTATTCCCTAAAAACACCGTAGCAATAGGGGAAGCCTGTATTCATCCTGTCAGTACATTGATCGGCCTGGTGTGATTGATATTTCTCGAACCCCATGCGGTAATTTCTACGATGGATGCCCCAAAAAGGAACAACCAAGCCTTGAGGCCTGTATCCTGAGGGGGATATTTTGTCGATGTAGTTTCGGGCGGTTGTCCAGCCTCATAGCCTAAGCGGGCATCCTTTTCATCAACGAACGCAGATGTGGGCTCTTGCAAAGTTGTCATTGTGTTAACCGACTTGAGCACAAGAATACCAGAAGAAGTGTTATGATGAAGACCAATTAATCGGTTGTTGAAGGGCTAACACAATAGTAAATATAGTTGGATGGTATTGCACAAACTCGGTCAACATTTTTTAATGATAATAAGCTCTTGTCAGCAGAAAAAGCTAGAACTAGCATCAAGGAATTCATTACGTCCAGAAACTAAGGATTCTTTGTATGTGTGCTACAAATCTTTTCGGTGTGGCAAAGAGCAGAAGTCTCGACTCTCCTTGAGCAAACTATGGCTACCACATTGATGTTCTTCTAGTGCCCGGTGCTAACTCGGCGGGTTCTGTTGTACAACTGGAGCAACAGTTGAGGCTTAACCTACGCACCAATGAGATCTTGAGGTCTGTTCCAACAGAGAACGTCAGGGGCAAACACGGCTGGTGGATTTGTCCATGACAAAGCGATGGCAATAGAAGCAAGGGCCAATTTAGCATGTTTGCGAGATTCTAAACCTAACCCATGGAATGTACACGACGATCTACACGAAGCACTGGGCAATCTCTGCTCTGACAAAACTCCGCAGCCATCTGCAACTAAGCTCTCATGTAGGTCCACGAAAGCCCAGGCCATCCCAAGCAGGACATCTCGATGTTTCACTGGTCGCATACTCCAGTGTAACATGTTGATGGCGAACTTAGATCTAGCACCAGGCTGATGCATCACATCCCTCAAGCTCCGGGGCTGCGAAAATCCAACATTCCCCATCATTTCCAAGCCCATCTCTATCAGCCCAGTACAGTCAGTACGGCGTAACTCCTCCATGCCCACCACGCCCTCGCCCTCAATTGCAAAGCCTCGCTGCGCGCGAAGAGTGCGTATTACGGCCTCCGTAGTTGCATTACATGTTGAAATCGGAATCGACACGAAGCTTTCCAATAGACAAGGATGGACAAATTAAAGAGGAATCGGTCTTGACACATTTGTCACAGATTTTGCTGCCAACCACTTTGGCGGCATACCACGGGAGAGCTCACTCGAGTCTTCTTTCCACGGGCAATTGGGTCTATTTTTCCTAATGTTAATGTCCCATGTAGACTTTCAATATAACGTAGATGGTTTATATTTAGTTGGTCTATCAATAATACATAGGCAACATTTGAAGTCATGTATAACTAATGCTATTGTAGGAAGTATCGAAAATACTATAAAAGCACGATAGCTTCGCGTTGGGAAGTTCGACAATCTCAGCTATCGATATAGCAAGCATCACTTCGTGGAGATGTGTTTCATTGAAACTCAAGAAATTAAAGATGTATTTACAGAAGCTGATAGAGAATTGGTCCTTTGCATATTGCAATTGTAACATGTGGAGGTAGCACGACTGGGCACATATGTCTGGAGAACATCCGTCTGAGAAAATACCCATTGTACTATCTTGACGTCTTAATTGTTGTTCAGTTTGTTTTTCAGACATGTTGCCGATCCTTACTATAAAACTTGTTGACTCTATAAAGCTTCCGTGGTAGACCTTGTGTATCGCCGGTAACGATGCTTAATTTGGTTTGGATCCTAAAGATGAAGAAAAATGGGGAAATGACTCGATAATATAACACACTTGAAGGGAAGACTCAGTATTTAGCATGCGACTAACTAGCCAAGGAGTAGATGCGGCTTATAAAAGTACGTAGGTCTTGACTCTTAGTGGTTGTTGAATGCCCGAGACTTAGATGGTGGATTACTAAGAGAAATTATCGTTTAAAAAAGAAGAGGACCAAGTTTCTGGATGAGACGGAGATTAGAAAGGTATATGTATCGAGACACCGCCGATAAGCTAACGACGCGGAGATTCCAATAGTGCCTTTTTGCGGATTTAGGGTATTATCTTGGGCTCTTTTCGGATTTTACGGCTGGATATTGGAATCGCTTAACTCCCGAGGCAAATGACAAAAGACCCCCTGCAACGACTAATAAGATTACTATTTTACCGATACACATACTAATATATATCTCTAGTATTCATCCGAATGAAAACCCGGTAATCGTTAGAAGCTAGCTATAAGCACATACTAGCAAACCTCCTAGATGGGATCATTGAAGCTTGAAATGAAACAGAATTGGATGAGAAACTCGAAGAGAAGAAGACCTTGAAAGAGCATATGCATTACAAGTAGTTCAAAAAGAAAACTTAAGTTAGTGGATACATTGGTAATTAAGGACTGGATGGATCTCGAAGATGGTATTCAACTAAGCCTTCGGAGCTGAAACGGATCTGATTAGATCGTTCCATGACGGATAGACTTCAAGGAGGTTGTGACAAATGGTCGGTGTATATCAAAGGGCGAGTATAGGTAGGTATGGAGTGATGACTCAGAATACTACAAAGAGGCTTTTGTCGTGGCGTCTTCAATGATGCTTATTTATCGTCTAGCTCGCACATCTAGTGGCCGAACGGGCTTGCTAACCCCGTCAGGTGAACGGATCTCGGTCATCATAGGGTACAGTCTTTGCATGCTAGAGGAGCCTTGCTCGGTGGCCTTAGCCTCCGGGGTCCTAGTTCCAATTTATCGACGCAGTAACTTTGTCCTAGGTATACTATATGCTTAGTATATCATATCCTGAAAAAGGAAATTCTCCCTTGAATCTGATGGAGCACGATGCCTGGATTATCTTGGCAGCCAGCCCATCTCTCCCACATCTATTACAACTAGAGGGCCTAAGCGGAATGTTTTATAGTTTGGGATGAATCAGACGTATGTCGGACTCGGTCCCAAATTGACATCGGACTCGGACATATTGACTATCGTGAAAAGCCGTGCTGCAGGAAGACTGTCCTTTGTTCTTATTTAAAACACGTTCCTAGGTGGGAACGTGTTTTTTCTGTTCTTCTTCTGGAAAACTGTATATTACTCTCCTAACTGGTCCAAAACTACCGATACCCATTGATCCCAAAAAGTGTGGAACTATCGACTAGATGCTAATGAAAAGCTAAAAAGAAGAATATCTTCCGTTACTGAATATTGGAAGGAAATATCAACAAAAGCGTTTCCATCGTCTAATCTTATCCCTGCTCTCCCCTAGTCACACACAAAGAACGATCAAAGAAAATGGCAGATTCGTCCACGGAGACGGCCACTCAGAACTCAGTGGCCGCTTCGTTGGCGTCGCACAAGGAGATACCGCGTACGGACGTGACCCCGGGCTCAGTTCCATCGATGAAGCCATCGTCTAACTCGCCGGCGGAAAAGATGACGACGACGACACCCCAAGACGACGAAAACATCGTGTACCCTACGGGCCTGAAGCTATGGGCTGTCATCCTCTCCCTATGCCTAGCTGTGTTCCTCGTCGCCCTCGACCAGACCATCATCGCGCCGGCCCTGGGCGCCATCACGGGCGAGTACGGCAGCGTCAAGGACATCGGCTGGTACGGCAGCTCGTACCTGCTGACGTCGACGGCCCTGCAGCCGCTTTATGGTAAAGTTTACAAGATCTTCGACATCAAGGCTACGTTCCTCGGGGCGGTGGCGCTCTTCGAGCTCGGCAGCCTGGTCTCGGCCGTGGCGCCCTCGTCCACGGCCTTCATCGTCGGCCGCGCCATCGCGGGTATGGGCACCGCCGGCTTGTTCTCGGGCGCCATCGTCATCCTGTCGTACTCGCTGCCCCTGCGCAAGCGGCCCATTATGTTTGGCATGTTCGGCGGCATCTGGGGCATCGCTTCCGTCGCGGGCCCCCTGCTCGGCGGCGCGTTCGCGAGCCACATCACCTGGCGCTGGTGCTTCTACATTAACCTGCCTATTGGAGGCGCTGCTATGGTGGTCATATTCATGTTCCTGAGAATATCTCGTGTCAACAACCCCGAGAATCAGTCCTTCGTCTCTCGGATCCTGGAACTCGACCTAATCGGGACCGCAGTCCTCGTCCCAGCCATCATCATGCTCCTCCTGGCTCTCCAGTGGGGCGGTGCCGAGTATCCCTGGAGCGACTCGCGCATCATCGGGCTTTTCGTTGGCGCTGGGGTGATGGCGGTGATGTTTGTGGGCGTTGAGCACTGGCAGCAAGATAAGGGGTTGTTACCGCCGCGCTTCTTCAAAGACCGCAATGTGCTCTGCGCGATGATCTTTGCCCTCTTTTTCGGCGCCTCCTTTTTCCCTCTGATCTACTATTTGTCCTTGTACTTCCAGGCAATTCAGGGGGACAGCGCCGTCGAGGCTGGCATCAAGCTCCTGCCCCTTCTCATCTCCGTCGTCATCAGCTCTATCGTCTCGGGTGGTCTTATTACTGCAACAGGTTACTACACGCCTATCATCCTTGTCGAAATCGCCATCGCCGCTGTCGGCGCCGGCATGATTACTACATTCAACCTAACCACGCCGTTTAGTCGGTGGTTTGGGTACCAGGTGCTTAATGGTCTCGGCACAGGTATCGGCTTCCAGGCTGGTGTGCTAGTAGTGCAGAATGTTGTATCACAAGAACTTGTTCCTCAAGGCACCGCCTGTGTGCAGTTCTTCCAGTCGCTCGGCGGCGCGCTATTCATCGCCGTTGCGCAGACCGTGTTCCAGAACGGGCTAATCGACGGCGTCACGCGCAATGCACCCCAGCTTGATCCTAATATCTTCATCAACAGCGGCGCGAGCCAGATCCGCCAAGTCCTCGCTGCTATGGGCCAGGAAGATGCCGTCGAGATTGTGCTCACAGCTTACATGCAAGGCCTGCGAAACACATACTACATCTCTGCCGCGGGGGCAGCTTGTGCTTTCCTAGTAGCGCTCGGTTTACAATGGAAGAAGATAGAGAAGCACCCCACCTCAGGGGCAAGCAGGGACATTGAGGCGGTTCCGGAGAAGTTGTGAACACTGAAGCTAATTATATTAGCTATATAATTAAACATAATTCTGGTTAAAGAAAGGAATACCTATACAAAGAGAGCGTGTAAACACCATACAAAATAGAAGATAATGTATGTAACTACCTACACTAATGAAAATGCCCCCCTTGTTAGAACTATTCAAAACTATCATGTGTCATCCACTTCATTTTACCACTTGACGTAGTCTTTTCTGCTTCATACTCTGAAGCTCGAGTCAAGGAGGAGACCGGTTTCTATCTATATAAATAATATTCCTCATAAAAGAATGTTAGCCATGACTTAGGAGTTCTACTAATCCCAGATATGTATATTGATCGCCTAAAATCCTAGATGCTAAGGCTGTGTTTTTTTGTTAGTTCTTGACAATTTCAAGACAAGATTGAATAGCGTTTGTACGCTTACACATTGGGAATGAAATCATATTAAGGATTTGGATGGAACTGAATAGCCTATCATTATTGATCAATATACCTAGACGACACGCGCAATTCCCATGAGCACATCTCTTATACCTATGTACTAACCGAGGCACGTAATCTGGTTAACAAAGTGTCGTATCGGATATGCATCTATCCATATTTGCTAGTTGCCTTATTACCTAAGGTAAAAATGCTGGAGTGTGTGGCCCGTGCATACAACTACAAGCAATTCTTCTTACATCAATTCATTCTTTTCGCCCCAATAGGTACATACATGAATCTTCTGAACCTCAATTCTTAGTTATTCAAGTCTCACTCCCGCCATGAAAACATTTTAACCAATAACAGTGTTAAGGATGGCTTAAAGCGCTTTAGTTAAACTTACAATACCCACTTTCCTGTTTTTGGGACCAAAACTACTAAGTCACATACTAAAGTTTCTGCGTCATGAATTCATGATGTAAACTTGTACCTTTTCTTCTTCACATCACATGTGTTTCCTTAACACGATACTTGATCACAACCGCTCTCTTTTGTAGGGCGGGACCACAATAGTCGGGGCTCTGCAAAAGAATGAAAGTTAATCCTCGCTGGCTGCTAGCGAGTGACCTCCATTTCAAATTTAATGACCTCGACCGTGTCATTCGCACAGCCGACTGGATCGCCTCATTACCGCATGAGTATAACATCTCCAGAGTAATACTCTGCGGTGATGTGTTCACAGCACGCACTTCACAGCCCACCAATGTGCTCGCAGCATGCTACCGCTTTCTGGGCAAGCTAACCAGCACCGTGCCCCATGTCGACGTTATTTTGGGTAATCATGACTTGGCCTATCGCCGGGACTACACCACTTCGGCTTTAGAGGCCCTGGCTATCACTCGGTTAGCCCCATTCGTTACGCTTCACACCGAGATAGCATGTCACAAATGGGATGAAAGGCGCGTGCTGGTAATGCCGTTCCGAGAGGACCAAGGCGAAATTATTAAATACATACGCGACCTAGATCCCAACATCGCGGCTAAGACGGTGGGGTTTGGACATCTGGCAATCAACCGAGCCATTACCCAAAAGCACACCATAAATCCCGAGACCGGACGCCCCGGGCTGCCTGCCAGGTACCCAGGCCTCACCAGCGCCGGCGAATTTGCCCCACTGGCAAGGACGTTCACCGGCCACTTTCACAGTCACCAAACTATCTTCCAAGCTACGAACACGGAACCCCAAGACCCCCATGGGAGTATAACCTACATCGGAGCGCCATTGCAACTCACCTGGGCGGATTTGTTCGATACGAACAAAGGCGCTATCTTACTCGACCCTCAAACCTTGGAGAGTGAGCTTGTCGAGAACCCATATGCCGTGGGCTACACGTCTGTAGAAATACAAGATGTGCTAGCGGACCGGACAGACGCCGAAAAGGTTCATGATAAGCATGTTATGATCACTGGGAAGTCATCGCCATACAAATACATCTCTGCTAGGGATCACCTTGTTAAACTAGGAGTGCGTAGTGTAAGAGACTGGAAGCATGCTGCGTCGAAATGGCAATTCAAGCAAACAGGCCTTGGGAACACAGCTCTCCCTGCCGATATCCAGCTTCAACCAGTTGACACAGATGAGGCAGGCTTAAAAGAAACAGGGAATACCTGGCCTGGTCTTGCTGGTCCTCGGACTGCCGAACCACAGCAAAAACTGATCGCTGATGAGATGAAGCATCGTCCAATTGACCTAGAAGAACTTATCCACGAATACGTGTCATCTCTAGACCTTGAATCTACCCTTGAAGATAGGCGTGATATTCTATCCCTTGTAGGGAAAAGGCTCTTCAACATCCGGCATTGTATCGGTGACAAGGCCGGCTGTGAAATTAAGTATGGAGATATACTTGACCCGTCACCCCAATCTACTCCTTTTATCTCCGAAGATGACACCCAACGGGGATCTGCAACAGAAACTATTTTTGCTGCGGACCTGATTGCTATCGAGATCACGAACTTTCTTGGCGTCCAGGGCACCCTCAACCTTGATTTCAAGCATCACTTCCAGCCAGGGGTAAACTTAATAGTGGGTCACAACGGAGCAGGGAAGAGTACCATTACTGAGGCAATTGTGTGGTGCCAATTTGGGCAGTGTATTCGGGGTGGCCTGGGCGTAAACGACATCGTGAATGACGTTGCGAGGAAGAACTGCAACGTCCGTCTAACATTTGCAAATGGATACTCGATCTCGCGGTCTCGAAAGCACCACAAATTCCATAATCGTGTAGTTGTGGAAAAGAACGGCGTAATTCAACCACAATTCGAAGGACCTGACGCTAAAAGCACCCAGACATCTATTAACAATCTGCTAGGAATAGACTTTGACACATTTATCAGAATAGTACTGCTCGGGAATGAGAGTTCTCAAAGCTTTCTAAGTTCTACTTCATTAGAAAAGAGGCAGTTGATCGAGTCAGTTTTGGACCTGAAGGTCCTAGATGAATGCTACGAGGTCTGCAACCTGATGCTCAATCAAGTGAAGGAGAAGCTAGAAGGTATACAATCGCGACTTAAAGGAGTTTCTCACACGATAGAGCACCTAAACAGTCGAGTCCAGCACGCAGAGCAGACATTAAGACGCCTGCGTTACGAGGTAGCATCTCTCACTAAGGACATGGAAGGCAAGAAAAAGCAACACGCTGCACTCCTGAGCGCCAAAGAGTTGAATAAAAACAAGCTCCAGGCCGAACTGGAGGCTCTACAGCTTTTACCGGATTTGAAACCCATGCTTCAGAGCCTTCAAAGTGATATTTCTCGGGCGCTAAATGAGATGAACAGACTTGACGAGTTGGCCAGACTCGCTCAAGCTCGCTTGTCTGTAGACCAAGAGCGAATCAACATCCAGAAAGAGATAGCAGATACTGTAACACGGTTTCAAAACCTTGAAGACGACCTTGAACACCTTTTTCAAAATAACAGCACATTGGAAATCCCGCCTCCGGTCGTACAAGAAAATGAGCATAAAGAAATACACGATGTTGGTAGTATTCGAGCTTTCCTATTGAACATCACACCTGTCTTGCGAAACTTTTGGACATCTGTCCTTCTCGCCATTAGCCCGGCAGCAAGGAAGAGAGCCAGGATAATTGAAGAGGCCGCTATTAGAGCTATGGAAGCGAGACGACGTTGGGGTGAACACGTGAAGGCCGTGTCAGCTTTCTCCGACAGCATTGATCATGCACAGGGTAGAGTAAGGAAAATCATAGACAAAGGGGAAGGTATTTTCAGCAATGTTGTTAGCAAGACTAAAATTAGCGAGAGCGACCTTCGCCATGCTATACGAACATTAACAATACAAGAAGCATCGGAAGTCCCTGATAAGCGTGTGAAAGCTATCAATGACCTGGGGGCCCTGTATAACCGACGTGCAGTATTACAACTTGAACACGAGAAGCAGGAGCAGAAGCAGCACCGCAAGCTCCGTGAAGTTGAAAAACAAGAGAAGGAGATCGAGGTAGCAGAGAGGGATCAAGTAGAATCCTCGGACAGGTATCGTCTTCTGCTCGCCAGGAAAGAACAGGAAATCGCCACTTACGAAGAGCTGGTCGTATCGGAAGAGGAATCCCTCGCTAAACTCAAGCTCCAAGCCGCCGAGCTCAGCAAAGAAATCGCAGACGTGCAGTCTCACCAGGAAATCTTCGCCTTCTGGCAGATCGCCTTCACCCGGCGCCAGGTCGCCGCATCGAAGACCACGTTCCGCCGGTACGTGGTGGGGCGGCACCTGGGGGAGCTCAACAAGCTGCTGGTGGAGGTCCTCATGTTCATGTACGAGGACGCGCACTACGCGCGGAGCATGGTGGCCAGCACGCTGCGCACCCTGTTCGAAGGCGACGACAACGACGCCTCCGAACCATCCAGCTCCAGCTCCAGCTCCAACGACAACAGCAAGGACAAGGACGCACCGACCCCCGTCCTCGACCCATCCCTCAGCATGTCCACGACCCTGGGCTACGCCAAGAAGAGCGGCGGCGAGCGCAAGCGCGTCGACCTGGCGCTCTTCTTCGCGCTGTTCGTCATGAGCGAGGCGCGCAGCGCGCACCGCACGGGGTACATGCTCGTGGACGAGGCGTTCGACGGGCTGGACCGCGCGGGCCAGGGCGCCGTGCTGAAGCTGTGCCGCTGGGTCGCGCGCCCGCTCGCCCACGTCTTCGTCATCACGCACAGCCAGAGCTTCGTGCGCCTCGCCGAGGACGCGAGCGAGCCCGCCGGCGTGGTGACGGCGCGGGCGGGGGATGCGGGCACCGAGTTCGAGGTCGGGGGTGTGAGGATTAGGAGCACGGCTTCTTCTTCTTCTTCTTCTTCTTCCGCGTAGGGGGTTGCGTAACATGGACGGGGGACTTGTAGGATTTGGAGAAAAGGAAAAGGGGCGGGTTTGCTTGATAGGTGGATCGAGGTTGATGTGTGTATTAGTTAGTTATCGACGGCGCCGGCTGCGGACTGCACAAGCTGTGCGTTCACTGTAACATTATCTTACTCAACTCAGAATACCTGCACACCACATACTAATTCTTCTGTATTCGATTTACCCCCTGGCGCTCAATGGGTAACTTAGAGGTAGGCTTAGTTACAGAGGAGTATCTATCCACATCTTTGCATTATAATTCGCTATTATCCTTGCCTTTGCGTATACCCTCCACTCGCAGACTCTAGTATGTACTCCCCCCCCAAGGCGCGTATTATGCTATTGCGCAAAGAAACGGCCCTCTTCCTCGCCACTATGGTCTGCAGAATCGACTTATATTAAGCTTCGCAAGACTGCACACGCCCGAACTCTGTAAACCCGAGCGTAAGCGAGATATTCAACTTAATACTAACTCGCATCTCAAAGTTTTTGATACTTGTCCGAGTCACAGAGGTAAAGGTAAATGACAACTATCGCCACAGAGAAGAGAAGAAAAAAAAGAAAGGAAGATCCGAGAGAAACCCAAACGCACAACCCTAAAAAAGGGATTTATTCCGTTGTTCACTTTAGTAAATGTAGGTATATGATAGAAGTACACACACATCTAGCCTTTATAACGCCGCGCTGTTATTAATAAAAAAAAAGGAAAAAAAAAGAAATAAAACCATAAACGATTTCACATTGGTTCGTTTCAATTCGTCTTGAAAGGTCTTGAGAGGAGGTCATTTGTGTGTATTTGGTTGTTCTGACCTGCCCAATTGTGGGCGTGAATGCGTTCCTATTTATCGACAGGAATTTGCCCTTCTTCCATACCTCCCTCCTCGCCTTCGTGTTCCATTACCACATCCTCCATCGAAAGCCAAATAGTGAAAACGGAAGGGGGAATAAAAACGCCGCTGAATGCATTTATCCCTATCAGCGGGGTTGACGAGCTTTGCATCCACCTATAAAGCCTCCCAGACCTGATATTGTGTATTTTTTGGGGTTTCGTTTTGTGGGTATGTGCCATTCCGCTTTTTGCCATCTTAAATAACGCCGTTTCCGTATGCCATGATTGTTGTTGTTGTTGTTGTTGCCAGTCTAGAAAAGACAGACCCTGAAATTGTCCTAAATTTTGGGGACGAAATGTGGATGTGTGTATAGTAAGAAAAGAGTAGAAGAAAACAAGAGCGACTGAATAGAGGGTTGTCGGACCTCTTAGCGCTTCATATGGCTGAAGTCCTTGAGTAGGTGTGCCATGTGGGCGTTGGACTGGTTCTTAGGCGGACGTGCAGTCTTGCGTTTCTTAGGTCCGGTCTTGGGGGCATCGATTTTCTTCAGGCGAGGGTCTTCGCTGGCGGGCTTCTGGCCCACGGCTTGTAGTTTGCGGACGATATCGTCAACTGAGGGCAACTCGACCTTGTGCCACATGGCCTGGAACTCGGGGTCGACACGATGGCTTAGAGATGGATCGTTGGGCCAGACATATTTAGCGTGGTTGTCCTTCTTGGTGCGCACGACGAGGATCTTGCGCTCGTCTTCCAGCTCTTGGATGGCCTTGTCGCATTCAGGCCAGCCATCCTTAAGATCTCGTACCACAATGCACGATGCGTCCGTTTTCTTCTGTAGGCTTTCCAGCAGCGTGACCTTGTCCTTAACTCCAGGTATCTTGGCGCGGAATTGGTATTCGCCTAGGCGCCAGGCCGGCAGCTTGCTCGCGGCAGCTTTGGCCTGGGACACAGGGGTGTAGGTGACTTGTGGGTGCTTGATTAGAGTCTCGACGAACGTCTTAAGCTGTCGTTCGTCCAGCTGGTTCAGGGTCAGATGGTCGAGGATCTCTTGCAGGGACTTGGTGGTGCCTTTGGATTTGAGAAACTCGACGGCGTAGACGAGCTGGGTCAACATGTGCTTTCCGAAGTCGTTCGCGGCGGCGCGCGCGGCGGCAGCAGCTGGGGTGGAAGAGGCATCATCCTGAGTGAAGTTGTATTCGCGCTTCTGACGTTTCGAAGCTGCATCGCCGGATTTGATGGAGGGCGAAGGCGAAGTGGCGGAGGATGAAGATGGTGCTGCTAGTCGCTTGCCATTGCCGTTGATCTTGGTTGCTGCTAACGTAGACATCCTAGCTACTGGAAGGTTTCTGGAAGAAGGAAATATCGAGTATCGGTTATCGATTTCGCGATGGACAGTTATTTTTGATTCTTCGATTCTCGGGGTCGGTGGTGATGTTGTTTGTGGTGGTGATGGGTTTGGTTGACTGGTAATGGTCGAGCTTGGCGCGAGATGAAAGATGAAAGAAAATGAATGAATATATAAGAAAGGAACTTGAAGCGTTGACGTAGTTATGGTGGAACGAGGCTGAGGTAACCATAAGTTAATGGCCCACTTAATAGCCCTCCTGCAGGTTGCCCTACACAGGCTACACTTGAACTCTACCTAAACCTTACAATAGGTAGGTACCTAAGTACCTCTTAATAAGGTTGCTATAATGGAAAGGATTTGATCTCTCATAACCTTAACGAGGCGGTGCAGGTGTGGCTTGATTATAGTTTACGATTTCGGTACCTTACCTAAGCTGTCGAAGGTAGAATGTGGAGAAGCTGGGGGGGACATGTCCAGGCAATCTGATGGACTACACTAACACATATCTGATAAGGCCATTGGCCAATGAGACCCAGCTAATGCACCTTTTCTTCTTTAGTGAAATAGACGGCGAATGCGGACTTGTGTAGTGGTAGATAGGGTAGTTCAGCTAAGCTACCTATGTATTGTACATACATAACCTATGTGTGCACTCAATTTCTCTTCCTTACCGCTGTTTCTTGCTACTAATGCAATGCAATTTGGTTGGTTGGTCGGCGCAACTTTCAAAAGCTGCGTAAAGGACAGATATATTACAGTTTAATTGCCGAGCTCGAGAATTTTAAAACCCGACTGAATCCCGTCGTTCACACCTCAAACGTTGATGCCGTTGAATAACATTAAAGCCCCCAACAATTGAACCTTCGAAATAAAAAGAGGGCCCTCCGACAGAGGTTTCGGAGGGTTGTCCGGAGGGTTTTAGTTAATAGGTAGTTAAGTACTTAAGTACATACGGGACATTTAGAAGTATTAGTGGGCCTGGGACCTAATCAAACATTCATTTACTTGTGAGAGTTACGAGGAAGACGAACGTTAGTAGTGAGAGTTTGTGAAGTGATACATGCTATTTCTCTTCCCTACATTTGCGGAACTCTAAAATACAATTCCCAGTTCTCTCAAAGCATATGTGGTCCAACGTTACTTATTTTTATTTTAGTGCTCCTTTTTTTCAATGCAAGATATTGCACTTGTATCCCCGTAGTGTAGAAGTAGGTTCCAGGGGTGCTACGAAAGCCTTAAGAACACACGTAGTATCTCCTTTTTTTATATGCGATTCCAATACAGTGTCGTGTAAGTGTTCTTGAAAAAAAAAGAAGAGGAAAAAAAAATAGACAAGATAGTAGGAACCAATATCCCCGTAATGGGTTGAACCAAAACAATAATCTGATCTATTAAAGAGACAATAAGAAGTTATATGCATCGATCAAGAAGTATCATATCGTGTCGTATTGATCACCATCCTTCCCGATCCCCTTTGCGGCCCATCCAACCATTTCACCAACCCAGTACAGTTTTTTTTATTGTTGTATTTCTTTAAGTCGTGTACGATCACTCTTTTTTTATAAGTGGATTCTCCTCGATCGTGCACCATCCAAGTTGAGGTAAGAAAGCGGGGGAAGGGCGAGAGAGAGAGAGAAAATGCCACCTAAGCCTCCTGAGCCGCCTGCTGGGCTTGTAGGTATTGGTAGGCACCGAAGGCGGCGAGACCACCGATAAGTACGACGGCATACAGCGCACCACCGAGACCACCGGAGCTCGAAGTCGAAGCAGAAGCGCTGGCGGCGGGGGCAGCCTTAGGTGCAGGGTCGCCAGGCTACGAGGGGGAGCCGTTAGTTATGCCGAGCTTCGGGGATATCACGGAGAGATTAAGCAATGACATATTAAACTTACCTGCCGCTTCAGCGTGCCGACGAGGAGCTGCTCCAAAGTTTCCCGGGCCTCGTCACTGTGTCCAACGTCCTCGAAAGCTTCCGTCGCATCCTGTCCACCGACGTCGAGCAGGACTTCCTCACCACCGCTACAGAGTAAGAAAGGCGGGTCAGCACAAGGTCACCATGTCCCCGATGTGAGACGCCATAGCAAGGGACTTTTATTACCCGAGACAAAGCTAGAAGGGAAGAGAAACAAAAAAAGAAAAGAAAAAAGAAAAATTCAACTCACGGATGCTCATCGATGAACTTTGTGCTGTCGTAGACCTTATCGTGGATGACGAGGAACAGGTCCTTCTTGGTGTTGTGCTCGGCAACGTCGCTGTAAGTGAATACCTTATCGGCCATTTTGAATATATATTCGTAGAGTCGAACTCGGAGGGAGCTGATATTATAATAAGACAATGTTTAAGGTAATCTATTAAGTTTTAATCAATCGCAATTTGGAGGGGGGTTCGTTGGCTGCAAAGTGACGTGACGCGGGAAGAAGAGAAAAACGTGGTAGCCGGATGAATTGGAGAAGAAGAAGGGACAAGCTTGAGTTGGGTTGGCTGAAGGAACGAGATAGAAGCCGGGAGAGCGAAGGTGTGGGAAAGTAAGAGTTGGTGGGAGTGGGAGAGAAAAGAGGAAAAGAGAGCGGAAGACAGAGATTAGGTAGAGTAAGAGAGAAGAACAGAATACAGGTGGTGTCAGATGTTGGGACGGGATCCTTACAGGTCGAAAAGAAAAGTAGAATAAGAAGAGAAGGGAAAAAAAGGGTGCCAAATAGGATTTTAGCGTAATTCTGCCCAGACTTTTTTTTTACTTTACTTTACTTTGCTCACTGCTAGAAATCTTAATTGCGGTCTCTCGGCGAATCAGAATCCTTTTGATTGCTTTTATCAACCCATTACCGGGATTCCTGGGATTCTTCAGTGTTCCTTTGCATAAGTCCAACCTAGCAAGTAATCGGGACGCTAGCAAGAGTCCGACCCGTCGGGCACCACGCAGCCGGCATCAGACCACGCTACCTAGTTAAGTAGTTAATCACTTTACTTATTAGAAGGGTATGCTGCGTACATAAGCATCAAACCCATTTATGCAATTTATGAATCCGAACTTTCATCCCTTGTCGAGGTTCAACCTGTAAGAATGCGATGCGAAGAAGAATGCGAGGGGAAATATGCGAAGGGGGGGAATTAAAAATCCCCCCCTCGTCCGCGCCTCATCCCTTGCCAATACCTATCATATGTACTAGGTAACTCATCCGTGCCATCCGTAAGATACCATTCTAATAATATTTTCTTATGTAATATGCTTGTTATCATTCGACAATGGAGGGGCATACGACAGAAAATCCAGTCTAGGTATATTGCAACATCTTCCGCGGGTTGTATCGTCAGCACATGCTAGAGTCCATCGTAGTTGGTCCGACCCCGAAGCCACCCCCGCCATCCCCATGTTAAAGTATCCGGCCAAAAAGCCAACCAAGTTGCTATCATTGTCATTTCGGCCTGGACATCGGGACATCTGAAATACCTGGGCATCTGAAATACCTGGGCACCTGGGTTACCTAGACATTTTTTTCTAAAAAAAGGTATTTTACCTCCTCGAGCTCCCACCTCCAATATCTTGTCCGACACGGTAACTAGCCACCTTGTCCCATTCGATCTTCTGCCGCGTCACTGGAAGTTGTCTCCGCAGTCCCTTGAATGCCCCCTCGCTTAAGCTGGTGAAACCCTTGTTCAGTTCCTCCTGGTACTTCTTCTCCGCGACTGAGATCTCCTTGGAAATGCCCGCGCCCGAGCCCGAAGAGACCGAGGCTGCGATAGGCTTGTTGGTCAAAAGCCGCACGTTACCGTCCTCGTAGTAGTGTACATCGACCTTGATGCTTCCCTCCAAACTCTCCGAGGCCGGATCGATGATATATAGTGAGCGCCATCGTCCGTTCCTAGATCCAGGTTAGAAGTGAGGCTACCCACCCTACCGCGAATGCCATCTTCTCCTTACCAGTAGTTGTTGGGGCTGTATTTGTTAGCCACAATTATGACGGCCACCTTCGAATCGTTCTCGATGGGATATACGCCGTAGGAAGCGTTCGGAAAGTGCTCCTTCACGTAGGTCGACAAGCTCTTCAGTGTGGATTTCCTGCATCAACAAGTGTTAACCCACCGAGTTTCATGTCATGTCATTAGTTGCCGGGCTGCACCGTGGACATACACCAACTCGGTCTGAGGACCCTCCAACACGTAGCTCTGGACATCGCTTGCTTTCTGATACCATGGTTATTCCCGTTGTGTTCTTTCAAGGCGAGAAACTAGCAAACCGAACCTGTGTTGTGTGATCAAAGGCAAAACTGGACGAGCTCTCGACATCGTAGTATCTGCCGTTGCCGAGGGAGCTGTGCGAGCTGATGATGACCTGCTGGCTACTACCGGGCAGCTTGGTGGTGATGAACTGCTCCTCGTTGTATCTCTCGAATGCGGGCCCAAGCTGAGAGATGAGCTCGGGCTCGTGGGCGGTAAGAGCTTTGATATCTGGAGGCCGGAGCACTAGGCATTAGGGGCTGTCGGGTTACGCTGGGAATTGGGAGTATATATATAAGTCGTACCGTTCACCACATCTGCTAGCTGATTGCAGGCGCCAATGTTAGCATCGAAATATAAACTCCTAAAATCCTTGGGAGGGCATTGAGTCGAGGAAGTCGAGGAAGTCAAGCAAAAAGAAATTCATACCTCGCCTGGCGGGGCACCTTGGACGAAGGATTCGACGGTGGCGAGAACAGACGCCATTATTCGCTCGCGTAATTCAATAGCTAAGGTAGATCGTCGAGGTTGGTGCTAAGTACAAAATGTCTATTGTATCAAAGGGAAGGGGTTCGGGTGAAAGTATCTTTCAAAGGAGGTGAAAAGGTTCAAGTTCTGTAGGTATGAGGTATGAGGTAGGAGGTAGGGGTAGGGGTAGGTCGAGTCCCGACTTGTGTACGACCTGGTAAAGATGTAAAAATGTCGCTGAGACGCAAAGCGCGGGGCAAGCGAGGTGCAGCTGGCAGGGTAGGGGTGGGTAAGGCACCTAAAAAGGTGGGCAGCAACGTCTAAATGCCAAGACATGGGTCTATAAGGTTAAGGTAGCGTACAGTAGACAAAGACAAACCTTAGCAATACATAAGGGTCTCGAACATCGTCGTTTCCTCATATCTTTATTTTTATTTTTTTTTTATCTTTTTACCGATTAGGTACTATCTAAGCTAGGTACGGTACTATGTAAGTAGGTGCTTTATCTGTTTAAAGTAATTCAGCAAGCCTCATAGATGCATAGATCAACCACAAGCAAGTTTAATTGGTTGTATCTTCTCTCCTCCCATTCTTCAAATAAAACTTAAACTCCAAACTCATACTTCCAAATGAACTATTGCCCAAAATACCCAGCATCGGCCCTACATTAAAAGCAGCAACCCACTAAACATGAAATGCTATCAAACCACTGTAACATGGTCTACTTGTCTAACTAATGCTGGTGCCCTTGACCGGTGTCTATCGTCCCTGGTTTAATAAAAAGAGGATTGGGCAAGTTGTCTTAGAAACTAGAGCCCAAACATGACCTCTCTCTATATCTGCTTGCTTTATATGGTCAGACCTCGGGTTTCCGATCCGCACTATATTCACAGCCATCGCTGCGTTTCATCTAATATTCTAGGAGCTTTTTAACCCCATCGTATATTCCTAAACATCACAGGTTAGCCACCAATTCCCCAACCTTCTCGTGATCGTTCCTGGGAGCTACTTACGGGCCACGTCTGGAACGTTGAACTTTTCATACAACAACGGCGTGGGGATGCTCCAGCCTGCTACCCGGGACACGGGAGCTTCAAGCCGTAGGAAAGTATCTGGGTCTCCTTGGATTGCTGCCGATACTTCAGCCCCGATGCCTGCGTTGACCATGGCTTCGTGCACAACCATGCATCTGCCTGTCTTTCGAACACTCTCGAGCACGCACTTTTTATCCCACGGATATAATGTCCGTAGGTCTATGAGCTCAACCGAGATGCCCAACTCTTCTTCTGCTTTCTGGATGGCTGCGCTACAAGTGTACAGCGGCTGTCCGTACGATACAATAGTCACGTCTTTCCCTTCCTTCAAAACCTCGGCCTTCGAAAGGGGCAGGGTAAATGGGGTTGTTGGGACTTGCTCGACTGCTGCTCTGTACAAGATTTTTGGCTCCATGAATACGCACGGATCATTGCTTCTGATAGCAGCCAGTAGTAATCCTTTAGCTTGCAACGGCGACCTCGGCATAATCACCCTTAATCCAGGGATATGAGTGAAGAGACTCTCTGGCGACTGGGAATGGTATAAACCACCGTGGCCAACACCCCCACATGGCATCCGTACGGTCAAACCACCTGCGCTTCGCCCCGTGCTCCCTTCTCGATATCGATATTTGGCTGCTTCGTTTACGAGCTGATCGAATGCTGGATACACATAGTCTGCAAATTGTATCTCTGCGACAGGTCTCATACCCTCAGCAGCGAGACCGATAGCAAATCCCACGATACCCTGCTCTGTCAGGGGTGTATTGAATACACGATCGCCCCCGAAATTCTCTGCCAACTTCATCGTACATCGGAACACGCCGCCGAAGGATACATCTTCGCCAAACACCAGAACATTTTCGTCTTCTGTGAGCGCGGTCGACAGGGCATCATTGACCGCTTGGAAAAGGTTCATGCGCTTCGTCGTGCCATTCTTCACTTCTGGGGATAGCTCTGAATTGCCCAACGCCACCTGTGAACTATGTGCTAACAAGGACGTTGTCGAATAGTCGGTGGGAAGATTAAGCCGAGCGTTTGGGGGATGGGTTGAATAAGCCCGTCGGATCGGTGATGGGCGCTGGGTGTATATTGGTAAGGACGCCAGTGTCCTATTTAGAGGACGAATGGAAAGGAGTTGCTTCATTATTCCTGAAAATTTCCCCTCTAACTACCGGATTGGAATCATGGCAGATTGTTTAACTCAAGTCTTAGGAGAGATGAAATGGTGGCACGGGAACTAGAACGAGGAATCCATCGGTGCCATACATTACCTACAAGAATGCCAATGCCAACGCCGTGGACAAGCGCGCTTAGTGGCGGCATTGCGGCTTTACGGCATTACATCAGTGGCCCTTAATCCTGGAAACTGATCAAGCGCAAGCACCAAGCACCAGCCCCGCGAGCTAGGATCAGGAGCCACTATAGTGGGCCCAGCTACTGATACGCTGATAGTTGCCCGGTCAACAATTGACTTTCGCGCCCAACCAAGGCACAGGCTCAATCGAGTCTCAAGAGTACATATGTGGCAGTTCTAGGATTTTCTTTTTGTCTGCCAAGACAATTTGCAGATTCCTTCCTCAAATAGCCTACATATTTCCCCGACGTTCTCGAGGTTTTGGCCTTACTACTTCCTTTGGTATTTGGACATTCCTCGAAATTCGTCACCACGATGCCGCAGTATGACGATGCGGAACCGGCTCGTCGTCACCGCCGTAGGGACTCTGATGGGCACAGGAGGCACCATCACAAACGCAGTTCTAGAGACCCTAGTGCGAAGCGGACCTCCACCGACCGTGACGCAGGTCGGAAGTTGTCTCCCGGAGCACTCGCACAGTTAGATGCATACAATGCGTTAGGGTATGCCTCCGAACCAGCGAGGGAAACTCAGCGTAAACCGAGACGAGAAAAGCGAAGGCGCGAAGACTACAGGGCTGTAGATACGGACTATGAAGCTCCCAGAAGAGAGAGGCGAAGAAGAGACAGCCATGCGGATTCTGACCGGGAGTTGGAGGCCCGGAGGAGGGAAAGACGCCGTGCAGCAGCGCAAACTGAGAATTCAGACATGGAGTACGAACCACAACGCGAGCGACGGCATCGCAAACGTGGTGGGATAGAAGACGACAGGGGCATCCAGACAGAGGGAGAAATAGAAAAGAGACGTGAAAAGAAGAAAAAGAAACAGAGGGTCGTCAGCGGTGCAGTTGCGGAGGAAGGCAGGGCAATCCCAGTTATGCGAGGTGGAGCTAGCAGCAAGCACAGTAGTTGGGATAGCGTTGAGCACGAGAAGGAAATGACGAAATACAAGCCCGCAAATAAGAAGAAGAAGCGATGTAAGAACGAGACTATCCTATACCCTCTGGAAAAACATGTTTTTATTAACCTTGTATCGAAAAGGGATCATCGCTGGTGTGGCTTTGGTCGTGCTCATCATTATCATCGTAGTAGCGGTGGTTGTGAGTAAGAAGAACTCGTCAGACTCTAGCAGTAAAAAATCAGGCCTTGATGGCATGTCCGAGGACAGCATACCTGTCGCGGCTAGAGGGACATACTTAGATCCTTTCACGTGGTACGATACTACCGACTTCAACACGACATACACGAACGAGACCGTCGGCGACCTCCCAGTAATGGGCCTGTTTACAGACTGGGACGACTCCACACAAGCCAACGACAAAGTCCCAGCTCTAGACAAAGACTGGGGAGCATATACTAAAACCCCAGCGAGGGGCGTGAATCTCGGCGGTTGGCTCTCTATAGAGCCGTTCATCACACCGTCTCTCTTTAACTATGATTCCAGGCTGGGGATTATCGATGAATGGACGCTTTGCACTCACCTCGGCCCGAGGACGGCCGCATCCACGCTCGAAAAGCACTATGCGACTTTCGTAACGGAACAGACATTCTCCGAAATCCAGGCCGCCGGGCTCGACCACGTTCGCATCCCCTACAGCTACTGGGCAGTCCAGACGTACGACGGGGACCCGTACGTGTTTCGTACATCGTGGCGTTACCTCCTCAGGGCCATCGAGTGGGCGCGCAAGTACGGCCTGCGCGTGAACCTAGACCTACACGGGCTTCCCGGTAGCCAGAACGGCTGGAACCACAGCGGGCGGCAGGGCGTGGTGGGCTGGCTGAACGGCACGGACGGGGACCTGAACGCGCAGCGGTCGCTCGACATACACGACCGGCTGTCCAAGTTCTTCGCGCAGGACCGCTACAAGAACATCGTCGCCTTCTACGGGCTAGCCAATGAGCCGCAGATGGTGTCGCTGTCGGCGGACTCGGTCATCGCGTGGACGGAGAAAGCGTTCGAGCTCGTGCGCGGCAACGGGTACAACGGCAACGTCGTGTTCGGGGACGGCTTCATGGGGCTGGCCAACTGGCAGGGCCGCATGACGGGCTACTCGGGGCTCGTCCTCGACGTGCACCAGTACGTCATCTTCAACAACGACCAGATCGTGTACACGCACCAGGCCAAGGTCAACTACGCGTGCGCGGGCTGGACCGAGCAGGCCCAGCAGAGCATGGACACGAGCACCGGCTACGGCCCCACCATGTTCGCCGAGTGGTCGCAGGCCGACACCGACTGCGCGCAGTACGTGACCAACGTGGGCTGGGGCAACCGCTGGACCGGCACGTACGACTCGGGCAACGCGTCGACCGAGGCGCTCACGCCGCGCTGCCCGGCCAAGGACGCGTCCTGCAGCTGCGACGGCGCCAACGCCGACCCCTCCGCCTACTCCGACGAGTACAAGAAGTTCCTGCGCATGTTCGCCGAGGCCCAGATGGTCTCGTTCGAGAAGGGCTGGGGCTGGTGGTACTGGACCTGGGACACGGAGAGCGCGCCCCTCTGGAGCTACAAGAAGGGGCTCGCCGCCGGCATCCTGCCCGAGAAGTCGTACGAGAGGGATTTCAACTGCGACTCGGACGTGCCGGATTTTGGCAGCGACGGCCTGGACGAGACGTATTAGGTCGTCTAACTTCCTCTCTATTTTTTTATTACAGACTCTTTGCTTAAGTATGTCTAAGTAGGACGTTGAGTCGCTTCACACGGTGTTTTTCTTCCCCGTCCTTCCCCCTTTTTTGTTGTTGCTTTCCCTTTTTGTACCCCGGGGGAAGAGAGGAGTTGGCCAAGCACATTTATAAAGATTGCATGTGCACGCACATCACATATATACACACACATACATACATACATATACAGAATGGGGCGGTTCTTTCTTTCTCGAGCAAACGGACGATGAGGAGAAACGGAGTTTTGGTTTTGATTTACGTTCTTGTATTAGTTGTTATCTTTTCTGTTTGCTTTTTTTTGTTTCATAATTTTCTCTTTTTTGGCCTCTATATACAAGCAGGAGTCAGATGAAGGATGTTCGAGAATGGATGATGACGAATGAGAAGGGCTAGTGGGGGTGGGGGATTAAAGGGGCAAAGATGGGTAGGAGGCTTATCTCTTTTACGGCGTGACAGAGGGACGAAAATACGAGTAAGGTTAAACGTGACCAAGATCGGGGGGAGGTTGTTATCACTACCGGCATGTCAGAATATACAAAGACGAAAAAAAAAAGGACACGAAAAGGAGATATGAGAACCGAGAATTAGGAATAATCACAGCACTATTAGACGATGGAGGATATGTTGGATATGTAGCGTTATGGTATATGGTTTTGAATTTATGTACGCGTTTGTATGTATAAATGTTTGTTGATAGGTAGATAGCATAGTTTATATAGGTTTACCTGATATGAAAGCCCCCGTCATATAAATGAATCCAACCCGTGTTGTTTCCTTTTTGTCTACTACCATCTTACCAAAGCATCATTATTGACATCGCCGTCGATGTCGATGTCGAGGAGCAGAGATAATATTAAGTAATATCACCTGCTTTTGCTCATGTACTGGTGGAAAGGTAAGGAGGTAAGAAATAGAACAAAAAAGTATGGAGACAGACACAGTGAGACGGAGCGTTCAGATGAAGTTTGCCAAAAGGGAAGAAGAAGAAGAAAATGAACGAGTACAACAAAAATAAGAAGGTAAAAGCCAACCATCACGCCATATCCAAACATACCCATACGATCAACGCATCAATAATTTCCAAAAACTCCGAGAAGACAAAATTACTCTCTCTAACTCATGATCCCATCGGTTTTCTTCCCCTATTCGATTCGGAGAGATAATTATCCCTTGCTTAACCAATAAACCGACGCAGGCAAGGTACGGTACCTACCTACATAAGCTTCTTTTTCTAGTATTCCCATCATGCCATTTTCTTTTCTGTACTGTAACCCCAAGGTGGATCCTGAGAAATCACATTATGTACGTACGTATGTAGGTACGTATGCAATCGCCGTCTAGCAGCAGCAGCAAAGTGTGCCAGAGAGCTGTCATCTTAGCTTCTATCTCGGCTTGCTTTACAACGGGAAAGCGAGAGAGAGGGAGCGTGATAGCGATAGTCCTCTTCATTGCTTCCCGTATATCTCTCTTGGCTTGCTTATATTCTTTCCTCTCTAGTGTTCGAACTCATTGGTCTCTCCTCTCGTGCCTTTTCTCTCGCAATTTTTCGGCGATATAGAAAGAAAGGCCGAAGGGGGTAAAGAAAGTATAGAATTAAAAAGGAAATAAAAATCCTTTCAAACCCCGACAAGCTGATCCCCTCCCAAGAAAAGTCCTAGAATACGCCGGGTCACAAAAATCAAGTGACTGACTGACGTACACCGGTCTAGCTAGAGAAGTAGAGGATCGGGACCGAAGGGGGGATTGGGAAACATAACCTACCTCACATGAGATGGGAAACCAGAGGGAAAAAAAAGATAGAGATGTTTCTAACATGTGCAGTGCGTGCATGTGAGATAGGCAACAGGTGAACCGTGGATCAGACGACGGGGCTGAAAAAAAAGGTGTAGGTTAGTGAGAAATGATAGGCGAACCGCGAGGTCGTACCGAAACGCGAAGAGGAGAACTTCCTCCCCCCTGCTCTGCTCTGTTCTGCCCTGCTCTGTTCTGCCCTGCCACTCCTCCTTCCTCCTACACTTTCTCTGAGTGTAGTGACGGTGCGGCTGAAAAAAATCTAAGAAGAAGAGAGAGAGAACCTGTAGGGTAGTAAAATGTAAGGATACTATACGCAGTGGAGGAAGGGACTAGACCCAATACCAAGATTTCTCCCCTCCTCTACCTGCCTGCCACCCCTCCCTCCCTCCAGGGCTGGCTGGCTGCAATGTCGTATTTATTACTTACAGATACCCATGCTACCTATCTACCCTACCACGCACATTGACATACATTACGCGTATTGAAGGGTAGACGGGTTTTTGTTTTTTTTGTTCTTCAACCCCCGGCTCCTCTGGGTCCAGATCCGAGAGGCACCACCACGCTGCCCCCCTCCCTGACCCCCAGGTCAAAGTCGGGGTCCGGTCCCTGAAAAGCTTGGCTTTCTTAGAATCCCATAGATCGGGAATTAAGCCGATCTTTTTCAAGGGAAAAGCAATCAAAGTCACCTTAGATCCCGCAGCCAGCTTCCTAATATGTGAACTGCGAAAGGGGACTATCGTGGTCTGTGTTTAATCCAACCCAAGGGGCTATATCACGTCCGCGGAGATCTATATTAGAACCAGAATCTGAGATCGATAGTAGGCGGCTCTGCGGCCGGCAATGTAGAGAAACCTACGTTGCTGCTACCCTCCTTCTCTCCACCCTGTTTTTTGTCTTGGCACAGCTGGGGCCACCGTCATCTATCAGTCTTGTATCAACGTCGAGAGACCTGAATTCCTTGCATACCAAGCTGATGGGCTTATATGAGAGTTGAGAGAGATCATTGGTCGTGGCGACATGATATAGTAGCCAACGCGACCGCGTCATCCCAGTGAACCTCGTTTAACAACCACACAACGTGTAGAATTTGGGCGGTGAAGGCCTCTAAGAAGAGAGGCAAGACATGGGCATGATGTCGTAAATTATGTGAGAAACCGAGTGGAAGACAGTGTCTGTTGAACAGCAGGCTGGAAGATGTTGTGACACTCACAAACGGTAACGGTTGTGGTCAGATTGAGGCATGGATCCCCCCTGGGAATTTGTGTGGCTGCTAGCTGAACGTTTGATCGGATTAGTTCTACTCCGGATGACACAGTACACATAGGCCGAACACTTCTTTTCCTTTTCTAGGGCAGTGTGTTCGTATTGAATTATGTTGCTAAACTCGACAAACCGGTGAAGCGCCACGTTGAGTAACGTTTTTAGTTGACCGAAGCCCCCACGGACGTGTTACTTACCCCTTATTTCATGTGATAGGCTCATCGATTGAAATCATTAATGGGCGGTAAAACAGCATTATGTTGTCCGCTTGGTTAAAAAAAAACCCCTAGGTATAATAGAGTTTCTGGAAGCACAAGGACTATGTTGGCTGTAATATTCTGACCATGGAAAAGAGGCCCCTGACAAAAAGCAGTCAATTCTGACTGCTTTTTGGTTTAACTTGGAGGGTTACCTCCTGGTTGTCTAGAGATAGGTAATCTTGCGAAGAGTGAATAAAATTAATCTGATGGAGATTGATCGAGCTCTGTGATTGGATTTTCACCGCAGTATTGTTAGTCATGATGTATGTTGGTATTCTTGCTAAAGAATGCTACAATGACATCGGAGTATCTCAAGCCACCTCTTCCACATTATATAGGGTGCTTACTTGGAGTCGGAAGCCTGAAACTCATAAAGAAGTCGATAAAATTAGCAATTCTAGGGCCTGGAACATAATGGCCTCTTGCGAGGCAATAAAGACATCTAGTTTTTATCGCATCATTGACCTGCACGTAGGGTCATCGAGTCCGTTGGTAAGGTCTTTGTCAGGACCTTCCGGGTTATTTTGTGATCTTGCATATCCGAAGAAACCAAATCCAGAGCTACGTGTATAACCGGCTGAAATGACTGCAGGTCATCGCTTTATTGAAAATATTTCCGTGGATTCCAGGTATGGATTGTTACGAACCTTGACATCACGGTGTGGGACAAACCGGATGCCCGCAAAATGAATGCAATGAGAAGCTGCGGGTCGCGTGGTACTGATGTATATCCTACTTCTGTGATGCGCAGCATGCAGGAAATGCTTCGAGCCGAAGTGTATTCGGAGAAGATTTCCATGAGGTCGTACGATGCCATTAGCCGTCCAGCTGACTCTGTAGGTCATCGATCTAAGTCAGGAGTGTAAGAATGTAAGCTGGACATATCTCCAGTAGCCTAGCCCAGCATGTAAAATGTAAATCCATGAGCGAGTGGTTGCTGGCCTGCAAGTACATTGGCGGTTCTTTCACTCTATCACACCGACGTCTAAGAATGGGCTTAGCTCAAATCCTATTAGGGGGGTTTAAAGATCTAGTTAGAGCATATGTCGTGTTTTTTTCTTTTCTTTCTCATGCTTATTGGTTTCTTATCAGTCTAGGGGAGACGAATCAGGGAGTCAAATTACCTGGCCTTACTCACTGGTCTACTCTGCCGTCTCTATTGTAGCGCACAGCCAGATCGGGCAACTCAACATTCGGCTCGGAGATTAATGGACTTCGAGGAGCGGTCGGGGTAATTGAATTTTCTCTGCTGAGAAAAGGGTAGTAAATAATAATAAGCATCTAGAAACTGAAACTGAAGGTTGTAGTCTGGCTGGATCCACCCATAAGGATAATATCAAAAGCAATGTGGGCTGAAGTCTGAAAGCGGTGGTGCTGGAGGATAAGGGGGGGACGATTAGGTTGCATCCCGTATGGATACGCAAGTGTAGATTAAATGCGATGCACGACATTGCGGTAGACGATGGTAAGCAGCGGCAGAGCATACAAGGGCGGCGTAAGCCATCTTGGATGGGGATGATATGTGAGTAATGACGAGATGATGATAATGGCGACGACGATGATGATGATGAAGGTGGAATCTACGCTCAGATCGCTCCTCAACGAGGTGGCGGCTATGAAGCAATAAAAGCCACGAACCGCCCAAGAGTCAAAACAGGAACTTGTATAGTCGGATGCTGGCTACCAATAGTGTGACTGGTTGGGGGGGGGGGACGATCGCTGTGGGTTGCCTTGAGACGGAGGAAGAATGAACATGGAATGTGTCGATTGTTGACTGCAGCGAAGATCTTCAGGTACGCCCGGGGATTTCGGGAAGAAACAGACAATAACTGCAAGAGGAGAGATCTGAAAGATGTGCCGTCGCGTGCCCTTTCACTCATATCTCTCCTTACCCTTACCCCCTTACCCCCTTATCCTCTTACCCCCCTTTTCATTATCATCATCATCATCATCATCATCATCATCATAATTTTTATTCTTTTCAGCCATTAAAGTGAGTAAGGTGAAGTATACATGTCCCTAGGTAACTTGAGTATGTGTATGTGTATGTGTGTAGGTTATATGTGTATGTGCATGTGTATATGTATGTATGTGTAAATGTATGTGTATATGTGTGTGAGTAAATTGGAATTATTCTTATTCTGTCATGGTAACATTCGGAGAGAAAGACGTGGTGATTAGTGGTAGGGCAATACTGGAGAACGCATGTGGAAGGAGGTGAAGCAAAGATCCTCGGCAGTGTGTCGTATTGGAGGCTGTAGTAGGTAGACTTATCTTTTTCTCCGTTGTATACACCAATGTCGTATCTTTTTTTGCCTCTTTGCTGTCCGTGGTCCGTGGTATACCTACTACTGTCCATTGTCCGTTGTCCGTGGTCTGTTGTCCAAGCAAGCTTCGGCAAAAACAAATGCCTGAGTCTGATTCGTTTCTCTTTTTTTTTGTCTTTCCCACTTCTGTTATTGCGGCTCGTGCCGTCCTATGCATTAGGTAGGTATGGAGTAGTATGGAGTATAGAATAATATGGAGTATGGAGCATTGGGTATGGAGAATGTAGTAGCGTAGCAAGATTTTGAGTCAGAAGGATCAGGATCAGGATCAGGATCTTCAGAATATGCCGGTGTAGATTTTCAATCGAGCTGCAAGTCATCTTCCCTCCCCTTAACCCCCCCCCTCTTCTTCATGTCCTTTCCCACGTCCTCCATGGCCGGGAGTAAAGGACTATTCTGGCAAAGAGGGGCGCGAATGGTACGTTGCGCCCAACAGATCAAAGAAACCAGATGGTCATATTTGGTGTCATATTTGGTGTCGTATTTGGTCATATTGCATTTGTGCTTGTCAGCTGTCTCCTCTTTAATGACGAAAGAGCTGATTACCAGGTCAGATGGCAGAATGGCAGCATGCCGAGAAGAATAGACGACTGATGTTGAAGCTGAGAAGCAGCCAAGCAGCTCCGACAGCCGGGCTAACTAAAAGGTGACAAGTATTTGGGTTGGCCTGTGATAAGTGGGGGAGGGAAAGAGAACAACCTAGGAAAGAGAGTTTTACACTACACTAGCCTAACACGCCTGCATGCTAAGGTTAGGTAACTCCAAATGCTTGGCGGAATCCTCATGCATATGCAATACCGGGGGGAGGGAAGATCTGAGCAGTTTCCTCTCTATGCATATATATTTATGTATACGGAGTATAAGCTAGTTACTCCGTGCTCTATGTTTATAATCTAATACCTACCCAGGTATATACCTCTAGAAGTCATAGCCATTGGCATTGTCCGTTCCCTTTACCTAAATAAGGCTGGCTTACGTATATATTTCTCACATTTTGGTTTTCTCTTCAGCGCAGTGGGGTAGTATTCGAATTTATTTTATGCAGACCATAAGTGATCTTGTGCAAGGTTCTCACGTTTTTTACAGTTACGAATCCATATCTGGATCGTGGTTGATCGAATATCCTTGGCGCGATCTTGGCGCTGGTTGGTCCGTGCCTGATCACCCTGCCAGCACTGGTAAGAAGGTTTTCTGGGGGGGCTTGGCTGCCGCTGATGCAATGGGCTAGGGGTATGATGATGGTGGTGGTGTTGGTGCAGGTGGGTGCAGTTGCAGGTGGTAAGTAAGGTGGTAAAGTGGTAAGTGGTAAGCGTTATGAGAAGAGGGTGGTAGGGGATAGAAGGAAAGAAGGGGGGAAGGGAGAAAAAAGAAGAAAAAGAAAAAGAAAGTTACGTAGAAAAATATGCCCCTCTTCTAGTAAAGGCCTGGTAAGGTTAGGCTCTTTTTTTTTCTTTTTTCTTTTTTCTTTTTTTTTCTTCGTCTTGTCTTTGTTTTTCCCTTCCCTCCACTTTCCCTGCTTTCCTTCCACCATAACGCCTTTCCCGTTTAATCGATTAGCGTGCTTAGCTCCAGGGCACCAAAAAGTAGTTGTACATAACAGTTACCATACTTATTACTGTATATTGGGTAACGGGTTATGTACTTTTCCTTTCTGTCTTGTTCTTATTCTGCTTTTGTCCAAAACCCCGCAATCTATTCGGTTGTACCAGAAAATAATTCGAGAAAACCGGAATTCTTTATCCAATTGGACTTGTTTAAATTTTCTCTCTCGGTTTGTAACAATACCGACCGATATCGTCACTGGTAGAACACCGCCCTCCCCCATTGGAAATCTCCATTCCAACGTTTCTGGGTCCGTTGAAAGCTTTTTTTTTCTTGTCTACCAAACACTATATGCTACCTACGTAACCTACATATTAGACTACTACTACACACTATATCCTAGGTTAATATTCTTTATTATTTGCAGTTGACTGATTGGTCCATTGGGCTGCAGTAGAAGTTCTGACTAACTAAAACCATTCTATATTTTTTTATTGTTATTATTATTGTTTGCTGCTGACGACTTTGTACGTCTAGACTTTTTTTTTTAGAATTTTTTTTTTACTCAACTTATTTTTTTTTTCTTTCTCTTCTACTTTCTTTCGCTGTCCTTGCGACAACAGCTAGTTTACTTAGCTGCTGCAACCAAGCAGTGGCGATATTTAAGTAACGGCAGTAGCAACGGCAACGACAACGGTAGAGCGGTAGAACGGAAACGATAAAGAACACCAAGATCAAGGAAGGAGGGACGAGAAAAAAAAGGAAAAAGGAAAAAAGAAAAAAGAAAGTTTTGGGTTTCACACTCCCTGGTCCCCCCCAGATGCATGCACGGTAGATATTCCAATGCAGAGCGCGTCGTTGTATCCCAACCCCGTCGCAGCGCCACGTTCTTGTTATAGACTTTTTTTTTTATCCTGGTCTGAAGGGTTACGAAGTAACTCACCTTATACAACTTGTCTCAGCACATCTTCGACCGTTCCCGTTCCCGTTTCCATCCCTATACATTTTTATATAACCTATACGTATACTTAGGTCGCCGAACATCCACCACCACCACCGTCACCACCGTCACCACCGTCACCACCATCATCACCATCGCCATCACCACCACCACCACCACCACCACCACTACGACCACCACCACCAATACATCCACCTACATATCCACATCCACATTCATATCTCTCATATCACATATCACCATATCATCCTATCCACTACTACATCCACCACTACAGCCGCCATCCCATTATATCCCTTTCTCACTTACACACTCACTTACACACACTTACACACACACGCACACACACACCCCTCCCCTCATCCTCGCCCTCACCCCCTACCAGGGCTCCCCCAGGCCACTTATCCGAGTCGCCGATATCCCAAAACCCCTCCCCTTCGCACCAGCACCCAATGCGAACTGCTTCAGACGTCGCGGGTAGCTGCAGGAGCATCGACCATCCCGCATACCATCCCAGCCAGACTCCCCAGTGCCTTATCCGCCGGCGCGTGACTCCATGATAGAAGAGGAAGAACGAACACCTGCGCTTCCGCGTTACCGGCCCGCCCTTGTCCCTCTTGCAGGAGAACAACACCCCCGCGATCTGTACGAACACAGCGGATAGAGCCGCTCTCCTTCCCTCCCCCGAGCCCCGTCCCCGTTGCACGAAGAGCGCCTCTTTGGCACGGGGAAGCTGCCTATTGGAGTCTGGCCCTCCCAGTCCATCTCTGAATACGAGCGCCCTTCCTGTTGCTGTGTCGTGCTTCCTACCGTACGCTACCCTACCGTACGCTACCGTACCCTACCGATACCCAAACCAACACCTACACCACCTGTCTTGCTGTCCACGATCTGTCTCTTGGGTTACCGACCCATAGTATCCCCAGTCACACTGCGGGAGCGCACAGCGCCATCGCGCGCAGGGCCTGTTACGTCTCACGTACGCGCTAGCTGGACCTCGTTGTTATTGTCCCCTAACTCTGCTGTCCAGCTCTCGGCGGGCACCATTGGCTTGCATACTTCTGGAAGATCATTGACACTGGCCCAAGATCCAGACCCCAGTTTCTAGTATTCCAAGATTACTCATAGACCGGTCGGACCACTCCATTGACCCTTACCCTTCAACCATTAGTCAACCTCGAGATTGGAATTGCCTACTCGCCCACCCACCCCCCTGGTGCTGACCGTGACCGTGATACTCCTGCAGGAGTTCGCAAGCTGCGCACATCTTCCAGGGAAGTGTGGTTGCGCGAGAGTCAGGGTCGGGGTCTGCCCTGCCATTGGTCGTCGTGACGCCTGCGTATCTATCCGCCGGCCTATATAAAAACTCGGACAAGATGCCGGACGATGCTGAAGCAAATGGGACTGAGGTCTCGGACGCTATGTCTGAGAACGAGAACGACAACGAGTACGACGACCCGGACCACGCTATCAAAGACGAAGACGATAGGATGGCAGACCAAAACACCTCGCCCGAACCGGCCACTGAAAATGCTGGAGAGGTCAAGAAGAAGTATGATCCCAAAGACCCTCATCGCCCTCGGCGGAAGAAGGCGAGACGTGCCTGTTTTGCTTGTCAACGGGCACATCTGACGTGCGGTAAGTCTCAGCCTCTCCCTACCTTTAAATTGCCGGATCCCCAATTTCAGCCTCTATGTAATTATTCCCCCACGATCGAACCCCCACCGATTCGATCCTCCTCACCCAGGGTCCTTGTCGCCATGCAGTCCCTGGGTCCAAAAAAATAATTGCGCGCATAATTGCTAAAACTAGTCACAAAAATTAATAGGTGATGAACGGCCGTGTCAGCGCTGCATTAAGCGCGGTCTTGCCGATGCTTGTCAGGACGGAGTGCGCAAGAAGGCCAAGTACCTTCACGACGCCCCCCCGGAAGCTTTGCGACCGGTACTGGGTCCGACTTACAATCCAAATGCGCCGGCGTCCGAAACCACCAACGGTCGCCATCCTTCTAACGGTTCTATTGAACCTGCGTCATATTATCCCTCGGCTACCAATGGTCCAACGTATCCGATATATGCCAGCACCACCCAGGCCCAAGTAGCTGCGCTGGCGGAAGGAATGCCTTTCGGCAGCCAGCATTCGCCTGTAACGCCCGGTTTCCAGCCACCCGGCAATTCCAGAGCTGGTCAGTTGGGCGCCATGCCGGTCCCTCAGGTGTCTGGGGAAATGCCAAACAACTTTTCCACAGCGCTATTTGATCCGAGCAATCCTGCCATTTTCAATTTTGACCTAGAAGGTCTGAACTTTGGGAATCACTATGGCGCGCTCGAATTCGGGATGCTAGGCCACATGTCTTCGGGTGCTGCTGAAACACCGCCGCGGGAGGCCCCGGTACATAATAATGGTGGCGACGTCGGTTATGGTCCTTCGCCCATCTTTTCCAATGGGGTCGGTCAGTACAACCAGCTTTACGACCAAGGCATGGTTGAGAATTTCATGAACATAGATCACAACAACCACACGTACCAGCAAGGCAACCTCCAACATGGGTTGCCTCACGCGTATGCCATAGCTGCTGCTGGTCCGACCCCGACTAGCTTGGCTAGTCCAGGGACAGACAACACCGCGAGCCCACAGCCGACCACCTACGGGTTTGACAAGTCGCCGACTGCTGGGACCTACACTCCTGCCAGCGGACAATCAATACCCCAGCCAGCCCGGACAAAACCCAAGCCACCTAATACGAGTACGAAGTTCATGTCCTCATCTATACTAGGGAAACGGCATCGCGACCCATCCTCGATATACGAAACCGTCAAAGAACCATACCCATATCTCACCGGGTTTCATAATTTGATCGACTTTGTTCAGCGTAGATTCTCACCTAGCAAGACGTTGCGCATTGCCCAATCTCTTGCTAGTATTCGACCATCTTTCATTACGTGCACAAGGCATCTCAACCGACAAGATCTTATCTTCATGGAGAAATGCCTTCAACGCACGCTATTCGAGTATGAAGATTTTATGGGCCATTGCTCAGCACCCACGATTGTATGCCGCAGAACCGGAGAAGTGGCTGCTGTGAACAAAGAGTTCATCGCCTTGACTGGATGGACCAAGAATGTGCTATTAGGCAAGGAACCTAACATGAATGTCAATGTCGGCCGATCCGGATCCGAGACGGGCAGTCTAAGCAGCTCAAGTAAGCCGGAGTTTTCCACTCCCCGGCTCAAGGCTGCCCAGCCCGATATGGGTAAATCGACGGAGGGGCAGATCCAGCCCGTCTTTATTGCCGAATTCATGGATGATGATAGTGTTATCCAATTCTACGAAGACTTTGCCCAACTTGCATTTGGAGATAGTCGTGGGCACGTGACACGGAAGTGTCGTCTACTCAAGTACCGGACCAAAGAGATGAGCGAGAATTTAACCAACGATGAGTCGCCGCAGAGGGACAAACGCAGCAGTATTCTTAGCAATCGGGTTACCAGGATCGACGGCGAACACGGCATCTCGAAGCTCGAGAAGGATGGTAGGATTGATTGCACATTTTGTTGGACGATCAAGCGCGACGTGTTTGATATACCCATGTTGATCGTTATGAACGTGAGTTACTATACGCCCTGTAGCCTGAGTCTTGATTAATCGAGCCTTGCTGATCAAGTTTATCTAGTTTTTACCTTGTTACTATCGCAACCAGGATCAGCTCGCCGTGTAAATGAAATGGGTTAGGTTAGCACTAGGTTTCCTTATAGATACCAGCACGTTTTCCTGTATATAGCTTTGGTATACGGGTTTCATAGAGCATGGGCGGCGTTTTTGGATAGAGCCTATCATTTTTATAAGGCCCCTTTCCTAGATTCTTTTTCTCATATAGGAGCTGGTCATCTTCATTGCATACAGTTCTTTTCTCATTTCACATATTATAGAATCGTGGCATAGAACACGAGCACACCACATTTTTTTTTTACCGCATAAAGCCGGGATATTTTTCTCTTCTAAAAATTTTCGCATTTATGAAGTGATTAAAAAGAAAAAAAGTAAAACTTAAGATTTCACGTAGATGAGTTAACTGGTTTTGATGTCTTTCTCTTCTATTATATCTTTAACCCCGCCTAATTCAAATGCCACCTGGACGCCGGCACCACGTTCTATCGTTATCTTGCGTGTTCGTCTCTAGGTAAGTAATGTACGATAAAATCGAATGGCAAACCACCGGACCATGAAAGATGTTATGCGGGTGGTCGCGGAGTCGCCATATTCCCTTTTCTGCCTCCTCAACGCTTGGCATATTGTCTCCAACGGCACCGTAGCCATCACCACCATTGCCATAATTATCACCCCTGGTATCTAACATCCTTCTGGTTTCTCTCCTCCCATCTAAGCTCCTCCTCCCAACTGGCTCTTTATCTATATCCCCACTCCATCCTCCCCTCCTCCTCACTCCTCCCTAACAAGCCAACTCCCATCCAACGTACCCCTCTGCAGGCCCTCCTTCCCTTCCTCGACCACCACCCCCTCCCGCGGAACCCACGCCTCCCGCGCCAGACTCCGCCGCGCCACCTCGCAGTCGATGTTTATGTCCGCCACCAGCGCCTCCAGGCCCGCGTAGTCCAGCTCCTCCCGCACGTAGCCCAGGATCAGCAGCCGCATCGGACAGCCGTAGAAGTCGCTCGCGAAGCGGTGCAGGAGGTGCACCTCCGCCGAGCGCACGGCGTTCTTGTAGAACGGGTTGTACCCGATGGACATGACCATCGGGTGGATCTGGTAGCCGGAGGGGGCGGGGGTAGAGGGTGGGTTAGAGGGATGGGAAGAGGAGGGGGAGGGCGAAGAGTCGGGGTGCGTAGGGGCCAGCTTCAACGACGCCCACCCGAAGTACACCCCGGACTTGGCCGAGTCGATCCACGGCGTGGCCGAGGAGTCCACCGGCAGGTTCGCCGTGGGGATCCCGAGCTCCTTGGACCCGCGCCCGAACCCGGATATCACTTCGCCTTCCATGCGCAGCGGGAAGGGCGGCGTGGGGCCGGAGTCGGGGTACAGGATTCGGGGGCGCGAGGACGGGGTGGTGGTGGAGGACGGTTCGGTTGCCGTGGTGGTGGTGGATGTTGATGTTGATGTTGAGGTGGAGGCTGACATGGTTGCGGTGCTGAGACTGATGGTGTAGATCGATGTGGTGGGGTGAAAGAAGGAGGGGGTTGCACAGAGGGCAGACGGGATGGAATGGATTTGCTTTTTTTGGTGTAAGAGTCTGAGATCTTCCCGTGAGACCCGTGTTTAATGTTTTGTGTTCATCTAGATAGGCCAATGGGTGGAAGGGAGAAAGATGAAGAAACGGGATGAGGGTGTGACGGCAAGGATGAGGGGGGGAGAATGCGCGGGAAGAATGCGCGGGGTATTCTTGATGTATTATAGATTGGATGTAAGAAAAGTGAGTCAAATAATAGTTATTGCGCCGATTATATCGTAGAATGAATTTTGAAAGATAAGATGAATTACTACCTAGGTAGTAGATATCTTACTAGACAAGCTAATAATTGGATTGGGGGGTTGTTGTGTTAGTCAGAAAGAAAAGATGAAATAAATAAATGAGAAAAGAGTAAAGAGTAAAGATAAGAGAATCGAATGCGCAACGACCGCGGGGTTCAGCTGATGTAACCAAGTTTCGTCAATCTTCCATTGGCATCCCGACTGCCCGCCCTTTTCTTTTAAGCTTGGCTACTAATCTCCTGTACTACCTAATCTTGGGAGATATCCGGTCTGGCTTCGGGAATAATTAGGTTATGTACCAAAGTATATATTACTAAGGGGTCTATCCCTCTTTTTCTCGCGTGTCTAACTTTTTTCTATTAATAACTCTCTCAGCTTAACATTCTCCACGAAGTCTATCGAGGTTAAACGTCTAACGGCTTCTCGTACGATAGACACTCAACTGACAACTAACGCATAACCTTATATCAATATATGGCCTGACTACCTACTCATCCATACTATGTGCTTGAATAAGTAGTCACTGTGGCTAAAGGGTATTTCAGGTTGCATAGGCCCATACCTTAGGTAGGTTCAGTTCCATAGCCATTAGATTTCGCTTTCCTCTATGAACCAGTTAAGTTCACTAAATGACAAACTATAGCTGATATGATGTAGATAACCTACATACATACATGCACCTCGCTTCCCCAGAGTTTATTTATCACTTACATACATTACATATCCGCACCTAAAGCATTCAAGCTTTGCGCACACAGCACGGAGCAACGCAATTCAGATGAACCCTATCTATTTTTGTTTTTCACTAGTCGGTTTTAAACGTCTTTTCGTGAGCCAATAATAAATATAAACGGCAAGGCAGGTGTATGTAAAGCTTATTAACTAACTCAATCCTGTGTGGCTTGCTATTCTCTCTCTCGTTTCTACCAAGAGCCACCATGTAAAAGCTTGTCCTTCAGACATCACCTGATGATGCGACTAAGTTTGTTTTCACCCCCTTTTTTCGAGGGCAGGATGTTGAGTTTGATGTTTAGAGGAAGCAACCGCGTTTACAAACTCAAGAAGAAATAGAGTTGTAAACTTAACATAGAACTTTGTGAGAGAGTTGATTCGCTGTACCTTTCAACAGTTCTAGTTACTTGTATCAAATTGGGTTTGTAGCATAGCCTTGTCAAGGGGGAAAAGACGTTATTTGTTGCTCACTAATTGAGTTCAACGGTAAGCTACTGGGTTTGTGAGATGAGAATGTCAAATCCCGTAGGGCAGTTTGAGATGAACTCCCTTAAAAATGATCCCCTGATGAATGAGCATGTGTCTAAGTTTTTTTTCCAAGGTATTGTAACTATTTCGAAAACTCTAATGATAGGTGAACATGTCGATTTTGCAGGGCATTTGAGTTTGAAAACAGAGCCTTCCTTCATAAATATTCTTCCCCCTTTCCTGGACTAGTAGCGTTGTGGGGACTAGGGGAACTAGGGACCATATTTCTGTGTATATAGATTGTGTTGCATTGCACTTCATATATCCATTCCTCTGCTTCCTATTTTAAACCAACAGTATGAAGGTTGGGTGTCGTAGACTGGGAACTGCTGTCCCTAGTCCCTCACAGCCTCATACAGCTGTTGGTAGGGGGTCCTCCCTATCTCTAGTTCAGTAGGACCCTTTGGGTTGAATCATTACACGATACTGAGTTCAGTCAAGAATTTTAATCCATTCCTTTTGCCACTATATAGTTGAACAGTCGTATTAAGTTCAGATTGGACACCGGGCAGCTCTTTTCAATACAGTTAAACTCATGATCGTACTAACTCAACGGCCGAGGACACGTATGAGTTCCTTCATCTTGCTTTGGTTTCACCGGGACAGAAAAGTCAGAGGAAGGGTGTTGTGGGTATATAAGAGGGACTGATTCTCCCTTTCTTTCCCATCATTCCTCATCAATCTTCTCTTCCTATCACACCAAGACGAACGAGTTCCCCAGAATCCAATCCTCTCACAATATAGCTTTACCCCTATACTATTATCCCCTATACAATTATCCCCCATTCATTACCCCCCACATCATTATTCCCCATATCTTATACAACTCCCTTATTGATTCACCATGGCACGTCTTTCCAACAACTGGCGCTCCGAACGCGCTACCAAGAGATCATACAACCAATACGACACCAAGGAGCCTAGAGATAATAGCTGGTCTCAATGGGAGGCTGGCGATATCGCCTACCTGCGTGAAGCCCGCGAATTCAATGCCGCAGATCATGATGAACTGATCTCAACCAAATACCTTCACATCAAGGCGGCGGGCCACCCGGTGGTCATTCTAGCTCGGGCTCCCAATTACGAGCACTACCTTGTCACGACGATCTCAGCGTATGGATCGAGTGCCGCGAACAACTTCTGTAAGTAATCAGAGTGACTTTGTGTCTTTTGCTGCTTCGTGTTGTTTGTTTTGGGGAAGAATATGCTGGGCCCAGTGACGTTCTGTATCGAAAAGCGATGAGATTAAGTGAGCAGGGCCAATGCTAGTTGATATGTATAGGGGTGTGACACAAATCCTATGAATTTTGATTACCACAGAGTTCTCTGAGTTCAAGCATTGCCCACTACCTAGGTTATAACATTTACTAACACCCTATTTTATAGTGGCTCCATGGAACCAGAAATGGCACAGCCGCAAGGAGGTTGATGGGTTCCGAGCATTCGAAGGCTCAGAGCGGCCAAACAATAAATTCCCGCTCCTTCGTCTGGCTGATGGACGATACTGCCCCAAGATCCGCACCTCTTGGGTATACGTCCACAACGCTTACGTCGTCCCAGCCACGACACTCAAATTCTTCGACAAGACGCCCCATCAACTTCGCTTGACCTCGGAGAGCCTTTCCGACCTTCTCAGTCACATGGAGGTTAAAAGCCGGATGTACCAGACAGGGATTCGGAGCCCTAAACTCAACTGTAATACTTGTCTCAATCCCGGGTGCGGAGACAAGATATTACCAAAACGGGCCAAATCATCCCGCGTCAACGGCAAACCTCCCACTCCCCCCAGCTCCTGCCCATCATCACCAGATTCTGGCAATAGCTATGCCAGGATCTTAAAGAAACCCACTGTCCAAACTATGTCTCCGCCACCATCTCCACCAACATCGGGATCATGGCCCCAAACCCCGGAATCCCCGGAGACAAAGCCGTCCAGTAGTCCAAGCCCCGAGCCAGCGCCCCGGCCACTTTCCACCCCTATCGCGACCAAGGGTTCACCCACGCCCTCATCCAGCACCCCGGCCAAGCCTCTCTGGAGCTCTATCGCCGCCGGTCCTGCTACTTCTGCCCCTGTCTCTCCTCAAACTCACCAACAACAACGGCAACAACAACCAAAGCCGCAACCGACGCAGGGGCAGCAGACCAAGAAGCAGGCGAACAAGGTCCCCACCCGCCGGGCAAACAAAACGTGGGCTTGAACTTAGACACCACGAACTCGGACACCACGAACTTGGACACGTCAAGCTTGGACACCTACAACTTGGGCACCTCGAATTTGAATCTTATTCACGAGCTGGGGGGAGCAATTCACGAGAAGACGTCAAGGAAGGGCTTGTATATAATCGACCATGTGCCTCGCTTATGGGAAGGATATAAGGATTGGGATTTTATGAGCCACGACAGAATTGCAACACATCATCAACCAGGAGATATTGAACTTTTTGGGATCAAAGCGAGAAACCATAACACCATTTTTGGGTATTTTATTGGAGGAAAACATTGGTTATATTTTCGGATATGCGATGGAGGGAATCTTTGGTTAGCTGGGAGTTCAGGTTATTAGTTCAGGTTATTGAAGGGATACCACTCGGAGAAATGATCAGATGATTTTCCGCCTCTCATAATAAATTTTAAGTCTTCACTACGTGACTTGCTTTGATTTGAATACCCTAGCCTTAAGTTATCAGAGTTGACTTTATCTCTATGTTCTAAGCGTATTTCCCTACTACTCATCACATAACTCATTCAATATCGTTCTTCTTAATTGACGGTATCACACACTCCTGCAGCTTATATTCATTTAGTACCAATGTGAGCTACCCATGGGCTATAGAAGAACAACACTAGACTAATTATGTTTCTTTGAATCAGCCTACACTCATTTAATTGAGATGTGAGAAGAGGGTTGACCCCTAAAAGGGGGAATACACGTACTCCTACAGCTGTTCTCGGCCGCAACCAGCTGGAGTCCATCTCCAACCCAGTCTGCCAACTGTAATCGCCCAAGACACAAAATCGTAGAAAGGCCCAAACAGCTGCAACCTCTACCACCTTCCCCTCTCCCCCCTGACCATTTACAACCCCCTATTCCCCCACCAACCCACCATGGCAACCCCTATAAAAGCCTCGGAAGTAGCCTCCATCCTACTCTCCCCGCACTCCCTAGACCTCACATCCTGCACGCCCCTGCAATCCCTCTGGGCAGGCTACGGCCACATCTGCGCCATCACCGCGCGCGCGCAGAACGCCCAAGCCGGCGCCCAAGCCCGGCGCCTGCTCTTCGGCGACGACCACAACAACAACAACAACAACACCCCGGCGGACGACACGTTCGCCCTGGTCCTGAAGCTCATCGCGCCCCCTTCCCAATCTTCCGCAGACGAGGGCCACCTCCGCAAAATGCTCAGCTACGCCGTGGAGCAGTACTTCTACGCGCGCGTGGCGCCGCGCCTGCCCCCTTGCTGCCCCGTCGCGCGGCCCCTGGCCAGCACCCGCGACCACGAACTGCCAGGCCTCACCGCGACCCTGATGGCGGACCTGCGCCCGCGGTTCCCCGCCGTGGCGGGCCGGCGCGGCGCCTTATCCCCGACGCAGGTGCGCGCCGCGCTTTCGTGGCTCGCGGGGTTTCATCGCAGTACACGGGCGCTGTTGAGAGAGGACGGGGGCAACGTGGCGGGCGAGCTGGTGCTGCCCCCGCTGGTCGAGTATGAACGAAGGAAGGGGAAGGGGAAGGGGAAGGGGGACGGCGTCTGGCTCAATGGCGGGTACACGTACCTCGCGACGCGCCGCCGCGAGCTCGCGGCCCTGGCCGCGGACGCGGGGTCGGAGTGGAGCGGGGTGCTGTGCGGGCCGAGGGGTGAGTACGCGGGGTTGTGCGTGGCGGAGGTGGTGGCCGGTGTGCTGGCGCCGCGGAAAGGGGGGGTGGGGGCGCATGAGAGCTTGATCCATGGGGATGTTAAGTCGGAGAACTTGTTTGCGAGCGCGGCGGGGGATGTGGTGGCGTTTTATGACTTCCAGTATGTGGGCTTGGGGCTGGGGGTGTGCGATCTGGCGAAGCTGTTTACGTGCTCGGTGCCGCTGGGGATGCTCGTGGAAGAAGATGAGGAAGGGGAGGAGGAGTTGGGGATGGGGATGGGGGAGAGGGCGCTTTTGGAGAGGTACCGCGAGGGTTTGTTGGAGGGAGGGGAGGGGGAGTATGAGTGGGCGCTCTTCGTACGGCATTGGGAGACGGCGCTGGTGGACTGGCTGCGGTTCCAGGCGTCGTGGGGGTTCTGGGGGAATACCGAGTGGCTCGAGGCACGGGTGCGAGCTATACTGAAAGATGAAGGCTGGAGGAGTTGGCTTTACGAGCAGCATGTTGCGAGCCAACAGGAGGAAGAGCAAGCACTCCCTAACTAACTAATCTAACCTGGCATTTTCATCCTGTTGATAGAGCCCCTTTTCACGGTAGAATCATTTGGTCTACGATAGAATATAGACTAGATATTCATGGCTATTTACTCTTATGGTTAAGTGATGACGACTCGGTTGTCTGACTGTTTAAGGTTCTTTATGATACTCTACTCCCCTTGGCCATCTTGTTGAGATCTAATAAGATACCCTTATATAGCACCTTTGCCCAATACCGTGGTGACAGGGCAGATCATCTCTATATACAGAAGTTGTGTGTAAGCACTAGGTTGGCCTTCTCCCACCACATCTATAACATAACCTATGCATTTGTTAATGGACTAGCCTACATACTTAGTACATACGCTACCTTATCTCCTGTTTACGATCGATATGTTGGACTACACGTGATATAATATCTTTACAACAACACTACTATCTCTGAATGTGTTTCTCTTGTTTCGACCGCCATGTGATCAGACATCTATGTGCGTGTGCATGATGGTTGAACAATACGATGCGCCACCCGGTTCCTCAGCCAACCCTTTGCGCCAAACGCCTCGTTGGGAATAATCATGTGTAGAGGGGAGAAAAAACCACAGTAATGAGCCCCCCGCCCCAAACTTCCCTCCTCTCTCCCCCCTCTTCCCCAGTCAAGCCACCTACTACTACTCCTACGCCTTCCACTCCGTCCTGCCCAGACGAATTATATCCGCCGCCTCCAGCACCCAGTACTTATTCGGGGCCTTGCCCTCAGCCGCAATCCGCGTTGCTGACACGGCCGCACGCGCAATAACGTCGGCCTCCTGCGCGAACATGTCCTGGGCGGCCTGGCTCAGGCGCCCGATACAGCGGGCGAGGGCTATGGCGGCGCCCTCGCCCGTGCGCGACACTTCGCGGTGGCCCAGCAGCAGGCCCGGGCGCAAGATGATGGCCTGCTCGAAGTCGAGCTCTTTGATCTTGTCCTCGACGCCTTGCTTCATCTGCGAGTAGGGCATGTGGTTCGCGAGCAGGCCCCGCGTGCCCGCCGAGGATACGAAGACGAAGGTTTTGGCGCCCGAGGCGCGGGCGGATTTGGCGATCTCGACGTTTACTGGGGTTAGCAGGAAAAGGTTAGCTCTGTATGGTGGTTGTTGTTGTTGATGCTGCTGCTAAAAAGGGGTTATGTATGTATCTCACAGTCATGGTCGATCTTCCACTGGTTTTGGATACCGCCCGCTTGCAGCCGGGTGGTGCCGACGGCAGAGAAGACGATGGAGGGGAAGGGCGAGAGGGACGAGAGGATGGAGGTCCACTTGGTGCTGTCGGGCTCAATGGTGACATTCAACTTGGGGGACTCTGCCTTGGGTTGGCGACGGGAGATGGTGTAAACGGTCTTGCATGCATCGAGGGCTAATAGAGTCGATAGGATCTCTGCTCCTACGAGACCAGTATTACCGAAAACTGCCGTGGTGGTGATCATTTTTTTTTCTTTTTCTTTTAAGATAATTGATTGAAAACCTGTACTTAGTATGGTTATGTAGTATCACGATGTGGGGAGAAAAGAAGCAATGTAAATAAATAGTAGTAAATAGATGTAAGTCTAGTAAAGGTACTACATATGTAGTATGTAAAAGAACTTAAATATCTCTTAGAGAATACTTAGGTAAGTCTTTGTATATTCCCTATCGATTGGATTAGGCCGTACCTAGGTATGTCTCGGGATCCCGGATAGTTGTGAAAGCTGCTAACCTGAGTAATCGCACAGACCTGGTGACCCCTCCAATACCTCTACTCCGTAGTAGGTGTTAGTGTATTAGTACATACCTTAATTCCTTGGTGCTGAGCTGAGAGGTATGTATAAGCCGTATATACAGCACACTATATCCGTAAACCCCGGGATAAGGTGGTCTAAGTGACGTAAATGAGGTTGCCTCAAATTACTAACTCTAACTCTTGGGTATTCCCGAATTAGTAGAAACGATAAATGTTGTATCTATTTTATATAAGTTAGGTAACTACACATTACGTGTTTTGGAGGATTAGTATCTCTTTTGTTCTAATCTCGGAGACATTTGGTGGCCGGAGTGTATTGACCTGACTTACACACGACCATCAATATTAATCAACTGAGATGTGCAATACCCGACGTTTAAGTAGGTATGAATGTCATACAAATATGCAAACAGGCTACCTAATATATCGATGTAGATTATATGCCGGCAACGTTAACTTGGCGCCGACATCAAAGTTGCCGCACCCTGAATAACAAGACGCACCGATATCGTGATTAACAACACGAGCACATCGCTAGCAAATATATAAACACACATGGCCGAGCCAATCCACACCCAGCATCCAGAAAATATTGTAGCGAACCTTGCTTAGTTTGCAGAGCATTCATCATGATCCGATCTATCAAATTGGTCTACATGGTACACAACATATGAGATCTTCTCAGTACTACACGTACCTGGGTTGAACCTGGTGGTAATGGTCCGAGCTCGGAGCCGGTAAGGAGCAGCAAGACGGAAGGGCGCGAGCTGTACATACATCTCTAACCCAGCACTTGTGGGAAATCCTAGCTAGTCAGGACAGTGAGTTAGGCCAGGTTAGTTTTCGATGTTAACTGCGGTGTGATTCTATACTATGTTGTGTTATGTTGTGTGTTAAGTGCAACATATTGTTTAATGGATATTTGAAACTGCTCTTAGCATGAAAGCTATTGCATATAGTTACTTAAGCACATTAACAACCTCATATGTCACATGCAATATCACATGCATCAATCTAGGCTCATATAGTTTCCTCAAATAGCTGGTTATACATGTAGTAACACTATAGACAGCTATTTTTATAAAGTTTAATGGTGTGTTACATGTGACTTGACCAATGCATAACATTATTAGTGCTAAGTACCTAGGTTATGTACCCAGGTACCTTGCTAAACTCAAGTCAACACAATAATCACGTGCTTCGTCTTCATCTTCATCTTCGTATTCCTCATCATCACCCTGTCCAGTCTTATCTCCAACACCCAATACCGATGCTTTCCAAAAGAGTCACCGAGCAGACAGGCCCTCATTTATCGGTGTTTTCGTAGCCCTGCCGAAAGGGCGAGGTTGTAATCTATCCTTACTTACACTGGCCTTGGCTCCCGTAACCGGCATCGGGGTCCACATATCAACACGCGGTCTACGGTCCCGGTATCCGTGATTCATTTTTTTTTCTTTTTGTTTTTCTTTTCGCTCTTCTTTTTCTTTTTGTTCTTTGCTGCCAACTATAGGTAAGTACGCGATGTTTCACTCGAAATAGCGGTGCTTGACAGGTAGTGTAGATCGAACCAGATCCACCTTGGTTGGTTATCCATACATTTCACTTGTTATACACATCCACGGACCTATGAGCGCTCGTCATGACTAACTATTAGCTCGAATCCGTTGGATCCCCACTGCGGAACGTGGGTGGGTGGCGGTTGGCACCGGCTTTTTTTTTTGGTCTCTTCTTTTTTTCTTTTCTTTTCTTTTCTTATCTTCCTTTTCTTTCTTGTTTCCCCTTGCAAAATCTGATACAGAGGGTCCGCCGGTCGATTCGGGGGATCCGTTGAATGACATGACGGCTGTGGAGAGAGTTGCGGTAAGGCTAAGGTGGCCTTGGCCTTGATGGTGTTGGGGGCTGGAACCAGGGGGTAAAGGCCCGGTTGATTTTTTCCTCTACTATGACTCTTATTAATATAACAAACACTGCTGTCGACATAAATTACATTGTTCCCTCCTTTCACTTAGTCTTCAAGTTTCTCTCTTTCTCTCCTCAAGTTCCATTGCAACTGATTGTAGCCTGTACACTTTGGATACTGCAAAAAGAGAAGAACAAAAATGTCACCATCCGCTGTCCAGATCCACGATGAGGTCCAGCAGGGCTCTGACCTCATCGCCGCAACAATGGCGAAGAAAGCAGCAGCAGAGTCTAACGGCACCCTGAGACCGCTTGATGCCTCGGCCCTGAAAGTAACCCTCACCCAGAACCCTCAGCCTGTCCCTGAGGTTGACGACCCCATCTACAAAACCTGCAGCCAATGCACAGATCATATGGTCACTGCCGTCTGGAATAGCACCACCGGGTGGGGTACTCCCGAGTTGAAGCCGTACGGCGCCTTCACCTTGATGCCAACGGCTTCCGTCCTGCACTACGGAACCGAGTGCTTCGAAGGGCTGAAGGCGTATCGTGGATATGACGGCAAGCTGCGTCTTTTCCGCCCCGACTGCAACGCGAAGCGCATGGTCATCTCTTCGACCCGTGTCGGTCTGCCCGCCTTCGACCCAGCTGAGGTGGAGAAGCTCATTATTAGCCTTATGGAGGTTGACGGAGCTAGGTGGCTTCCCAAGTCGCGACCTGGACAGTTCCTCTACCTTCGTCCTGCCCTCATCGGAAGCCATGCTGGACTTGGCGTCGGGGCACCGAAAGAGGCGACCTTGTTCATCATTTCCGTCCTTTTCCCCCAGATGGACACTGTACCAGGAGGTATCTCCCTACTAGCCAGCGAGGACGGGATGGTAAGAGCTTGGCCTGGTGGTTACGGTTATGCTAAGGTTGGTGGAAACTATGGAGGCGCTCTTGCGGCCCAGGCCGAAGCCTCGAAACGAGGCTTTACTCAGGTTCTATGGCTCCTTGGCGATGAATGCAAAGTCACCGAGGCCGGTGCGAGCAACTTCATGGTGGTTTGGAAAACCAAAGAGGGAAAACTACAGCTTATTACCGCACCTCTGGGCGACAAGATCATCTTGGACGGAGTAACGCGACGTAGTGTGCTGCAGCTGGCGAGAGATCGCCTGTCTTCACAAAATGGAGACCTGGAGCCTATAGAAGTAGTCGAGGAGTGGTTCACCATGGATCAACTCTTGGAGGCCTACCAGGAAGGACGAGTCCTGGAAACCTTCGCCGTAGGAACAGCGGTAAGTATCCACTGATATATATGCTTTTGGGTTATGCTAACATCACTAGTGGTTTGTTGGCGCCATCTCCCGTATCCAGGCTGGAAAGCATGAGCTTGTCTTCTCCGAACCCGCAAAGTATGCCACACAACTCAAGACATGGCTTCGCAACATAATGTATGGCGAAGAGGATCACGAGTGGGGTGTTGTAGTTAATGAGAAGCCTGCCCTCTCCCGAGGTTGAATGTCAGGATTGATTAAGACGGATAAAAATATTGGTTATATGGATGGGCTGCTAAAAAATCTAGTAATCGGACTAGGAGCGGTTGGCTAGTAAGTCGCTGCTGTTCTGCTAATGCGTTTAACGGCAGATATCTACCTAGATAAAAGGTTCAGTGGAGCATCTGAGATAGACTGGGACGAAGCATAAGCGGGCGTACGTTGTTATTAAAACCTATTAGAGGAGAGTTGCCTATAGAAGTAGCTGTAAGCCGTCAATTTCAAAAGATGAGTTGATTTTTTTGTTAAACCACTAGGGGAGGTTGTTTTTTTCTGCTTCCGAAGGGCAGACCTGTCCTCAGTATGGAGGCCCTCGCGCATCTTGCGTTCCTCACATAAGTTATTAATAAGGTCTTACATATTCCGTGAACATTCAAACATGATGACACTCAATTTGATAACTTTGAATGGTGCAGACCATAAAAGTTTATGTTATAACAATATGACACTCCTATTATACAGGTCTATACTCTTCGACTTCTACTATTCCTATACATCGGGGTATCCACCCTATATGCTATGTTTTCTCCTAAAATAATACGCTCTTCATACTCACATGACTATTTCATGTTGTTGGCGTAACCTCTGTGCCTGTGCTTCATATTCTGTTTTCAAAGTCTGACCGTTGGCGAATTTAAGCTGCAAACCTATGTCCCACTCCACCGGCCCCGCCAACGGCATTATGATTATATCGGACGTCGCACTCACAGGGCTCAGGTATTGGTCCCCGATAATGTAACCAACGAGATGATTACCGTATGTCTTGCACACCCAAGCACCACTATCCTCTTCGTGCGGCAGCTCGCGCGGCTTCATGAGGTAGATATGAGGAGAATAATGCCGTCCGTCGGACTCGGCACAGTACATCCTCGTTTGTGGCAGCGATTTTCGAGTCCTCGTGAAGAAATAGGTACTGCTGAGTGTTTTGATAGCTAGTTTCCGGCTCCTACCTAGGGGTACCGAGCTAGCGATTTTGAACTTCCCATCAGGCGCTTCTCGGACCTCCCTCGCGACATTCAAAAATACACCGTGGACTAACCCCGTCCTGTCAGTGACAACATCTCGGTTGAGCTTGATGAGAATATAGCCGTATATCGAGCTCGCATGGGTGACCTTTCCCACGAGGCTGAAATCCTGTAGTCTTGGCCCGTAAGAGATACTGGACTGTTGAAAATCACTCGACGAGAGCCGTATGCTGTACCATGTATGTTGGGGGAGTCGGGGGCACTCTTCTACGTCTCGAAGAAGTTTATCGTCAAATCTGCAACGTGACCATCCGATGTGGCCACGAGCCGCAGCGGCCAGAAGGTAGAACTCGTTATTGAAGCTCAGAACACCACCAGCTGTTATAGGGTGGAGCATTCGCTCTGTCGAAGTAGGCGAGACATTTGGTTCGGAGAGGTAAATTCGATTTGGTGACTCCCATCTTCTTGAGTGAACTTCACCAACCTGCCCGATTACCCAGACATTCCAATTTCGAAGGTTGCGAAACATGGTACGTCTGTATTAGATCTTCTAGTTGTAAGGAAATAAAACAAGAATAATCAAAAGTGACGTGAGGAAGAGGAATCATGTTTTGTATGTTTTGTCTTTATTATCTTCCAAGGCTCGTCATCTGGAACTTTGGAACTTTTATTATACTCGTAACAAGTTTGTTATGGGATGTGTTTGACCGCTTTAGACCATGTGGTCTTGGGTTGTGATATACTACTAAAAAACCGGACGGTTTCTACTTTGACAAAGGTATTTATACTCCTATACTCGACTCGAAGCTGAATTCCAGGGAACAGATCGAAAAGCACGACGTGCAGAGATATTGAAATTGATAATAGGTATACATCACTCTTTGTTCAACTAAATAAATCTGTTCAGGGCTACTCCCTGGATTTAAGATACTCAGGCAATGTAAATAATAATATACAGATTTCACATGAAACATTCCCTTAGTAACTTGAGAATAAGGCAAACATTTCTCCCATTGATGAATTTGACATTGCCAGATATCTAACACATTCAAATATACCTTATCATTAACCATTATGCTTTGCGAGAGCCAGTTCCTGTTATTTTGCTATTTTAACCATGGAGATATGACACCTTAGATGGTACTCAAATGAGAATAATTCATCCAGCCTAACATATACTACTCATTTGCGATTTTCCCCCCAAAAATTGACTTTTACCTATGTATATCCGTGAGGACACAACCTGAATTCCGGGCTGCCAAAGCCCGTATGGACCGGTCTGAATTATTTTGCGTTGCCTGTCACATGGCCTAAAAGATAAGCAGTATATAACTCGTGGTTACACGGTGAGTTTGGCCATGGACATCTGACAAGCCATATGTGAGCCAAAGCAAAAGCTCGATGACCGGCCAACGATTGTCTTGCACGAATTCGTATGATATTCCCAATGAGGAAAAAAGAAAGAAAGAAAAAATAACCGAAACCCAAGACCGACTCAAAAGTAATTATTGTCAGACCATTAATAATGACTCCAGCAAGATACCAACAAAGGAGTACGTGGTCTTTTTATACGAAATTTAATAGATGATCGTCTATGCCCCCTTTAAGATACAAAAGTACAACTTTCGAACCCAATGTGCTAGAAATTGCGTATTTTGAAGGATAAAAGTAAGTACTAGATTGGGTTTATATTCATTTACCTATTTAGACATCAACTTGCCAGCGGTTAAGAAAAGGGGGGATAGTTATGATATTACCCAGGTAAGTATAAATGCCCATTTTAACCATTTAACCATAGCCGCAGAAGCTAAGATTCGGCATATCACATGAAAGCCTATGAACAGAATACAAATGGAATTCAAACGTTCTTAGTCGAACTGTTGCGCTCATATGCTTGACGCTATATTGTGACTTGCGCTTTTGAGTAGGTATACACTTGAAACAAAAACCACTGAATCGCGCTCAACTTAGGTAACCTATCCACTGATAGTCTGCATGCCCCAAATCCCTTACGCCAGAGCCTGCGCAACGGCCGTATAAGCAGCCTTGGGCTGGAAGTTCGCGTCGAATAGCAGCGGCGTCTCGCTCGCGCGCCACGAATCCTGATTGTCGCGCACGTCAGTAAACCCTGATATCACGACTGAAGAGGGGGGGTGTGGGGTAACGGAGAGGCAACCACTTACGGTGTCGCTGACGCCCCAGACGGTGATGCCGACGCAGCTCTCAACCGCGAGACACGCGTTCGTCACAGCGACGTAGTCCTGCGCCGGCGCGTTCGCGATGTCCAGCTCCGTGACGGCTACTTCCTCCACGCCCGTCGCGGCGAGGGCTTCGAGGGCGCCCTGCACGCCGCTCGCGGGGAAGAAGGAGGATAGATGGGTTTGGGAGCCTGCGTGGAGGGTTAGCATACTCAGTTGTGACCTATCGCTACACTCGTGGAACGGGAGGGGGAGAAAGGGGGGAAAGGAGTGAGAATTACCAATGCCGTCGATGGGGATGCCGGCCGCGAGCCACTTCTCGACGTTGGTCACCATGCCGGTCGTCAGCTTGGCGTACGTCGCGCTGTCGAGGTTGAAGTCGTTGATGTACAGCTTGGCGGCTGGGTCGGCGGCGCGCGCGGCCTCGAAGGCGATGCGCACGAAGTCCTCGCCGAGCACGTCCGAGAAGACGGATGAGCGGAGCGAGCCGTCCTCGGCGAAGATCTCGTTTACGACGTCCTGTGTGCCCACACAAAAAACATTGTTTAGTACGGGCGGGGAAGACAAGGGCGTGTCTTAGTTAGGTGCTGGACTTACCCAGGCCCGGATCCGTCCCGTGTACCGGGTCATCACCGTGGTGATGTGGTTCTGGATCACGGAGGTCAGAGTCGCGGCGTCGGTGATGGCGGACACCCAGCTGGGCAGCTGGGAGTGCCAGACCAAGGTGTGGCCGCGGATGGTGAGGTTATTGGACTCGGCGAAGTCGACGAGCGCATCGGCGCCGGCAAAGTTGAACTGCCCCTGCGTCGGCTCGATGGACTCCCACTTCATGCTGTTCTCGGGCGTGAGCTGGCCGAAGTTAGCCTTGAGAATGGCGGCATTCTGTGCCTTAGCCAGCGTGCCCGAGTCGCCGATGTTGCCGTAGTACAGCTTGCCTTTGGCCTGGTACAGCTGGTTGATGCTGGGGGTGGCTTGGCGCCGGGATGCCTGCTCGTTCGTAGTAGCCGGCAAGGCGAGCGCGGCGCCGAGAAAGAGCGGCAGAGTAGCGATAGTAACCTTCATGATGGGCGGATGAGAAGAAGGAAAAAAAGAGGGTAAATAACAGCTTGAGTCAACCAAGCAAAATAAGAACGAATGACAAAGGTTTAGGTGAGAATAAGATGAGACGAAAAGAAAACCAGCTGTTTTTTCTCTTTCTCAAGAGGCTATCAGATCATGGGATGGGATCTGCAGAGCTGCCATTTTAAAGCTCGATCTCTCCCCCTGGCCGTGGACTTTCGGAGCGTCCCGAATTAGTAAAGATGGAACAAGACCCCTTTCATCGAACTAAAGATCTCGCCATCGCCTCACTACCGTGCATGGGCTCCGTTGACACCGATTCAGGGCATTGCTAGCTGGACGCAAAAAAGTCTGCGGAGTGTTGGAGATTGTTTGAGGATCTTCTCATGGATTCAAGGGGAAGCCCCTGGCTCCTTGGCTGCTGCCAAGCATGCTCCCCACACTCGACCTGCACGGGGTCCAAAGCCAGGTCGAGAATGGGAGAACAGCTGCAGCTAGCAAGGTGAGCATGACTTTCCTGGGGTAGAATGAGGTATGTGGCGTTCTATCACTTGGTTATTACCTATGACATGAGCGAGCGATGCCTTCCTGAGAGGCTCGACGAAATATTGGGCAAGTGAAATAATGAAAAGGCTTCCCATTGGTAATATAGGTTGGCTTTTCTTAATGACTTCACCTGAGGCTCAGTGTAGTGTTTGAAGGAGATCATTCTAGGACATGAAACCCAGCGCGAGTTGTCGTCCGTTATTCATGCTATTCAACTCTTGGCATCGCGACTTGAAAGTGTTAGCACGCCGACGAAGTTGTGAATCGTCCCATGTGCAGGGCTACAGTATATTTATCGTTAGACAGGGAGTCTATTTGTGGAATGAAAATACCTGGCGATGTTTCCTTTTTCTCCTCTTTTTTCTCCTTAGAAAATTCCGTGACGTGCAAGTCGTGCCGTTAGCAATTCTCTGCTCAGTCAACGAAAGATTCCAGTTGTCTTGGCAGTCACATCGTGTTCCATCACTAGTGGATCACGATATTGGAGTTTGTCTACGGTTTCGGGCCGGCACGCCGCGCGCGAATGACCAAGAAACTGAGCACCGGTTCCACGTTTCTCATTGATGGGAAATATTAGAGTCAATTCACTATAAAAACCGGGCAGCGCTCAAACCTAGCCTCGAAGATAGGCAAGCCAAGTATACTAAGACTAACCACCTCTCATCACGAATTTTATAACCTCAACTAACAGTCTAAGCACCACGATGTTTGGTGCGCTTAAGGACCCCACTTTGCGTTGAGCGCATTGTAGAAGGTCTGATTGATGGGCAAAATGCTACCATGTCTTAGGTTGCTGGGAAATTTAGAGCGATTGCTAGCCGACCACTTGTTGGCCGCCGGATCTGTGCTCTCGTAGGGCCTGTATCCGTCACTTCCGTAGAAGTCGAGTAGCACGTGGACCTTGCCATCTTCGGTATTGTCGTGATACGCAGCCGGACCTTCAACCCCAGATGCGATAATGCCGCTGCTGCCTCCGGCTCGGGTCCAGCTCCCAAAGAGCCCTGTCGACGAGGACTCGACAAACACCGTCTTGGCGGATTCGTCCTTCATAAAGCGCAGGTAGTTGTTGCCAGTGTTATCGAGCGGCAGAATGTCTAGATCGATAATGTTCGTGGGCGAATAGTCAATATATGTCTGGGGTGAGCTGAAAGTCTTAAAGTCGCTCGTGTAAGCATAGCGGATACGTATCGTCGATGGCGTTCCAGTATGACCAGTATCAGATGAGGAATACTGCGAAATCTTATTAGTACACGGTAACCTTAGAGTTATCAAGTCTGCACATCTTGGCGCTACTCACGAATTTCGAGGCCCAATGCACTAGATATTGATCTTGTATATAATTAGAATGGCTCCCAAAGGGCATGCGAAGGTAGTATCTTACTTTTGGAGGCATCCCATATGGCTTCTGGCGCCCAGACCATACCGGCAGTCGAGTCCTCGACAGTTACGAGACGTTCGCCACTAAAGTTAACAAGATCGGTGCTTTCCCACACGAAGATGCCTCTAGAGCCCGTTCGTTGTGCGGCATCCCAGTTTGTCTTTAGGAAAGTTAGAAGGGCCAAAATAACACAGGATTATCCACTACGTTGGTTTCGCACCTTGCCGATGTTCAAGTCAGTGCCAATAATGTACCACTTCTTTCCGGCATCAGGACCACCACCTTGGACAAGAGCAGGATCCCTGACACCAGTTGTGCCTTTGGTTGGTCGTAGGATGGGTTGGCCTCCATTCAAGGCTTTGAAGGAGAGGGGATCGTTGCCATCGCTCAGGTAGAAGTACACATAGGGGTCAGCCCCGAGGAAGAATGCACCGAGATAGCCAACCAAGCTCGAATCTGCACGCTTTGCGACGTCCAGTCCGAGGCCCTTCAGGTCAATCGAGGCTCCTAGAGAGAGGCTCAGGTACAGGCTGATCGACACAGCCGTAGAGATAATATTTCGTGCATGCATCCTGGCGCTGATCTCGCGATCTAGATTATATCATTATATTCTGAGTTCCACAAACCCGGATATGATATTCACACTCAGTCAGGGTGGTGGGTGTGTGCTCTCATTTATATTCCGTACATTGGCATCGGGTCGAGAGACTCCGGATTGGATAATACCAAGCATCTAAGTCCTGCCATCCCGGGCTCTCGGCCTGATGTTTACCGGCCAGTCAGTTGAGGCTAAAGTGGGCGCAACAGGGTCATGAGAGTGGGGAAGCGTGCTCGCAACTCACTTATAAGCTGAACGAGGGAAGATGAAGGGAAATGTTGGAATGCGATGCATAAAAAAGGAAATATAACATAATAACATAATGTGTAAGTTGTTTGTATTGAGATAGGTACTTAGGTACTCTGGGAATAGGGGGTATCAGTGAGACGAGACAGTCTTTAAAGGTGTTTAGGTTTAATCTAACCTTGCACATTGGTCAATCACTTCTAACCTCAATTCATCTCATCCCTACCTAGGTGCGAAGTATAATCCCCGCTGCCACACGGCATGTGCTACGTTGAGCTAGATTGACAGCTGTCGCTGGCTAGTAGCTTCTGCTATGAACTGGATTAGCTTCTGTTATCAGCTGTTTAGCTAGGGTTCAGCAGCTGCACCTAAAATGTTCCTTTCTACTTCAACCTTTAAAGGTGACTTTTGCACTGAAACAACTTCCCTTTGTTCATCACAACTGTTTTACCTACCCGATTATGGTTTTCATATTCTTACTCCTCCTGGGCCTCTATAAATCCCCTGGATTAAGTTAGTTCTATAATTGCTTTGTGGATTTTTCGATAAACTGAGACGGCAAGGTAAACTAATCACTAAGTTACCTACGTTTACGCTTTACGATTTACCTGCCCACTTGCGAGGAGTCGGCCAATATGTCTACTTTCGATGGCTACTTTCGTGAATTTCCCGAGATAAGGGGTATTTAGAAATATGTTTCTTGACTCAATGCATTCACTAATACCTATGTAGCCGATTTCTTCCGTCCATTGGAGAATCGCCCTCCGGCCTTGGCTTACTTTCTAAGCCACATTCATAGCGACCACCTTGCCGGGCTAGAGACTTTCAAGAGTCCATTGTATGAGTGCACCCACCATGGAAAGGGAATCTCGTGACTAATATATGACTTGAATATAGCATATACTGCTCACCCGCTACGAGAGAGATGCTTCTTCGCTTGAAGAAATATCTCTCACGACTAAACTACGCCGAGGGTATCTTGGAGAACCCTCATACACAGACTTACAAGCACTTAGCGAAAGTGTTGAAGCCAATTCCTCTTGATACCCCAACAATAATTGAACTGCGTCCCGGTCACAATATTCAAGTGACCCTCCTAGATGCCAACCACTGTATTGGTTCAGTAATGTTCTGTGCGTGAAATCTGGAGGCTTAGGTACTATATATGACATAGGCTAACGTGATCAAGTGTTCGAGAGTGATAATAAGGCCGTTCTTTACACGGGTGATATCCGATGCGAACCTCTATTTGTCAATAACATTTCTCGAAATCCGTCCATAATAGAGTATACAAGTAGCTTGAAATCATTGGACTGTATCTATATAGATACGTCGTTGCTTGACGATATCACTCTCCAAACTAAGGCGGAGGGGTTGGCAGAGCTGCTTGGGAAGGTATCAAAATACCCGTCTGACACCATCTTCCACTTCCATGCGTGGACGTTTGGGTGAGATACTCCAGCCGCTCCCAGAAAGTTATCTAATTTGAGCACAGGTATGAGGATATTTGGGTAGCTTTATCCAAAGCATTGAATTCAAAGGTAATGCAGCTTTGTCTTACAAAGTGGCCAAAAAGCTAATGTTTCCGTAGATACACGTGGATAAGTATAAGTTAGATCTCTACAAATCTCTCGTCACTAAACCGTCAGATCAACGCTTTGCTTCACAGATATATTTAACTAAAGAGGCACCGTACCTAGCTGGCTTTACCTGCGGGAACACTCAATACAATGGTTGCTTGACACTTGACGAGAATGTACGACTGCATAGCTGTGAAAAGGGAATGGGCTGTTCCGTAACCCCAAATAAGCCAATCGTATGGATCCGTCCTATCGTTGCACACCTCAAGAATGGACAAGATGTGGTTGAAGTTGGCATCGGCGGAGGTGGCGGGGACTTGACGGGACAGACTAACCTCATGGTTGAGGACATCATGGACCTATTGAAACTGTGAGTTTACAAACAGAGCTACTACTTAGATGACACCTCTGACATCTATAGGGTCCATGCAAGCAAGACAATTCCTAAGGATCACCGAAGAGAAATGGAACGCATATTGACGAAAGCCCTCATGCGAGACCAAGATGTTGGTCTGAATGTCAATGTCGCGGACACATCAGATGAAGGAGCAATCGTGCAGATAATCAAGGCACTTATGGATAAGGTTCAGACGATTATGGATCGAGTGAAAAAATCGGAAGAACAAACTGGCGAACAGAACTCATTACCAAATATAATCCAGTTCCCCTGGGCACGACATTCGTACCTGCCAGAACTACGCCATTTTGTCTCTACCTTTAAGCCCAAAGACGTCTGGCCATGCACTGTGGATATCTCATGGATAGAGAAGGGGCATACTATGCGCAAACTCTTCGGGGATTGTTGCTCTCAAGACACGTTCGAATACGATAAGTTGCTGGAAAAGATGGTTAAAGCCGAGATGTCCTTGCTAGAATATGAGGACGACGAAGATGATGAAGACAAAGACAGCCAGCAGAAGAAGGCAACCTCAATACCACTTCCCACATCGAGCCTCAGTGGTGGCGAGTGTCAGGCTCAAGCAACCCCGAATTTACCCCCTCCCCCACCGCCTATTATTCAAGAAGTAGCACACAACGCACATGAAACCTTACTATCTCTAGCATCGCGCGGTTCGCGAAAGCGTGATTACGACACTTTCGCAGCCGGGGCACATGGTACAAGAGACTATATCGATGAGGATGCTACAACAGCGTCAGACTCGGAAGAGGACCACCTCGAAGGCGACGACTCGCAGGCCTCAGCACTCTCAGCTGTGGCGTACGATACGAGACGCCGCTCGTTCCGTGCGGCGCTCGCCAATGCGCGCGGCGACTCGGATGACTGGGTCCCGATCGGTCTTATTTCCACGACGGACCATCATACTCTCGTGGACGAGGAGTTGTAAGAGGGGATGTGGCGTTATTTGGTTTGAGTGCGGGTAAATAAGGGAGGGTTCAGGAGTTAACTAGCATGGCGTAAATTTTGCTTGGTGGTTGAGGCGTCAAGGAAATGGCGAATAGGAGTCATGGGACATAGGCCGACGAGGTTTAGCTGACCATACCTATAATGGGAATAAAGGAGGGAGGACAAGAGTAATACCAAGGATCTTGCTTTAGATACCAACCTGAATTTCTTTCCTATTTTTCATGTCCTTTTCCTTTCGGGGATACACTCTTCATACACTGTAAATACTCTGCATCTTCATTGCTTCCGTTCGCCAAAAAAAAAAAAGAAAGGAAAAGCTCTTCCCCTATTCCGTTTTAGTATGCTACCACCGCTATGCTACGAAAACTCCTGCCTTTGCTTATTGCACCATCCGCCTGTAAACATTACTTAAGGATTTCTCTGCTTCTCCTAGAACGCACCGAACTTGCTTTTATCCTCCCTTAGGTTACATTCCTTCACACCCAAACCTAGATCTTTCGTCCTTGTGTCTTCCCGCAACGGTACCACGGACGCCGCACCCGCACTACGAGAGCCGCATCTGGACCTTGATGAGCAGCACGCCGCCGCTGCGGTTCCCCTCGTTGTCGTACAGGTGCACGACGCGGTACCCGCCGCGCAGCCGGTCGAGCCGCACGCACGCCCACGCCGCCAGGTCGTCGCGCCCGATCTCGTCGTCCTTCACCAGGAACCGCACGAACGCGAGCTCCGGGACCACCCCCGGCACGCACACAAACGTCAGCGGCTCCGCGCCGAAGTCCGGGTTCACGCCCCGCTGCGTCTTGGTCTTGGCCTTGTACTCGCCCTCTTTCGCTTTCGTGCCTTCCTTGGCGGAGGGGGAGCGCGGGGCGAGGTGCGTGTGCGGCGCCTCCGTGTGCACTTCGACTTTGACGTACGGCTTGAACCCCTTCGCGCTGTCGTCTTCTTCCGGCAAGGGCAGGTTCTGCGCCCCGTAGACGGTGATGCTGAGGTCGAGGGTCTGGTGCTGGATTTTGGGGGCTTCGAGGGGCGTGGTGAGGGTCGTAGTGGTGGTGGTAGAGTTCTGCGCTGCGGGAGAGGGCACCTCGGCGAGGACTTTCTTCCCGCGGTAGCCCTCCGGCTTGAGCACGTACCCGCCCGTGCCGGCGAACATGCCCTCGTTCAGCATCATGCCCTCGTCCCACTTCTGCCAGTTCAGCGCCACGATCTGGATGCCCTTGCGCCAGAACACGGGCGGGTCGAGGTTCGACGACCCGATGCGCATCCCCGACGGGTACGTCCGCATCATGTACTGCCGGTTGTGCTCGAAGAGCCGCGGCGCCTCGTTCTGGTGCACCTCCGCCACCCCGCTCTCCGACAAAGAGAAGATGTGCGTCGGCATCGTGGCTTCGGGCTGCGAGAGCGACTTGAACGACACCCCGCGGGTGTATACGCCGAGGGCGGATAGCGCTTGGATGATCTTGGTGGCTTTGGCCACTTTCTTAGAGGCTTTTGAGTTGGCGTCGGCCGCGGCGGTGGGTGGCAGACGGTCCTTGGATTCCTCGTCGGCGGCAGATGCGGGGGAGGTGGGCGGCACGTATTTGACCTTGACGAGGATCTTGCGGCGCAGCTGCCCCGGCGCGGGAAGCAACCCGGCGTGGTCGCCGTCGTGCGGTGCTGACGACAGCAACATGTCCGCCCATACCTCGTTCATGATCCTAACCATCGCTTCTTGCTGTTGGTGACTGCAATGAACTTCTAAGCTGACGATCAGCGGTAGGTCAGTAACGACAAAGGCACTGTCCCGAATAGCCACGCAAACATCGCGGAATGAGACTTCCTTGGTGAGGGTATAACCATGGAGCACTCGGGGCTCAACGGCGACGGCCTGGGGACTGGGCGTCTTTCTCAGTGGGGTACCGGTGCTTGAATCAACCGACGCAGTGTCGCCTCCAGCGTTCTTCGCATCTGATGGCTTTGATATCTTCTTACTCAAACGGCTCGCTAGAGATCCAGGTAGCTTCGACACCAGCTTTTCTCTCTTGCTCTCTTTGTGGATAGCCTTCTTCTCTTTGGTCTCCTCGTCTTCACTCTCTGAAGACGAGGCTTCCGAGTCAGAATCATCACCGTCCCACACGTCGATCTCGACGCACCGACACCCTCGCAGCAGCACGTTCCTGTATGCATCTGCATCCGAGTCGCTGTTCAGCTGATTCCCCGTTAGGTACGTGTTGTGGCTAGAGCTGATGTAGTAGCTAGACAAGGGCCACGACAAGTCGGAATCCGGAGGCGGGGCTATGGCGTCCGAGGCAGAGGAGGTCATGTAGTTCAGGAACCCCTTGAAGTCGAGTTCCTCGCGGGACGATATGTCCGCAGACACGCGGTCCGTCACCTTATCGGCTTGCGTGCGGTGCAGGAAATCAACGATCTCCCCCTTGTGCCATACTTGGGCACCTGGTGCGCATTGCGAGTTGAATATCTGCTCCAGATTTACCAAGAGTGTCGTGTGAAGCTCTCTGATGGTGCGGTCTTGGTTGCTAGCAGCCCGACCACCGCCTGCTTGGTTGATGGCCTCCGACATGGCTGTTTGTCTGTTGTTTTCTTCTTCTTTGCTCATTGTATATATCGGTGGAGTCGGCTTCGTTTAGTAGGTTGAAAAGGGGTTGAAAAAGACGTTGACGGTCAAGATAAGATATAATAGTACAAGGTAGAAAGAAGATGGATGATCTTAGCTCAAGCAGGGGTAGGGTAAATATGCGATACAAGAACTGTGACGTCTAGAGCGTCACCCCCCCCCCCCACAACAGCCAAGAGAATCAAGCGGGACAAATATGATTCGGATTCAGATTCAAGCCCAAAACCCCTATCACCTGATTAAGCCCAAGCTAATAATCAGCAGCGGACTAGCAGACCCAAGAGGACCCAAGCAGACTGTGCTGACGATACGAGCTCCACTGATTTGTTGTTGATGAAACGTTGGTCCAGACCACCGGGAACAACAAAGAAAGTATATTATTAGTAGTTTAGTGGTGGGTGTGAATGATACGCGTGTCACTAACAGTTTTTTTTTTCTAGTCTCTTGTGTTTACCGCTTTTGGGGCATGGTTCTTTAATGTGAGTGACACGGGATGTTATATCATTCCTCGTTTGATGAATGATGATACTACTAGGTATGGTTAGTGGGGGTGAGAGAGAAGTTTGACTTGGATTTGCTGGACGCATGTGAAAAAGCTAGAGGGGTAAAGGGGGTAAGGGGAGGGATTAAAAGAGAGGGAACCAACCGAACGGAGGTTCCTCATTGGTCCTTGCGCCATTTAAATCACCATCCGGACATACTGTAAGTCGTTTACACGATACTCGATATTTAATATTCAATAAACCGCAACTCATACTATAGGTTAATAAATATATCGTTAATAAACTAAACCCTTTCTTCGTCTTATCATTAGCGTCCAACTCCAAACTTCAGCTATCCATAATTTTGTTTCCCCCTTTTTTTCATTCACATGACTGACCGAGTCAACAATTAACCTTCTTATTCCTCAACTATCTTCATCCGTAGATGCATCCCATTGCCAGGTCGGATAATAAACGCACCCGAAGGGATAACATCTTTGTCGTCCATGTCCAGAGTCCATTCAAAGCGTTGAATCAGTGCCGCCATTACGCATCTCATCTCTGCTCTCGCAAGGAATTGGCCGATGCAGTTGCGCGGTCCGTTTGAGAAGGTCATGAAATCATAGTTGCTATTTGCACCTCCTGTGTTGTTCCGCTTGCCGTTCTCGATCCACCGCTCTGGTTTGAATTCCAGCGCGTCTGCACCCCAGGCGTCCGTCGATCTATTGATGAGCCATATAGGGATCATGATGTCTGTCCCAGACGGGACTGGATGACCCATAATGGTCGTGTCTTTGACGGCAACTCGGGGAGAGTCTGGGATGGTAGGGTAAAGGCGAAGCGTCTCGCTGATTATTGCGTTGAGGATTGGCAATTGCTCCAGTGTAGTATCAATGCTGGATTCCTCTCCCGCGGCATTGAGGGCCTCCCGGACCTCGTTCCGAAGGGCATCTTGCCAATGCAGGTGTCTTGTAAGGAGGTAGCATGTCCAGGATATTGCAGGAGCCGTGGTATCATGTCTATCGATCAATTCAACGACGTTAGTCCATGACCTGCCTTTCAATCAACCTAGTTATCTCACTCGGAAGATACTTACCCGGCTGCCAAAGCACTAAGAAGCTGGTCGGACATTTGACGGTCTGAAAGTTTACCTGACTTGATCAAGAGGGCGAGGATATCAAAGTGTTCTCTCTCCTTCATCTCTTCTCGTTTCTGCTGGACGAACCCATCACAGTGCTTTTTCAGGGAACTCGCCTTTTCTTTAACGAAGCTGTTCATCTTCCATGGCAGCATCCGGACCATCTCAAAAGAAAGCCAGGCGGCTAATACGAAGTAAAAGTTCTTCTCCGGTGTCCCCCGCCAGAGATCCTCATAGTCATTCACCAATTGATTCTGTTCTCCCTCGAGCACGTCTAAGTTGCGACCTAGAACTGCGAAACCAATGACATCAAGGGCTATCTTGTATGTCCACTGACTGATCTCTATGCTTCCAGTCAATCCGTGGCTATTCGCACCAGGATTCTGAGCCCTGATATCTGCTTCCACTAATTTTGCAAGTTTGACGGACCTGTCCCACATTACTGGGTAGAGATCTTTAATGCGACGGTAGCTAAAGGTTGGTTGAAGAATGCTACGAAGGGCCTTGTGCGGCTCTCCTTCCAAGGCTATGATTCCTTCTTCTCCTGTAAGGTAGCGTATAAACTTACGCATGCCCTCCGGTTTTGTGAAGTCATAAGAATGGTGCACAAGCAAGTCCGCGAGTGCGCTTGGCTTGGTAACAAGTAGGTTATCTCCGAAGGTTACCAGGCCGTCGTTCGGAACGCCCTGGATCATCTCGATAAACATTTGGCTCTGCATCGAGACTTTCACGAATCGACGCCAAAGAATATAAATCCTTGACCACTAGGTCGCATATGTTAGCATAAGTATCCAGTAAACCTACATCATAGGATCCAACCTTAGCTCTAGGTAAATTCCGGAGCGGACTCAACCATCTTCGGTAAAATTCCCAGTATAGAAACCAAAATGCATAGCCGGCAGTAATAATGCATATTATCAGTCGTGTGAGAGTTGGTATATATTCCGGCCACTTGTGCTCGAGGTACCCAGGCCAAAATTTCACTGCTAGCAGTGACTCGATAAATATAGCGAGGGTAGTATTATTGAAAGTAATAATTGACGATCTCATAATGGCTCCTCGCTAAGCAACCAAACGCTGCTTGACCGACGGCGGTGTAAGATATATCGATTGTTCAAAGATTAACAATCTATATTTCGAACCACACGATGGAAGTCCATGTGAATGAAATAAAAAGCGAAACTGGGCGTTAGGAGAGGCCATGCTTTTATGTAAAAGATGATGAACCATCCTTTCAATTGATTACGAAACACATATGACATCCCTCTCAATAAAGAGCCACTCGAATATCGTCAGCGGTTCTATCTTAGCAACAGGCACATACATGGAAACGCCACCAGGCTGCATGGCTGATCTGTTTACTTCTGTGTTAATGAGGCACATTATAGGTGGTTCCCATCAGAGTACCAATAGACTTAGTTGAGCACATGATATAAACGAATACTCCTGAGATATCTCGGTGCTATAGCTTTGGTTTGCCGGTATCGATGATACCCATCCATGTTCCTATCCACATTATCGCTGACATTCCCTCAATTAGTACAAAAGTAACGATGCACGGAGCATACACATCCCCACGACCACGTCTTTCATGAACCTTGATCGGTACTTGACAACATCAATATAGTCAACGTACTATGGTAGCGATAACTTGCAGTGAAATACAAGGAACAAGCTAGAAACGTCACTACATTTGGATGTTATATGCTACTTCAAATTATGCCAGCTCACCAGCCGTAGTACCTATAATGATTCCGAGGGGGAAATATCATTGATATCTTCACTCTCAACTATGCATCCCCCAGCCCTTTTCGACAGCGAAGTTTGAGGCAAGAGACCCACCATCAAAAAGAAAAGAAAAGAAAAACGAGGCGTATAATGGCGTTCAATATTGTAGGTTATGGCTGGCTGGGCTGGGTGTGAATTATGTCAGAATAATTCAACAATGCATGAACCAGGATGTCATTCCTAAAGCATCCTAGGAGCCGAAAAAGACAAGGCTTTGTTTCTTGCGGCTATACATCCATTATCATAATGTTATCCAATTCCACCTCTCTGTAGGATTTATTGGGCCCTCACCTACCTGCCCCGTTACTCTGTGTCGTCTCCGTAAATTCAGTCGCCGATCCACTAAAACAGCACATTCATGCAGAGCAGAAATCCAAGGGCTATTTAGCACCGTATTGTTCATCATACGGGAAAGGCTGTGAGGTGTCCAGTTAGCTTCTAGGCACTTCTCATTCTTTTGCGGGCTTCATGGTCAGACACCACGAGTGTGCCGATGAGGTGGGTGGCGTTTCTATGGAAGCAGGTAGTCATCGTGACACCAGGGCGGAATCGTGCACAGTTGGAGTGATGGGTGAGATAAATAAGGGCGCTTAGGTTTCTGTCTATCCTCGCATACACACACGGCAATACCTTTGCGGGTAGAACGTCATCGACCATTGTCGAGAGATGGAATATTGGTAGTAGGGAGCCCGTAGTCCCATTCAAAATACTCACGCATCTAGGCGAAGGCTGAATACTCTAATGATTTGATACAATAATAAAAATAACTTGGATACACGTTAAGACTCTAGCTAGTTGATATGGACCTTTAATCTGAAGCAATAGGACCTGTGGTATCCTGATGTTGCTAGCATATGCACAATTTGCGGGAATCAAACGGCGGTATGGTATTTGTTCATACGACTGATTATACCAATTTCGGACGTTTGACCTGGTCGATATTAGCGTGTGATTGGCTAGCTTTTCTATGTATACATAACGACCATCCCCAACTTTACTCTAAGGAACAGACACCGTATTTCAACAAACACCCGAGAATTTATTTTAGAGTTAAAGCCATTACAGCCCACCGCGATCAATACAAACCTACATGGTGCGTGGAGCGTGGAGCGTGGAGCAAATCGTGCGGTCGCTATAACGGCTGAAACAAAACTGGGCCAATAAGTTGTAGTTGGATTAGAGGATCTTGATAGACAATCCTAGATTTGGGCAGATTTCCTTGCTATTCAAAGTGACAAAAAATCGCGGAGGGTGGCGAATGCAACAGACAGAGTTCATGGCCTAATTGTGCTAGCCCAAATTCTCTTCAAGTTGTCGCCTTGAGGTACTACGGATAGATTTATGCGCACCTGGTGGTCCCAAGGAGTTCTATTTTGAGGCACATATTAAGCTTAAAACGTCTGACCATTTGACCAATTCATCGTTTGACATGTGGGGTCTGTATAGCTTCTACGAAATAGATATACTTCCTAACTCCATGTACTAGGTTCGTCTGGCAATGTATAAGAAAAGAAAATGGAACCATTAAACTTAGAATGTAGAACCTGCGCAAAATACAAAACTTCTCAAATTAAATGGCACTGTTCAATATTTATGTCAGTCAAGGATTCACGTTCATGTTGCTACATGGCTTCTAATATCTTATTAGTCCTGCTTGGATCAATCAGCTTTGAAAGTGCTTCACCTTTTCCCCCCAAATACACCATTTGTAGTTTTTGATTCTAGAATTGTGATCTATATCGACTAGCTATCTAGTATAGTCCATGAATTCAGGTAGAGCTGTTATTACTATGTTCACATATGAACAAAACATGAACACTCAAATCGCTTGATAACTTAAAAATAAGAAGATTTGCACGCATTGTCCAAGAAGTCATGAAAAGAAAAAAAAAACCTTCACTGATAACTCTATTAACTCTATTCCCATTCAATGAAAATTATGTCTAGTTGCTCAGTGACTGGATGATATTAACCACCGTGCATTCAATACTGAACTTGCGCACCAAAGCGTTGAATGCTTTCCCCCCAACGTATAAAGTATAAGAGACAAGCACTTGGAAGGGAAGAAACAATTCTACCGTACTATCCAGACTTCACCACATCCTTGATACACCTTCAGTCTCAACGATTAACTGTCACCGTCGGCAAATAACTCCTATAGTCAACTACTAGACAATACTGTATGACTAAATCACCCAAAGGGGAACAGAATGTCTCTTTCACTACGTAACGACACTCTCCGTTGGACAATTCATGAACGGATTATTTCATTAGACCAGCTACAGAGATTCGCATTCTACCATTTTGATCTCCTGAAAAGTGGCAGTAGGGATGCTAGACGACAATACCTTCGGATCCAGACCTTTTACGTTGACCTTCTTGAGAAGCCTCTAGAATCTCTCCGTGAGAGTATGAGCGAGATAGACCTGGAGAGCCTTCGGAGATATGCATTTGAGGATCCTATTATGGGAGATCCTTTCATAAGCCCACCGAATTCCAGTCCAACAACACCAGAATCGACCTCGGAGGCACACTCGCCAGGGAACAGTCATGCCGGAGTGGAAGAGGTTACCGAAATAGAAGCAACTGGCGTAGAGGAAGAAAACACCAATGAGCAAGAGGATTCCGACATAAAACAGCAGAGCCCCATCAAGAAGATGATGACTTATTTCATCCCTTTCTCCGGATTTGCCAACGCCGGTTCCTCATCAACCTCAGTTTCTAACTCCAACGATGCCTTGGAAGACACGGGTTCGTCCAAAACGGAAATTCTTAGTAGACAAGAGCATATGATTTTCTCGCAAGCCCAAATACAATCGCCTGAAGAGACTCTTTCCTGGGCAGACGAGGTCGAAGAAGCCATCCGCGAGGAAGAAGAAGAAAATATAGCCTCATCTTCATCCATTGAGCATGCCCCAAGACATCACCGGTCAGCCTCCTCTTCCTCATCTGTAGATGGGGGCCCGCCAGAAGCGGTTGCAAATCTACGAGAGGAAATAGCCCACATGACCGACCCGCACCCGTCAGTAAGCCACGGCGGGGGTGACAACAACGAAGGCAACCTCCGCGACTACAACCTGGAGGAGACCGCGCTGCAGTGGAATAGCCTCTTCGACGAGAAGACCTGGTTCCAAGAGGCGATCATGGAAGCCGTCGGCGACGGCAGAGACGAGGACGACTTGCTAGACCAGTGGGACGAGACGACGGGTATGTGGTGGTGGCAGCGTGAGGGGATGTACCTCATCGCGCTAGTCGAGAGGGGATACGCGAGGCAGTTTCACGAGGCGAGGGAGGCGTACGTAGCGCACCCTTGGGACAAAGTCGACGGGACGGCCGCGTACCAGGAGCGGGCGGCCATGAAGCGCCGGGAGATGGCGCTTACTGAGCGGAAGGGAAGCTTATTGAGAGACTGCGCCACTATTCGCTACTGATTGGTGATGGTTCACGCTAGGAATAAGATGGAGAGGAAGCTTTGCGAAGTTATGGTTTGATAGCTATTATGTTTTATTGGTTTGGTGGACTTGCGAAGAGAAAGCCGCAGAGGTCCGAAGGAGCTATCTGATATTGTAGACATTACCAACACTGGGGATAGCGAGTCCCATTACTTTTCTTTTTTTATTATAATACCCATATATTTAACCCAATCCCAGGTACATCAATTCATATAATTATCATAATCCCCCGTTCCTGATTAGATTTCGTGATGCTTAAACAGCCAAGTTGGAGACAGCCCAGCTCTGGTCGGGAGTGACGACGTTGCCGCCAGCGAGCTGCTTGTCGGTGTACGAGGGCCAGGCGATCAGCTTGGCGGCCTGGTTGACGGTGGCGAGGACGGTGAAGCCGTTACCCTCACCGAACTGGCCGTCCCAGCCGGTGCTGATGGTGTAGGCACCACAGACGTGGCCGTTGCTGTTAGTTCGGCTGGCGGGCGAGCCGGTGACAGTGAAAGAACAGCCGGTGACGGGTTCGCTGCCGGTGTTGATGCCGAAGGTCCAGGTGCAGCTGGTGTCGGCGGCGTCGCAGACATGCTTGATGCCCTGGATTGTCCATTGGCCTGCGGCAGTCATGCTCTTAGCCTCAGCGGTGGGCGCCGCGAGCGAGGCAGTAGCAGAAAGAAGAGAGAGAGCGGCAGTGGTGAACTTCATTTTGATGGTGGTTGGGGGGTTTTTTGGTGGATAGGATAGAGCGAGAGGATGGTGATTATATATTAAGGTTTAGAAGCTATTATAGATGTGATTGTCTTTATAGAGCTGGAGGTGTGAATGATGATGAGATGAGTAGGAATCGTTCTCAATACTTGGACGTTCCGACCACTTATATATATGGCAATAGGAGCTCTTTGTCACCCGTTCGCAGGTATATACCGCACTTGCCAAGCTTCAAGCCTCAAGGTATAGCATTTGCTTTCAAACCACAAAGCCTCCACCGCGTGGTAGGAACCGGACTCTGTAAGATCTCGTACCATCGCAATATTTCCATTACTGAATCGATATAGCCATATCGAGGAATCACGAGCTGTCACGTTCTCATGACCATTGTATGGCTCGTGCTTTCATACGAGCTCGACTCAGATTGGCCGCGATGGGGCTCAGCTCGTATTCACCGTCGGCCGTAGCTAGAAATGGCCTAGAATAACCGCACAAGCGGTAGAAAACCGCGTCTGCCCCTTTGCTTCCCCGGGTTTCGCACTGGCCTTTAATCTCGGCGCGATCGGGGGGAGGAAACGTTACTCTCAATGATCTTCGATCGAACTTCTCTGCTCGCATAAATGATCTGCGATGATTTTCGAAATAAGCATAATTTGAACCGCTTCGAATGCGGTGATCATTGTCACTTCAGCACATGTCTCAGGCTACAAAACAAAGAACAACATTGATTTCTTGCGTAGGCTATACCACTATTAGTGCTGAGTGTTCAGTTGTGAGAAGCTGACATGGGATGTTTCTCGCCGTGCTGTTGCATGAATGACCAATAAGAAGTCTTTGGGATAATTCTAGAACAAACATTCGTATCCGCCAGGGTATCGGCACATAGCCCGCTCCCCCCATAGCTTAGCAACCCCCGGAAAATACAAAATCTGGAAGTTCGGGAAGCTATCCTGCACGCAGGTACAGGGGAATTGCGTCCACTTCAAGCTCCCCGAGTCATTGAAAGTTGAGCTACGTACGGTTGATAGCTCGATGCGGCGAAATATCGCCTTACCTTTCAGGTTTGAGAAAGTCCACCACCAATGCCCCCAAAATAATACTTAGCATAATCTATGGTGTTAAACCTTGGTTCCAAATCCCGTATAGCATTGGTCCAATTTCATTCTTCTTACCTAAATCACATTGAAAACGACTCGCTACGTAGCATCATTGAGCTTTGGGATATCTTACTGCGGCTCTTGACTTTCACCGCCCTTAATAGCGCGGTAGTCTATGATGACATTGCATCGACACTAACAAGGAGTGTAAACAATGCTAATCCTACTATTTTCTTGATCCTTAGTTCTTTCATCCCAAAGCCATACCTAGGCCACCAAACTATCCTTAATGCCGGTTTGACTTCAGTGTATTTAGCATCCATATTCATCCCTCTCAAAGCCTCACGACATTTATCACCTGGTAGGTGACCCATTAAAACAAGAGTGCGGGTTCCCAGTAGGGATATGCTAGCGCTCGTATCCTCCTGCGAGGATTTCTCCTAATCCGGGAGTTTATTCGAACTTCTTTAGTTTACTGTGGGGTTTTCAACGCTTGTGCATGTTCTAATATTAGGCATGGCTTGAGCACTGGCCAACGACAATACTCGTATATATCCCTTACCAGGGAAGCAAGAACTAGTTCTAAGCAGTTCGACATTATGTGGAATATCAGGAAACGTTTGGTAAATCCAATGTGACGATGTAACATACCTTTACGAGATATGGGAACTGATTCCAGTAACGTAACTCATTCAAAGTTGCTACTGGAAAACTCGTTTTCCCCGTAGATGATATTTATCAGTATTCTTCTTCTCTTCATTTCCTCCAAGGTGCTCTTGTCACTTGTATCTCCTATTCTTGATAATAATAATGTTATACAGTTGACAGTTAGTATGACGCAATTTAGTTTCTAGATTAGAACATCGAAATTGTTACACTGTCAAAGCTATACAAATATATATGCAGGACAACGGGTACGTATGTATTGGGAGTTCTCCCACAGGTAAAATGTTGAGAAGTTTTCCCTTTAATACTCATTTTAACTTAATGCATGCATTGTTGAGATGAAAAGGTATAACCTAACGGATCCCAAGGTTCATGACGCTACGGTTATTTACTAAGTGTCAGGGGGTAATGAAGGGGTAATCGATGCATATCTTATAGGGGAATGAGAAATTTGTTGGCAGGAATTCATAACTCAGACTACAATTTGGGAATCATCGCAAGACTGTGGCAGACTCTTGACGATGCAGAGTTCTCACTCTAGGATTATTATACATTGTTATAAGATAGCTTATTTCACGACAATCTGATACTCATATTAAACGAAAATATAAGGCTAAGTACGATCAGTAAGGACTAATAAGGAGTGCAATCCTCTACTGCAAGCTATATAACCTAGCTATCTCACCATCCCCATCTCCGACAACTCAGCTCACCATGACTCTTCGTATGTTAATCCATCCACATATAGGAAATGCGTATGTTTTGGATTCCTGAACCAGCATTGGTCTTGGAATAACTTGAGTACTCCAAGAAGATTGACCTAAAGCTCAATTGGGCGCATGCGAAGGTATTTGAGAATACCGAATTCTTCCCAGCGGGTTCTATGACCTTCCATGACCTTCTTATTGGTGGAAAGAGACGCGACGACTTCCGGAAGCTTGCTGCTTGACTTCCCCCCCGGCTTGATCTCCGGTTCGACAGTTGCCAACCCAGTAACACGTAGCACTTGGCCCCTAGCCCCGATGGCTTCAGCGGAGACAGTGGAGACATCGCCATTCGGGATCACAAGTGACGTCTCGAAAGATGTGCGCTTAGCTTCACCGAGGAACTCCCTCGAAACGTACTTCTCCGTTGCTGCGTAGAAGCGCCATGATATAGTCTCAGTGTCGCCGTTCCAGCTCACGTAAATAGCTGTTCTATCCTCGCTTTCAAGCGCAACGATGGCAGGCTCTTCGTTCGGCAGGCCCGTCCAGTTGTAGCGGAAAGCACGATAGTTCTCAACGCCAAGCGCGAGATCATCAGACTCAACGTAGGCGTGAAAGATAGGCGTCCCATCGGGAAGGTACTCAGTTAAGGCGCCCTCGGATCCCCAATTGACGAGTACATTGCCGTTAGGCAAGAGTTGTGTGGACCCCTGGGACTTGGATAAGAGGTCGTCGGGTGGAAAGAAGCCCTGAATCAGCTCTGCTTCCCAGGACGTGGTATTGAGCTTGATAATCTTGCCGCTGCTGGTTGGCGCTGTATGGACCTCGGAACCTCCGCTGTGTTCGGTGCCGTGGGCACTATTATCATACAGGCTGATAATCTCGACATCATCATATTGACTAACGAATCGAGCATGATGCTGGAAGCAGAACTCGGTATCTTTAGGGATCTTGAATGAACTGGCTTTTCCGTTGAGCTTCCAGATAATACTGCCATCGGTGCCGTTTATCTTGTGCACACTGCAAGCATCGCGGGCAGAGATCAGATAATTACCAGCAGTATCCTTGTCAACACTATTGATGTGAAAATAGTCCCAGGCATCGGAACTGTTATACCCAGATCCTGCTTGGCCTGGATTGATGGGAAGTATTGCCTCTACAGGATGATTAGTCTCTTAATAGCTGAAGTTTGGGGTAGTGTGTGCTTACCATCAGGGGTAATCCAGTCCAAACTAGCCCACTCAAAAAGCAGCTCACCAGTAGCGATGTCAAGCTCTAGGGTCCAATCAGCACAATTTCCTACTAACCCACATGCATGATCTATATACCTTGGATTATAGCATTGACTATCCATTGCTGTTCAGGACTAGCACCCCAGGCAGTTAAGTCACGAGCAACCGGTTGATAAATCTGAATCAGTCCAGTCTCTTCATTGACGATGTGAAATTCATGCTTGTCGACTAGTTTGTGGTTCCCAGCGCGAAGTTCGCGGATGGTCTCGTAGTGCTGGTCCAGGAAGGTGATATGACCATGGCCATGACCATATCCGGCATTATGGTCACCTTCGAAACTAAAGAGGATGTCTTGTCCCTTCCAGCGGCCGGCTTGGAAGTTAGTCGACCAGATGGAGTAGATACCGTATCCATCCCATACCAGATCACCGTCATCACGAAAGATGTACGGCCCAGCCTGTCTAGGGCCGTGCTGCTCTGTGGGTGTGTCAGGGTATCCTGCAAATGGTGCGATGAACAAATAGCCCTTCTCGACATCTTTTGCCGCTGGAATGGTTATGTTCAGCTTTGGTGGTGCAAGGTCCGATCGGGATTTATATTGCCAATCAGCAGCAACCAACCGAGCGAAGGTCAGAACTGCCCCAAAGTACCCTGCGGACTTCATGGTGGGATGTGAAATTGGGCGTAAACACTATGTGAATCAGTAGACGGCCCCATCGTAACAAGGTTTAGGAGGGTACATTAACCTTGGTTGAAGATACAATCCCTAGATAACCCTTCTTATGATCACGGGAGTGTAATTATATAGACGTAGAGATATGCACTGCTTCTGTGAAACCAAGATCCCATTTAACATATAGTGTATCTACTATCAGGAACGAAACGTAGTCCTCATGAGACTGGAAAAGATGCGAGTTTATGTATGGGAAAATCTAAGAGCACGTAAGAAGCTAGGTGATTGCGTGCTTGAACCCCCTCTTCTATCCCCCCTTTTCCCTTATCGGTTGAGAGGGGCTGAGGGGGAAGCGAAAAGGCCCGTATATACTTGACCTAGATGAGAGGAAGCTTCTCGTCCCCGCTGCTAAGAGCAAGGTCACATGATATATGTATTATACCGCGAGTGGTATTATTCCCTACGTGTTACGAAGAGTTCAAACAAGACCAATATTCTCCTTAATCTCTATCTAAATATACGTGGATACATGCTAGGACCCTGATCTTAACTTATAAAAAGATAGTTCTGCCGATAGAATTTAAAAGTAGTAAGGAAATAACTTATTCGAGCTGTGGGAATGCTTGGGGAGCTGTAACATTTTGTTCCATCCATTGTGTACCATTTCTGATTGAATAGCGACCGTATAGAGTAAAAATCTCTCGTTACAAAAAAAAACCACCCATTACTCTTCAACCAATACATAGATTTATTGTACGATCCCTGAAAGATGTTGAAGTCGAACTCTGAGATCTTCGGTGTGGTTCTGCGGCACCGAGACTTTTGGCGGTGGTGACTACCTAGGCGCTTATTGCCACCACTCTCCATCTGAATTTAATTGGACAAAACTTATTGTGATGAGATGAGAACTGATAGGGATAGAAAAAGGATGAGATTTGGCCACGCTTAGACCACTTCTCTGACCGTTGTTACTTCCTGGGTTATAGAAGTGTGCGGCGTGCATAGACGATTCTGGCTTCCAGTTCGTGAGCCCTGTAGAATAGTGGTCTCGCGCTTTTCTTTGGGAAGAACGTCGGCCATGTTATGAAGATGAAGATTGTTCTCGGTTTGCGAATCAATTCGATTCATACTAATCGATCGGCTACTAAGTAGACTTCGAGTTCTGTTCACGATTCTTTGCCACGCCCTCTGCCGGAAAAAGAGTTGAAGGGTTGGCAAGCAGGCAGCGAACACGCCCATGGAGCATTCCACCATGCCCCAGTATACATACAGCGTTATGTCCACTATATAAGATGTCAAGATGTGCTATGTAAAGATGTGATAAGTGGGCACGACTTACGTATCATGTCATTATTGGGGTCGGCTGCTCCGTGTACAAAATTCACAGAGACGATTAGGCGTGCCAAAGCCGCCGCAATGGTCCTAATTATGTGAACAGTTGTCGGACTAAAATACATGCGATTGTTACTCACACTGATCCTAGAAGAAAAGAACCGCTGGCGATTAGCTTGTCTTCTGTTGAGAGTTTCAAGCGCCAAATCTAATAAGCATCAATTATTAGTAGAAACTCCATATATGTAGAGCGAGTACTTACAAGAGGAATAGGAATGATGATGATGGCAACATCCGTTACGAAACCCGTGATACAGAATGCCATCAATACGTCGAGGAAGAACTTGCACTGCGCCATTTCCGAAATAGGTTTCCAGATATAGATTGCCATGGTCTTACAGCATAGCAACGTGGCGAGGAAGAACGCTACTGCCCACATGCAGATGAACAAAACCAAGCCTTTGAGAAATTTGTCGGTGGCGTTGTTTATCGAGAAGATTCGCTTGTAGAAGAACAGAAAGCTCAATTTGGTACAGGCCAGCGCAACCGGAAGGATCAAGCTAATAGACCATTCGAGCTATATTCGTGATTAGATGCTGAGGACCCAGAGAGTTCCTGACTTAATTACCTTAATAGAAGTAGACATCTGGTAGATAGCAACGTCAGATGGGTGCTCTATCGTCGTCGGATATTCGCGATATCCAAATGCCTCCCGCGAGACACCAAATACCAAACAACTGCCTACTCCGGCTGTCAAAAGCTGCCATATATGTTAATAAGCTAGACAATAACGTCTCAACCCACGAAAATACTACAGATCTTACAGTGGCAGGAATGAGCAACCAATCATCCATCTTCATATGCCTTTTTTCTCCTCTCGCCACAAATCTGAGCGAGACAGCCAAGATATCCAGCAAAGATAAGACGATGCCAGCGGCGATGACATGGCTTGGGGTCTGATAATAATGCTGTTCGTACGAGCTCATGGTATCTTTAGGACTAAAGAACCAGTATATTCGGATGGAGGGAGAAAGAATCGAATGATAGATTTCACATAGGCTGGGTCATACGATATCAGACGATCGGACACCGAGTGTGAGGAGTGAAGGCCGTTAATGAATTACTTTGCCCAGAGTTAGGGACACGATGATAATAGTTGTTTTCCTAAAGAGACCAAATGACAGGCAGCTACAGGACTGGGCTACATACTGACACAGCCTCCCTGTCCGCAAACTGTAGCCCCTTGCAAGAGATGGACAATATGAAGGCCCCCATCGCTAGTTGATTCACTCATCCGACATGGAGGAAGGCTCTAGAGGTCTTTCATGTATGGGATACTTTGATTTTCTAAATTTAGAGCAGCTTTCTGAGAATGTACCCTCACCAAGGTCCTTACATGCCAAGAAGTAATATGCCTTCGTCTTAGATAGCGATATCTAGAGTTACATGTCTATACCCCGGGTTGAGTAGTTCCTGTCATACAATGACCTAAATCGCTCAGACCTTCCCCCCTCTCTCTGTTAGAGAGTGAGTTCTACGGGGTTACTTAGATGTCTCTATCTATATTACTTAACCGCGGGGTCTGACCATTTCGTGGTAACACCGTCCAAGTTAGCGGACAGTAAGGAGTTCCATTAATATAACCTGTAGCCCATCTACGGAATCCGGCCCAAGCACCCTGCCCATAACATTTCTGAATGAGCTTACTTCTTGTCGCATAGTCTTTTAAATTAACCGGACACTCTCTGTGAGAGTGATGCTTGACCACGAACTGATAGTAGTGCTAAGTGCTGCGGCTGTCAGCCAAACATTTGATGGAGTCCTCACTACACGAATTTTGCATTCATAAATTTCTCACAAGTATCCTGTGAACGTCTCAGTACAACCTCTTGGCCATCATATTGCTACGTTAATGACACTACAGCCTCGTTGCCGTTTCGGTGTACATCGTGTAGTACCTATTTATTGTGTCACATTGTTCTTCATGCGGTTCCCTAGTCAGTAGCCCTGACATTACGACTGAAAAGTCTTGGGTCTTATTTGCAGAGATGGATTAGTTATTAGACAACTCCGTGTACCTAAGCTATTGGGTGTAGAAGTTATAGATTAATCAAAGCCGACAGATTCAAAGCATTTCTCGCCTCTTGGCTCCGTTTCCATGAATTAGAATAATCGTATTGCCAGTCGATCGATGATCAACTGCGGGGATCAATAAACTGACGGCAAGGCTCCGAGTATTTACCTAACATCTCCAACATATTAGTTCTTGGCAGCGTCTAAAGCCTCGTGTGATACCCACCGTAACGATGAGCCCTACCAATACATGACCGTCGATTCTGTTAATAAGCAAACAATTCAATATCGGGCCTAAGGGGACTAGGCAATCATAAGAACTCTAGCATTCTGCAATTGTTGGTGGTCTCGCCAAGGCTGAACGCAGCCTGGCGGGTTACACGGCTGCACGGATACATGTAAGAAGTTCTAACGGGACATGTAGGGAGTGTCAACGGGACACAAGCGTGCCGCGTCAACCAATATGAAGTTTGTTACGCAAGAATGACAAGTCGGCTCTTGGCCCGCCTAGACCTAGTTCCAAGAGTTCCGTGGCAAAAATGAGGAGAAAGGTATCTGTAAGGAATAGAACGACTTTAAGACCAACAGCATCCTGAAAGGCTCGGATCTCTACAGCATAGTAACTTCTTTCAAAGCCCCTCATCTCAATACTCAATATCGGGTTCTCACGACCTTCATAATTTGCCTTCCATCATGGATTTGATTGATGTCGCTATCGTTGGAGGAGGGCCGGCCGGTTTGACCGCAGCCAACACTCTGGCCCGTCAACTCCATACAGCTGTTGTTTTCGATTCTAAGACGTACAGAAATGCCGGTGCCGCCCATATGCACATGGTTCTAACTTGGGACCACAAAAGCCCAAGCGAATATCGAGCAGCGGCTAGACAGAATATATCAGCTAACTACTCAACGATCCAGTTTGCTGACGTTGCTGTCATCAAAATCGAAAAGGAATCTGATATATTCAAGGTCCACGACGGCAACGGGAAAGTGTGGAGCTTCCGGAAAGTAATCCTCGCCGTTGGATCGGCTAACACTTATCCTGATATCGAAGGCTACGAACAACTATGGAAGAAGCGGATGTAAGTCATATGTTTTCGGTTTGCACTGCGGATGGCTAACAACGTCGTAAAAAGTTTCCATTGCCTATTCTGCCACGGCTATGAAGACCGAGATGCTCCATCATCAGGAGTTCTAGTCGTATCTCCAGTTAACGCACCACTTGCCGCGCATATGGCTCAGAATGCCGCACAGCTTACAAACCAGGTCACTCTTTACACTAACGGTGATGAAGCTGTACAAGCCGGCCTTCAGCCTATTGTCAGTACGCTCACCGAGTCCAAGTTCAACATCGAGACACGCAAAATCAAACGTCTTCTTGCGAATGACCGCGATAATTCCGTTACCGTGGAATTTGATGACGGTTCCAGCAAAGAAGAGAAGTTCCTGGTGCACAATCCACAAACAAGCCCTCAAGGACCTTTCGTGGATCAGCTTGGGCTTGCTATTACCCCGATGGGCGACATCCAAGCTGATGGGCCATTCTACCAAACCAGCGTCTCTGGTATTTTCGCCGTTGGTGACTGTAGCACTCCTTACAAGGTCGTTCCTAGCGCTATCACTAGTGGTTGCAACGCTGGGGTGGCAGCATCTGCCGAGATACAAGCTGCAAAATATACTCAATCATAGGGATCTTGAGTTTTCTGCGACCGCAAGGCTTGTTTCGGTTCGAATGGCCACCACAGCTTGAGTTACATAGGACAGTGGCCTTTATAGTTGCTACAATTGAATAGGAATTATTTGCTTGACTTTGAACTTCAAGAACTTTACCTCAAGTGGCTTCTCGAGCCTGGCTCATGTGACCCCTATTACCGAAATATTCTTGATTTCGATATGCAATACGCGACTATCAGCAAAGAAGCTTCCTATTGGAGTCCAATGGTATCAATTTAATTATAGTGTATTTACCTTGAGAGGCCCGTAACGAAACTTGGAAAAATGTGTTCTACCCTGCTTCTTATCGAGTTTAATATTTCAGTGATTGGAATTTTATATTCTCCGTAAAGCTAAATAAGCAGCATTCCCAGGCACGAGTCACTTTAGCTTCAGATTATTCATTTATGAGCTTAAGTAGGTAGATAATAGTTTTGTAGGCTTCTAATTCCTTTAAGGGAAAAGAGCCTTCTCCAAGTCTCTAACTATATCATCAAAATTAGGTTGATCGAGATGATACAGAGAACATCAATGATCAGCACGTTCTATTTCTGTAATAGAGATTCTTCTGGGAGTTACTATCGCTTCCCCTTGTTGGCCATACGTTTCATTCTAGCCGAAGCCTGCATGGACGGATCCAACAAGTTGATATGATTATCACCACGGGACTTGTCTCAAGGTCATATCAAGCCAAATGCCCTGTATACCAGACACGGCTCCAGCAAGGTTGCCTGAGAGGGAGAGAGAAAGAGGGGAAAGGGGGACACACCTGAATTCTGCGGTATCAACGGAAAGGCTCATGATGTACATGCATAATCACCGTTGGGAGGATGTGGAACTTCTTGGTATCTGGAAAAGACGAGGCTCTGCGCAATCCCAATCACATAATTATTTAGGATTTTTGTTGTGAAACACACCACGATTTAATTAAACTTATATTATTCAACGAAGGCGGGGAACTTGGCAGCTCTTCTTGTGATCTTGGCTTTCTAGCTCACCCCTTCTCCTGCTTGTCATTATGACAACTATTACGCTCCAAGACGGGACGGCGAACAAGTTGACCAGCCAATCCCGAATTTAGCGCAACTGGGTAAGCTACTTGGCGATTTGCCGGGAATTGATATGGAGTAGATGCCTTCGATAGTCCAACACAAAACTGTTGCAGCCGACAGGAAATCACGTCCATCCTGCCTCAAACAGGCTTTCGAGTCAATACCTTAGGCGGACATGCTTTGGACGCACAACGACGGACTCGGGGAAGAATAAAAAATTACTTGATACAAGAGGTTTTGTCATGGGTAGACAACATGATCAGGATACGAACATAAAAAACATCGTTTCCCCGAGGACTACCTCCCTCATTTTAATCGTTCCAACCTTTATAACAGTATTATAATTATATCTCATATTGCTCTGACAAAGTAAACTTTATAGATACTTGCACGCAATCATATCTGGCATAAACGCGAGCCAACTCAATCGAGGTAGCCCACTCTTTCAGGTTCGACAAGGCTCTAAGAACTAATTTAACCAACAGGTCACAATGCGGCTCGTCTCTGTTATCACACTGTTTGCGGCTGTCTCGCTGGCCGCACCGGCTCCAAAGCCCAACCCCGAAGCTGTTGCTGAGGCTTTCCCTGACGATATCATCGAGCCTAAGCGCTGCTGTCTCTGAGGTCTCACCATGGTACAATTGATTCATTTCTACAGAGAATCACGGATGATGTTATCGAGTTCTAGGTATATTTCTTGGTTTTGGTGTAGTCAGGATTGATAGCAATTCAAATCATAAAATCAATACTTTCCTCCCAGTTGTGACGCCGTTCTTTAGATTCACATAAGTACATGGATGACCTGTATACATACTAGTTTTGGAGAGATCAACAAACAGCCAAGATAAATAGACGAGGACACCACTAAAGTCAATTCTATTTGAATAATATAATGAAAACTAAAGAATGCCACATTGCTGCTGTATTTTTGACTCGGAAATTCTGATACGGACCAAGCTCGCACACTCTTGCCACCGCCCGCCCCCCTTCGCCTTTGGCCAGTAATACACCCTTGCTCCTAGTTGGATACATATTTATGTCTAGACTTCAACCAACAAACGGCAAGTCTCACTGCAGAAAAATTTCATGCCATGTTGGCTTAATTGGACCCCGTTACATTTCAGCCGCAGTACTGGAAGCAGCCGAGGTAAGACGACTCCTATGTTCCATTCATGGTGTAGAATACATCAATTCATGATAAAGGCAGGGGAACGCGACTTTCTAGCTCTGCGTCAGGGTTTAGAAATGAATACCGGTGAAGATACTTAAAAGCCTGCCTGAAGCTTACCTAGGTAGGGTTTCATCTGCACTTTTGACGTCCTTCCCAAGAGTATTGGCGCGAAACTTGTCCCTAGAGCCTCTCCTAATACTGTACAATGTGATACCGCCCCTCTTTTCCCCTCCACGGCAAATGAACTCTGATCCGACCATAGTCAGTTCTTTCAAAGAAGGTTCGATGTTGGAAGACTGATATTCTTGAATTTATCTATAGTTCCCCTTCAGAGATTCCTCTAGTTGTCCTGAATTCGAAAATCGCGAGATAGTATCAAATCAGATACCAAGCATCCTCAACAACCTTTCTAGATTATAACGTTACAATGGTATCCCAACATAAGTCTGAAGGATATAATCTTCTTCCTCGCGATGACGATGCAGACTACGAACAGCCAGAGCCCAATCGTACAAGATATGCAGACCACCAGCCCTTTACTTTTCTTACCCAGTATATATGGAGATTTACCGTGGTCGTGGCATTTATATCATTAATTTTAGCAAGTTTTTGCTTCGGGTACCAACTGCGTGCGACTGGCGGCCTTTCGCCTTATTGTAAGATAGCCGATCCCAAAATGAATCACGCTTCTAATTGTACCACTAGTGAAACTCGCCTATTCTGAGCCTGATATACTCTGGTGGAATACAGAGTACAGTGGTCAAGGGTCCAGTGATGCGGAAATTAACCGGCTCTGGGACACAAGCATTCCATGGGAAAGCGGCATCATTGCCTTGACGAATAAAGAAGTTGAAGATATGAATCTTCCTGAGTCTCAGCCCTTCCCTTGGGACTCTAAAAAGAAACGGATCTATATTGTGAATTCTCATCACCTCTTACACTGCGTGGTAAGTTCCCTGGGACTCATGTGGGACCCGTACCGGTTTATACTCCGATCGTCATGTTGACTATACTCTTTTAGAGGAACGTTTATATCTCTATACAACAATACCGCACGAACAAGACGCAAACTATTCAGTACGAACATATACTTCATTGCCTAGATAGTTTGCGGGTAGAGATTATGTGTACAGCCGATGACACACTTCGTTACGTACCTCTCAATTCAGCCCACGAATTCAGACCAGGTGATGGTCAACAACGTAAGTGTCGGGACTGGAACCAAGTCCAAAACTTCGTTGAAGCCCATGATCCATGCTACCGATATCTTGAACCTGGGAACAGTGAGATATCCAACCTCGAGCGCTTTAAGTTTTGTCCTCCGGGTTCAATCTATCTACCCAAGATTAGGCAGCATCTTGGGTATCAAGATGATTGGGTACCTGAGAGTCGAGAAGGACCTAGAGAGTTAGAGTGGTGATAGTGACCAGAAGAGCGATCAAGATGCGAGAACACTGCTAGATTCTGGACACTAGGGTTTCAAACTTCTCAAGTAACATAAAATCCAATTACATATCTGTCTTACAAGCTCCTGATAAATAATTATAACCTAGAACCACCATAAACCTACACAGGAGAGTAACAGGGGATTACCTATAACAATTGAGTCTCTTCCTACTAATTAATTAATGTAAATCAGTGAATAGGTTAGTCGAACTTACCAGCCAGTTCTTCCCTTTGTGTGTCCCATGAAACTTGTTTCCATATATGGCTAACAGCACACAGCATCCTCAGTAATCACCACAGTCCTCGGGCATAGTAAAAGAGAGTAATATCTTGCGGATAAATTGAGTTCTAGAACGTATCTCCGAGAAACATATCTCAATGTAGAGGTGGCAGACTATATAAGAGTGCGTCGACGACTCAGATATCTGGATAAGTCTCGATGACATATATATAATCACTGAAAGTAAAGTACCACAGAGATGGATGATCATGTACGTGAACGAGAGCATGCATGCAATCAACCGTACTGCCCCGCCCACCAAGGTAGGCTACGTATAAGGATGTCAAGGTTTTAGCAAATTGCATCGAGGTATCATGTCAGACTGCGACAACATCCAACATTGCATATTATTGGTCTGCCTTGCCGACTAGTACCTACATCGTATGTGCGATCTCTAATTATATAAGTATCCTATTGCCCCCTTACAAACTCTGAAATTACACAAAATAGACATTCACGGTCATCAAATCATCATGGCTCCTTCATCTACGTCTCACTTTGATCAAATTCGGCAGGAGTATGATGATCAAGCACTTATGTATAATTCCCTTCTAAAACTGCCCTTTGGCAAACTAGAGAATCAATTGTTTGCGTCCGCAATCAGAAGTGATGACTGTTGCAGAGGGGCATCTGTTCTCGATCTGGGGGGTGGCACTGGTCTCCGTGCCCGGCAGGTTCTAGAAGCTGGCGCCGCGCAAGTTGATATCGTCGACTTCTCCCCCGAAATGATGGCAGTTGGCAAGAGAGACGCCGAAAAAATACTAGGCGAAGAGGCAAGAAAGCGGCTAAGGTGGTTTTTGGGAGATGTATCGAAGCCGCTTTTTGGCGAGGGCGGCGTCGTGGGGCTTCGAGACTCATATGATGTCGTGATGGCAAACTGGATCTTCGACCACGTGGGTAGTGTTGAGGTGCTGGAAGCCATGTGGCATAACATCTCGGCTGCGGTACGGCCGGGTGGTCGGTTCGTGGGTGTTAGGGCATGCGATCCACGTACCAAGGCTATGACCACCGGAAAGTACGGTCCTTCTTGTCAGGACTTTGTGGAATTCACCGATGGCCTCTCCTATAACTCCACCATACCCGTAGAATACGGTCCGCCCGTCAAACTCGAGAACCTCTCCTTGAAGATATCCTATTCCGGCTCTACCGAAATGCACGATAAATATGGTTTCTCCGATGTCGTCATAGAGCCGTATGAGAACGCCGAGGTCGTTCAAGCGGATCCTGAATTTTGGAAATTGTGGTTGGAACAGCCAGGTTTCGCTATTGTCAAGGCGCTGAAGAAGTAAGGGCCCATGAGGTCGTCACAATACTAAAATCAGAGCCTAGGCACGACCAAACACTCAGTGTATATTCCAGACTAAAGGCTGATGAAGCTAACTAGAGTTCACTATAAGGAGGATGTGAGGAGCTGAGCCCTAGCCAAGAAACAGAACAAAGAGACTGCTTGTATGTCTATGAACTGCGCCGCCGCGCGTGGTCATCTAGCCTCTAGGTAGCTTAGTTCCTCACGCAACAACGAATTCGTTTCCCTCGCCTAGATCTTGCATCGTAGCAGTGGGTTTTATAATTTTCAGTTTCTTACCATCACACCTATGCCCCATAGGCTTAATTTATATGCAAAAGCGAACGCTAATAGCTTGTTGTCTATCAGCTCATATATATGTCCGTGACACTGCGCTATAATTAAAGACGCTTGATGGAAATTGGATTACGGGGTTATCGCCCCGTTATATGCTAGGTTAGATGAAGTGGGCGGATGTTGCGCGCATCGGTAGATTCCAGATCGAATGCATCGCTATAGAGAATTGTGTTGAATACGGAAACATCTTTCTGCAAAGCGGCTAAATAAACAGTGTTATAGCCTCCACTGTTTATGATATCCATCCTCGCTCCATACTTGAGAAGTAGGTTGATAATATCAGGGCCCAAGTTTTTTATAGCTACCTCAAGAGCCCTGTATCCATTAACGGTCCTGCAGTCTATTTGCTAGTCACCTCCGATGAGAAGGAACTCGGCCACATCCACCCGTCTCGCTTGCACTGCCAGATAGAGTGGGATGCGTCCATCTTCTGTTATGGCATCGATCTCGACCTTACATTGGACGAGAGCCTGAACAGCATCAAGAACGAATTTCCTCGTCGAACCGAACAGTCCAGTGTAATGGGGTCCACATATATTCTCCTTTATAATTGGTATAAACTCCATAGCGCAGTGATATCCGGGTATGGTGATCCGTAGCAGCAGCCAGAAAGGCTTCATCTAGTTTCGACTACAACATGAATCCTACTAGTATCAGGTTCCAAACCACAAGAGCAATGGGTGCAGTCAACTATACTAGCAAGTGTTCGGCTGGAAAACGCTGGATGTTTGAAATCATTCCGATGTTCAATTGACGACTCTGTTCACACATCTCATCTACGTATCCAATGTACGCGGACTAGGGAAGAATACACTTCATTCACAAGTGCAGCTCCTGGCTGACTCGGTTTCTCTAATCATGACTGTTTTGTCGGGTTGATCTTCTCAAGCGCGCATTGAGCCATAATTTCCTCCATACCCCCACCCTCCCCTTTTCATCACATAAGTGCCATTTACTCTTGAAATCCCATCCCTAAATAACCTATGTAGTAAGAGTAGGTATGAGTCCCACCTAGGCCGTGACGAGGTTATCTTGTTTCAACTATTGGTCCATTATAATACTAATCGCCATCTGTCAATTATAGTTTTCAATAATTTGATACAGGTCAAGGTGCAGCTCACCTTTCTTCCGTAGGCAAAATAATAAGTAATTCCAAAGAGAAACCAAAACACTGTCATCAAGACACTGTAATTCATCGTCGCTGGAGTGACTGTGGCACTGCTTGGCCAGAAGCTAAAGAAAAATGCGATGCTTATCCAGCATAGCCCTATAATATTGATAATAGTGCCGAATGGCTCAGGAACGCGCCAAGGGCCCCAGATAAGCGGGAAGTCTGTGTCAGCGTCTATGATATCTAAGTGTTGTGATCGAGTCTTAATCCTGCCGGTTATACGGTTCCATAAGAGAAGCGATAGAGGAATTGCCGCTGCAGCCTCCCATGATGACGCAGTGAAGGACAATATGCTCTCAAGTGCCGTTTCGGAGCCTATATTAATAAAACCTAGCAAGACAGAGATGATACATGTAGTTGTCACAGCATTCAACGGGAGAAGGGATCTTGGTCTAATCTATGTATTGAAGGATATGGTAAGTCGCACATTATTAATAGCATGGTGAAGTTATATACTCACTTGGACAAGCCACCTAGAGAAGGGTGATCCACGATCCCTGGCAAATGCCCAGAGCTGCCTAGAGGCGCCTGCAAATTGCCCAAATGTGGCAGCGTAGGACAGGACTAAGATAATACAGACCATAAGTGTAGTGCCTGTAGTTGATAGAGTAGACATATAAAATATTTGGATAAATGGGTATCCCGTTGGCGTTTCCATAGCTGAGTCTATGCTTCCCATACAAAATAGTGTTGTGACGAGCATGCCAAACCCGAGCAGCCCGTTAAAGACTATAGTAATGATAATATTCCATGGTATGACGATGGCAGCATTCTGGGTCTCTTCAGCCATATGAACCGCCCCGTCCGCACCTATATTACTAAATTAGACACTACTGGGACACGTTGAATCATCGTTGAATAGAGAGCCAATGGAAACAATACCAATAAAAGGGCCAACGTTTGTGACAATGCCAACAAAAAAGGCCAGTCCCATAGATGGCCATCCGCCTCCATTACTCCACGTTGTGAAAACCTGCGCGGCATCTACACGTTGTGAGAGATGAAGTAGAGGGATTGTGATGGCAAAGAAGCCAAGAACATGCAGATAGAGAATGAAGCCCTCTATCTTAGGAAGCCAACGGCCGAGTGTTGAGTTCACAAACCATGCTAGGGCGACAGTGGCCCATATAAGTAGTGTGCCATGCCATCCTTCCGCCGTGAAGCTATCGGGATAGTTCAAATAAAGGAGGCCTTGAATGAGGGTAGCGGAGAGAACTCCACCCATGGTAACCATGGATTGCCAGACAGCGATCGACAGCCAACCTAGCCCAGATTTAGAAATGACAGAGCTTGGGTACTTAGAAGGATGTCTACCCCAACGACTCACCAGTGAGGTAACTAAGCAGTTTTCGAGTGCTTCGTGGTGCTAATATGAAAACCCAATGGTATTGCCCCGAGGCCGTGGGAGCCATCGAGGCAAGCTCGGCCAATGGAGTCATGATAGATAGGAACCCAAACCAGGATAGTAAAAAGGATGTTATGAGGCCTGCACTACCACCATTTGCTAGCCCGAAACCCATATATCTGTACATGATATAATTATCGGAAGTGTCCTATTGACAGACACGGGAAGATTTACTCACACTAGGACTCCCTCCCATGTAAGCATCAGAGTCGTAGATAGGCCTAGCAAAGATATCATGCCAAAACGACGCTTAAAGATGATCAACACCCTTTTTCGGCCACTACCATATATATCTTGACATAAGGTGGTTTACCTTTAAAACCTCTGTAGAATGTGATTAGTCCAGATCTTATTACATGAAAAATTGAATTACGGCCTACTAACGTCTTTTCCCAAGACGTGATAAATGCCTTTCATCACGCCTGGATAATTGCTGGATCACCCCGTTCCATTCTTGTTTCTGCATCGTAACTAGATGTCCAGGACAGGCGATTGTAAGGGACTGGTTGTATATTCGTATGATGCCCTATAATTATTTGTGAAAATTAATGTTCAGAGAATGGTATGGAGGAAATGAAATAGTCGACGTCTGAAAGTTGGGATGCTCAAAGCTGTTTATCAAGGTGGGATCTTCTCCCAACCCTGTCTCCTCGTCTACTATTGTGTGTAACGACTAGCTGATGTCAGATAATATGCGACCCTTACATTATATGCAAGTTGATTCGTTGACCTAAGCGGGCAAAGTCGGAGTTGCGGTGCACAGCCTACCTACATTGCCATCCATCACTGAGCAGTGTACAACATGTACCCTCTAAGTGAGACAAGTGATAGTTACATCGTACTTAGGCATTCACAGAGACTACGACATACAGAATCCATATGTGTTTCCCCAAATGTGCAGGGTATCGATATTGGCTTTGATACCGTGCAGGATTCTCTTCCAGGGAGGTAATCCTGCAACGGAGGGATGTTTGAAGAGATTATTCTTCGATCTACCTGAATTAATACTTACTTACCTAGTATTACACGAAATATACCAAGCAAGGCAGTATACCGAATACCTTGGGAGATTCCTCTATTCTTCAAGTTGATCTCCGTTTCTCTTAACCACCTCCAGCTATCATCACACGGCAAGTTCAGAATGGACTCAGAACTGTATCCGCTCATCACTGCTGAGCGTCAGGCAACTGGTGTCAGCATCGCAACCTGGTTTCTTGCCACAACATTCCTGATCATGTACTTCTCGGGCCAATCCGTAAAGTTCGTTTTACTACGTCGCTTCCGTCTGGATGACTATCTCATGGTGCTTGCCACTGTAGGTGCTGCCCAAGGCATAACATATCTATGTAGCCATAAAACCCCCCTAACTAAACGCAGGCGTCTGCATTTGGGCTATCATTTGCGTACTGGATCGCAGCATCAAATGGTCTCGGCAACAGCTCCATATCCCCCCAGGAGCTTGATATTGTTCAGAAGGTAACTTACAGCACAACACAACGTCGATTCATATACCGAAGTGCCAGTTATAACACACATTTTACAGGCATGTTATGTAGCGGACATACTATATATCCCCTCGATATCCTTAGTCAAACTATCTCTCCTAGTTTTTATTCGCCAGATCGCCGTCGATATCAAACAGTCGCGCTTCATCCTTTACTTGGTAATTGCAATCACTATAAACACTGCGGCGTTCTTTTTCGCAAGCGCTTTTCAGTGTCAGGTCCCTCATGTATGGGAGATATATACATTACGATGCTTTGATCAGGTAATTCCCTCTAGCCTTTTCCAGTTACCTTATGCTGATAGATTCGGAGTCCGGGTTCTGGATCGCATTTGGCGTCATCGACATACTTACAGATCTCTTGATTATTATTGCTTCAATTATGCTCGTTTGGAATGTTCAGATTCCGCTCTCACGAAAATTCGTAGTAGTGGGCTGCTTCGCTCCACGTACACTGTACGTATATTATTTGCTTCAGTTACGGTGGACTAATTTAACTTCTGTCTAGTGTCATTATTGCATCAGTATGCAGATTAGTATATCTAGTGCCTATATCGCCCCAAGACGATCCATCATTCCGAATATGGATCTCCGTCGTGTGTACTGAAGTCCAGGTCTGTATGAGTATTTCGTCTGCTTGTATCCCCGCAGTGAAGCCATTATTCGAAGTTATTGAGGTATGTTTATCACGAGTCCCGTTATCAAGCATGTATCTAATATTTCAGGCTGGCGTATGGCAAGCTGAGCATTTTCGTCGGCGTGGCCTCTCTCTGGATGATTTACACAGTCGAGGATATCTCAAGGACACGACGAGCTGGTTGAAGTTGGCGGGAAATGCTACCAGCACCGAGGTGCCCACAGTTGAAATGAGGATATGAGGTTGCTTGATTAGGTGAACAACTATCTCTGGGTTATGGGAGGACTTGTCTCTTATATACATGGAGCTGCAGATACACCTTATACCTGTATCTTGACCGTCATCCCTTACCACCTAACCTATTTCAGAACCTACTGAGTGTCATAATTCACTGGGTTCAGGACATACAATGGAATTGCTAGTCTCCAGTACATATAAGAGCTAATTGCCTAAAGGCAATTGGCATATGTCTTTTGCTCCATACCTAATCGTAGACCAGATTATATAGTAATGACTCTGGAATCATATCGTTCCACAATATTAATCTCGCTCCACCGTGTCATATTCTTCTACATATATCCTATGCTCTTTTGTCCAGCGAGCAAGAGCCCCCCAATCTTTACATGTTCTGGCTTGTCCATCCCCGTATGAATGAGTATCCACGGTATATAATAGAGTATCATCAGCGTGACACATGGCGGATTGTCTAAGAGAGTCTAGACAGTGTGTAGCATGTCCGAAAGGAACACTTAACGGTACACCCTCTTTCAAGTGATAGACTACGGAGCGAATAATAGCCTATGCGTGTTATTACTAGATTTCAAGAAATTTACATGCTTCGACTTACAAGGCAATGTAATTGATGATACGCAGCGACAAGATAAATACTCTCTGTCGAAGATTTATACCGTTTGATGCTCATTGGAAGCTGTTGGGAAGCTGCCCAGTCATCGTGGATTGAGACAAGGCCGTCACCAACTATGAACAGGCCATTAGAAACTGTTCTCAGCAACAGAATGGCTCACTTACTAGGGAAAAGTTCTTTCCATAGAGGACTCGTCTCGGTTTTATTCTCATTAGAGAATTCAGTAGTCCAATAAAAAGGTTTCATTATGATTTGGTTAGAACCCCCTACTTATATTTAGAGACTCGTTTCATGCAGAGTGTGCGGCGAAGATATACGTACAATATGACAGTGAATTGTCGGAAGACCGATGATGCCCTTGGCGCCAGAGGAGTACAGAGTTTGATAGAAGAAGAATAACGACAACAACAATATATAGATATCGCTTCAACTGCAGCCATTTTGAGTCGATTAAACAGAAAGACTCTTTAAGAACTCCTTCTTTTTGGTCGTCAAAGTCTTGTTGGAGGGGTTGGTAGGACATCTTGACACACTTGACAAATTCTCCTAAACACCAAAATCTAAACAGCATGGATGAAGTTGAAAGCACTACTCAAACAATTAAATCTATATTCCCAGCCTACTTAACCAGCATGCTGGAATTTGAATCTCCTCTATATGGATTACAAGTGCAGATTCTCAGCAAGAATCAAAGACCTAGCTGTCTGAGTCAAAATGATATCAGATTTCTGCGGCTTACATTGTTTTCACCATGTACTACGTTTGACCAGCTCTTATCACTATAGACCCTTTTCATATGCTAGTTTGATGTATTACATGATTCAGGTTACTATGCATTGGTCTTTGGGGCACAGTTGGTGCTACAAGTCAGCGACAAACATACCCACCTATGGCCTGAGGGTTGAGAGACAAGGATATGCATGTAACCAAAAAGTCGTATCATATTGACTACTTCAGATACCGCCCTAAATGGGGTAATGAGTTGGATGCAAGGGGATGAAACCCCTAGCCAGAGCCTCGTCGTACATTCTACCCTCTTCTTTGAAAAAGCTAACGATGTCACGGAAATTCTGCTTCCTAAGTATCTCAGCCAAAGCATCCCAATTCAGCTCTAACGAACGTCCTGTCACCCTTTCTAGTACAAATCTACACCGTCATTATGCCTCTGGTACTGGAAGAAGTGAAGGACGAGCAGGATTTCGATCAAATCCTGCCCGTACTCTGGGAGGCCTTCGGCGAGCCTTTCAACTCACTTCGACGGTGGTTCATTCCTATCCACACGACCCCCGATGCTGCCGTTGAGGCTGCGAAGGCTCGCATGGTGAAGAACTGGAAGTCCCATGACAACCTCCACTGGGTTAAAGTCACCGATTCAGAATCTGGCAAAATCATCGGTGCCGCTGAGTGGGAGATACGTGAGACAATTGATGATCTCGGAAAGGCACAGCAGCCAATCAACGCTTACTGGCAATCTGACTTCACCGAAGAGAAGCAATTCTGTGAAAAGCTCTTAACAAGCTTGAAGGAATTCATGAAGGTTAGAATGACGCGACCTCATATTGGTAAGTCTACTATAAACTAGGCGATTCGCGAGATTACTCTAACGGATCCAATCAGAACTGGAGCAATTGGTTGTGCACCCCGACCACCGCAGGCGAGGTGCTGGCAGGATGCTGACCAATTGGGGTATCAAGAAAGCCGATGAACTCGGGGTAGAGACTTGCGTGGAGTCTGTTCCATTTGCTATACCCATCTACGAGAAGTATGGGTTTGGCAATATTGATGGTCTCGAACCGGATGTAGCCGTTCCAAACCCGAGTGAGAGATGGCAGGACTATGCAAAAGATGACCTACGTGTTGTCATCATGTGGCGTCCGGTCGGCCATGATTATCGTCCCGGCGTGGATACGGCACCTTGGAAGGATGTTTAATTAGTCTCGGAATAGACAGTGATCGGTCCAGGGACGACGCTGTGCAACAAACATACGCTCTTGATTGCTTCATCGAGTTCAACCCCCATCCTGCTGTCTAAGGTAGATACGACATGATTAATCCCAATTAATCGTACAACATTACACTGGCATCCAAGAAATAATACGTTATGTTTTACTGTTGCAGATCCTATGCGTTTATTAACTCAGTGCCTACAAGCTTATCTAACCATTCACATTACATCCACCCCTTTGTTATAGACGACTCACAGTTTACGAGTTAACGAATATATTAGCTACATGGATAGGGTAGTATGTCATCTCAATTTGTGTGTTTTGATACTACCTATACAGTAGTTTTTTTCTCTTTTCATAAATTATATCTACTGATTAGTGAGTCATGCGTGCCTTTTAATACAAATATCCCCTCTCTCTCCATCTATCTTGACTATCCTCTCTAATATTTACATTGTGATTCCTCTACCTATATCATACTTCCGTTTGATTCAAATTCACTATGCATTTAGTCCATTTAGCAGCTCTGATCCTTACCCTCATAGGGAGCCTGTCCTCATCCGCCCCTATTCCGGATGGGCGAGAAAATCAAGATACGTAAGTACTCAAACTTCCATGATCTTGAAAGTACTTATCAAGGGAATTACAGTTCACATCTTGAAGGCTGTATTAATCATGAAATTGCGTCAAAGTAAGTACATATTTAGATTCCCTTAACAGTGAACTTCAAAATCAACAATACGACAGAGAAGCTGGATTGTGTCCCTTCGGGTAAGTTGAAATATAAGATCAAATTTTGCATGTAATTTGGGGCTCACATTTAGAAAAGCTACCAAGATGCTTAGCCCAAGTTCGCACATGGTTTCATTTGGAAATTTTGGTTAGGTATAGAACATGCGGTGGTTATGGATTAGTATTCTTGTCTATATCTTAAGAACAAAATCGGACGTAATGCTAGAAGCTCAATATATGAGGATTTATACTTAATTAAATACGTTGCTTCCATTAATTTGCATTTTTTCTATAAATTAGACTACCCTTACCCTAAATAATGGGACATATTTTTTGGGGTGACTTCCGATAGATACGACACCGATATAATGTTGATTTCTACCTGAGGTCTAACTGAAATAAAATGTCGGATATTATGTCACGTATAAGTTCAGGTTTCCGAATCGATGGCATATGGTACCTAGTAGAAGGTTGCTTTTGCCTGGTACAACTGCTTAGGGTTACAATCTATGGTTCGACAAACCAACAAGCTTTTCAAATTGAATATGAACAAGCATAGCTCCTGTTGTGGGCAGTATTTATGCATATTGACTGTATAATTTGGATGTAATTATACTACCGTGATAGAGACTTAACTAAATGAACCCAGATGTTGCGGTTATTATACAACCGACTAACCTAACCTACGGGGTTCCGCGACATATTTCCCATCATCCTTTTGCGCCTCATTCTACACCGTATACATCACCTGTACCACATTGTGCCACTTTATTCGTCACATTTCGTATATCGACATCGTTGCCTGCATATTCAACTTTGTATGCGCCCTGATAGATGTATCGTTAGCGGCCAGTCATCTGAGACTCAAGGAGGGCTTTGCGCCTCCCGTATGCATGATCCTTATCAGCACTCGAGCCTCGGCCTAGCAGTACTGCCACTGTTTCGTAGTTGCGTACATGAATTGGGATTTGAAGACTTATTATCAGTTCAAACTGCGCTTAATCTATAAGTTATGCTACATCGTCTATGGCAATAAACGGGATAGATCTTGTCTCCTAATCTCAACTAATGAATTACTAGCAGACTGCTCCGGCATTTATGACATCAGGCTGATACATCCATACACATCCGTAGGACTCATTCTAACATAGCCCGCCTTTTAAAAACCTAGTTGTCTAGGCCCCCGCATACTACTTTGCCGTGGCTGCTTATGTGACCTTGGAGAATACTTATTCCTCAAGGTGGCAATGGCTTAACCTACATCTGTGAGTACATATGGTAGCCTCAGGACTGAAATAGGGCTAACCCAAGCCGTATATGGCATTTATTACGTATATATACATAAGCTAGGTGAGGCTCTGAAGCTGCATTCGAGAGGTGCAAGCACACGTATTCCGAATCCTTAGACTATTAGACTCTGGAATGACCCAACCCCTCACCATCGTGGCGCCATGGACCCCAGGAAGGTGAGATGGAATTTCATCTATCCGCGAAGTTCACAAATATTTAAACAAAAATCTAGATTTTACTTAAAACGAGTGGTAACTGTAAGACTATCGAATGGAGAGAGAATATCATGTAAAAAACAGAATTTGTTGAGGATCGTGGAGCCGCATGAAGGAATAACCTAGTCACGATGGTGAAAGAGATGGCTAAGTTGATACATTATTTAGTATGGGCTGCCATCGCCTCTTACTTCATTAATTACCTCCTCACCAAAAACTTTGAGTTTCTATCCGACCATTAATCGCAATTGGGTAAGTATGCCAACTCGTGGGAGTAGTGGTCATTGCAAGAACCATGCCCCTCATTGCGTGATGCGATCGAGCCCCTATTCGTCTGAATAATCCCCACACGATGCGGGATCCTTCCAAGTACTTTGCTTAGATCGATTTACATAGAACATAATTTATTAGCGTTACCAGATTCCCCGTAGTTGATATGGGAGGTGTAGCCAATCCGCAACAATGACCTCTAATCCTGACCCCATTTCCAACGATTTATACTTATGTTCCTGAGATGATCAGGCACAAGCTCGGTCTATCAGAAATCCAAATATGGATGTTCTATCGATCCGAATCACCGAAATAGGAAACTAGGACATAATAGAAAATATATCCATCTAGTCTAACCTAGGCGGATTCATACAGTGCTAGACTGCCGGGTACAGACGTATGTATGATAGACCACCTTGAATAAGGGCACCCGATTCTCGACACCATGCAAGTGCAAGGTATTTTATCTTATCTGCGACTTGAATCAAAATTTCTTCCATTACCTAGAGCTATTCCAGAGGTATTTCCAACCTAGACATAGCAGATCATCATAGTCAAAAACATTCATCATACCAATTTTTTCCAGCTTCCATTCTGAACGATATTGGTTTCGCATGTAATCATGACTAGATCCAGGACACCATCCACGACCCAACATGGTGCTGGTCTTGTTTCTAATGGAGGAGGAAGTGCTTTGTCACCAGAAAACAGTTTTCATGACCCCGAAACGGCGGCGGGGGAACATCAGCCCTTACTTGGTTCACCTCCTCCTGAAGATAATTGGGTACCACCACGGCATTTCATTTGGATCGAGATAGCAATCATGTCGAATGTCTTCCTTTATGGCTTCGATGGGACTATCACCGCTGCCACTTATGCAGTTATCAGCTCTGAGTTTGATGCTACGAATACTGCATCCTGGCTGACCACTTCTTACCTTGTAACGAGTACCGCCTTCCAGCCACTTTACGGTCGTGTGTCCGATATATTCGGCCGTCGCATATGTTTCTTCATCTCAACCATTACATTCGCTGTGGGCTGTTTGGGATGTGGCCTCGCTAATGATATAGTCTTGCTCAATTGCATGAGAGCCTTGACTGGCTTTGGCGGAGGCGGGCTTATGACAATGGGTCAGTGCTTCTCCAGCGAAGAAAGTATGATATCGTACTTACCAAATCTTAGCGACAATTGTAAACTCAGATATGATACCCTTCCGAAAGCGAGGGATGTATCAGGCCCTTCAAAATGGAATGTTCGGCTTCGGTGCTGTTTGTGGAGCCTCGTTTGGGGGTTCCATCGCCGACAACATCGGATGGAGATGGTGCTTTCTTCTGGTAGGTCGCACGATCGAAGTCATATGCTAGGTAATTCTAATGGGCAGTAGCAAGTTCCAGTATCTATAATCGCCTTAATTCTTGGCTGGATAGTTGTTAAGAACCAGCAAAATGACTTGGTCGGAAGATCGAGTTTTGGAGAAACTTGGAAAAGAGTCGATTTTTCAGGGGCCTTGCTTCTAGTCGTAGCCATTTCCACACAGCTCATTGGGTTGAGTTTAGGTGGCAACGAATTACCATGGGATAGTCCGTGGGTTATCGGGTCACTAGTTGGAAGCTTTATACTTCTTGGCCTCTTTCTTCTCGTTGAAGCAAAGACGTCAGCAATACCCATTATTCCGCTTCGCCTGCTGAGAGGAAAGTTACCAATGACGATTCAACTGGCGAACGTATGCGCGGGGCTCTCTGCTTATGCTGTAAGTGATTCCCAGCACGACATATACATGAAACAATCGCTAAAATCCTCTAAGTATCTCTTCATGCTACCATTATTCTTTCAAGTTGTCTTGATGGACTCTGCTACTACGGCAGGTGGTCGTCTCGCTATTCCATCGCTCGCAACTCCTATAGGTGGTCTGATAGCGGGTGTTGTCATGTCGCGATGGGGAAAGCTCATAACGCTTGTCCGGATAGGCGCTGTTCTCATGGCTATTGGAAATGCCTTAGTAACATCTCTCAAATTTATGGATGCTAATTGGAAGTATTATGTCTATATATTCCCTGCGAATCTAGGTCAGGGTATCATCTATCCTGGAATATTGTTCACCTCCCTCGCAACTTTCGAACATGCAGGTCAGTCACTAATAATCCTCGCCAAGACAGTTCTTGCTAACCCAAGTCTAGATCATGCGGTATCTGCATCGACTGTTTACCTTATTCGATCTCTTGGTACGGTTTGGGGAGTGTCTATCACCTCTGCAATCGTCCAGACTACGCTCAGCGTCCGTCTTCCTGACGCTTTGAGCGATGTACCAGATAAATGGACAGTATGACCCTTTCATAATACTGTGAACACGCGTATACGAAATTTGGACACTGATAGATACTGATGCAGGTGATTGATGCCATTCGTCATTCGGTTGAAGCACTGCGTAAACTTCCACCCGATATCCAGCTTAAAGCCCGAATGGTGTACTACGAGGGGCTTCGATACTCATTCGCAGCGTCAACGGCATTTACAGTTGTATCTATTTGCGCAGCGTTATTTGCTAACGGTCACGGGTTGCGGAAAACTAGTAGCTAAAACGATTGAAGTAAATATAAGTAGATAGTTTCGTGTCAATTGTCTACCAAGAATCACGAAATTGCCATACGAGACGTTCCCTTAGAGAAGGGTTCGATATATATAATGATCAAGTATCTATTGGTCTCTATATATCTATAAGAAGAGAAAAGTTGTCATTCCGATAGACTGAACGAATATGGAGCTGTTTTAGGTGTGAAAACATATAGGGAATATAGACAAAATATTGATGAACTAAATATAACCTTTTAAATTATAGGTGTGTTCCGTCTAACAAGCCGTGTTTCTGAAAATAGGTCTCGCAAAGTTGCAGAATATTGGCCATGTTGTCTTGCTTTATAGTGGACGAATAAAGCCTGGGATTTTGGGTTATAAAAACCAGCACCACTTCGCCTATTAGCATAAGGACTTGGATTTGCAACAGTATGCAAAGAAGGAGATGTTGGTTCTTTGGGAATTATGTGATCATCATAAACAGAGCATGAGTATACAGTTTTTGACAGAAACTCAAATAAAAATCAAAGAGATAACATCGATCTGACCATGTCTCACTATGAGTATCACTTTATGCTTCAATGGCGACAAACAAGAACTTAAGACTTAGACAAGCATACCAGTGGAAGGAAGTGGAAATCAATAAAGACTGCACTCATGAATTCGTCCCCATCGAAGGGTAAATATTTAAATAAGCTACCTAAATTACATGCATGGGCATAGGCAATATATTATATTTCTCCTGTCAACCTGGCCCCTGCCTTCAACCGTCTGCTTAGTGAAGATCTATATTGATGTCTACTCCCTCTCCTGCCCGGCGTGCCAGTGCTCGCGGCCCTGAACATGGGATCCACCACAAACGGAGCTCTATTACAATAAGATACTCCGACGGTGGCAAAATTATTATCCAGCGACCGGTATCCCGTAGAGGTATGTGTTGATAAATCTCACCACCGTCCTTAGGAATAGTAATGATATAGGAAGCTAATTTTCTTTGGTGCTCTCTTCTCTTCTAGGATCCGAGAACACACCATCAAGACGGTTCTCGACGCGCTCGGCCCCTAATACACGAGATGGTGCCGGCTCAGACACTGAGTCGGGCGTCGATCGAACGGCAGAGCTGCGAGGCAATATAAACTCCGGGGGACAAACGCCTCGCACTTTCTTTCCGGCACAGCACGAATCCTCCGCATCCACCGTCATACCGCCTAGACACCTCCAGGGACAAGCTCCAGAACTGAGCCGCAATCGATCCTCCCTTGAGCGCAGCCGTGTCATCGAATTAGACGGAGCCTCCCTCCTGAGGAGTTCTCCCACCACGCCCGCAAACTCAGGGAATACTCCACCGCGCCGTCGAAACAAGAGCAATCCTCGCAACAACAGCCCGAGCTCTACTCCCTCAGAGCAGCGCCCACATCCCCGACGCCTCCTATACCCCAACAGCCATCCGCAAGCCCCAGACGACGAAGCAGACGGCGTCTACGACGTGAACTCCTCCTCGCCATCCACCGATTCCACGCGGGGACAGCTCTGGATGCGAGGCGGAAACGGGGGCACCAGCAGCCCGAGCAAAAGATCCGCAACGCGAAACCGCGTCCCGCCCACCATCCCCCAGCGCTCCTCATCGGCCTACACCTCGCCCATGCTCCCGCCCCCACACCCCGCCGAATCTCCAGCCGGAGGGAGAGGTAGACACCACCGACGCCCAACAGCTCCCAGCTACTACGGCCGCGGTCCCCGCCCGCGATCTCCCTCTTTTTCTACCCGCTACCCCCCACACCCGCACCCCTATCCCCATCCCCACCACCCCCCTTTCGACCCCTTCTCCTCGCTCCTCCTCCTGCTCTTCCGCTGGGGTCACGAGCCCTCCCCGCTTGTCCCCGAGCACGGGCGCTGGAGCAGAAATAGGGGGAGAGATAAGCGCGATACCCAAACCCCGCGGCGCGCCCGGGCGAGACCACCTCACCGACCCGCACCCGCACCCGCGGCGCGACACAAGCCCCGTGGAAGCAGTAGATCGAAGTCTCCGCCGCCGTCGCGGTGGCGCTGGTGGCCGTGCGGGCGGGGGGAGGACAATAGTGGTAGTGGAAGTGAAGATGATGGGGCCCGCGCACCAAGACCAACAACATCGTTCGAGCCCAAGTCGCGCGATGTAGGTCCCAGTGTGCGTACGCGGATACCGGGGCTGAGCCGAACCGGGACGAGGCCGGGAATGGGAGAGATGAGTAGGTAGATAAGTTTTAATAAAGATTGGATGGTGGGTGCGTTAAAATATTACGACGTTGTGAAAGGAAGGGAGACAGTGAGAGTAGCGGCATATCCTTTTGGTCATTATGGAATAGATGATAGAATTCATAAGGAAATGAAAATAGTATATGTGCTATAAGTTTTTTATTTTCGCATGTGGTTTCGCCCACAGATCTTTTCTATTTGCAATTCAAATATTATCTGTAAATATTATCTGTTTTTCTGTTCACATTGACGTACCTCTTCCCATTCTAGAGTCTAAGTCTATAACTTCACCAACTCCAACATTTTAGTTCAATACGAATGCCAAGTATGAGAATTTGGGTATCAATACTCAGGCTTAAGACTATTTCGTCCACCTTTAAACTCCCCATGCCAATTTATCTTTACTTTTTAACCATCAGAATAGAATCTACCTCCTTTTCTCCATGCATGTCGCAGTTTCAAGTTCATTTTCACAAAATCCTTAACAGCGCAACAATCTCCAAGACCAAGATATGTCACCGGCCCTTATAATTCCTTAAAGACATGTCCGAAGATTTCACGGCTTTTGAGGAGATTGACCACACGAAGCCTTTCGTTATCAAGATGGGCTGAGTCGGAGGCCTGCCCGCACGGAAGGTGTGCAGCCGGAGCATCAAATTCCTTCTCTAGGAATCTAATGGCGGGAATAGAACCTCCTTCTCTAATATAGAGAGGTGCGCGGAGTTTGGGTGTACAAATATTTGATGTCGTCTCGCTTCTCACTTTTTCATCGCTGTCTCCGTTTTCGATACTTGCACCATTCTCCGGACTCCCATTGGCACCTGATGAAAAAAGGGGTGCCCACGCTTGTACAACGGCCTTCTCAAGGGTGCGGAAGATGTATCCGCTAGGGTCCCCTAGCCAAGGTTCAGCCTGGTTGTCAATCTGAATGCTAAGCTTGTTGTCTGATTCTAGGTTGTTGAATTCAGATTCGAGGAAGGATGTGAGAGAGGCGGTCACTTTATCGACTTCTTGACCAGGCACTAGCCTTACGCTGATTTTAGCATTCGCATGACTGCTGATTAAGCTTCCATCAGGACCTGACACCTTCACTTTATGATGAGTAAGGTTTGGCTCTCGCCAACGAGCCTTCAAACTGGCCTTCAGGGTTTCTGCAGATACACCACCCTTTGTTTGTTCTGTAAGTACAGACAGGATATCGTCATATCTAGCTTCCTCGTCGGCTGTTAGCGGTAAGATCCCATCGTAAAAACCTGGAAGCATGATGCGGTTTCGGGGCCCTTTCAGTTTCGTTAGCAGTATCATGAGGTCAGATAACGGCTCGTTGACCATGTAAGACCCGTCAACACCAGAATGAAGATCTGGATTCTTCGACTCAACACAAACTGTTGCATGCATCACACCTCTAAGACCGTAGGTTAAGCAGGGGGTATCGTCGTTGAGCCAATAGCTGTTAGCTAGAAGAATGTAGTCAATATGGCCGATTCGGTCTTTGTGCTTTCGCACGGTCTCTTCAAAACCACGAGATCCAGACTCTTCTTGGCCTTCGATCAGGAATACGATATCAGAATCTAGAGATTTGGCCTGCATAAGATCCGTGACAGCGTAGAGTGCTGCCATTATGGGCCCCTTATTGTCGCTGACTCCACGGCCATAGAGATATCCATTGGTTCCCTTTAGCTGGAAGGGATCGTGCTCCCATTTTCCATTTTTGGTGTCAGCTGGGACCACGTCATAGTGACCATAAAACAGGACTCTCTTCCTTTTTTCAACTGGGTCGAGCTTTCCAGCAAACTTGGCCAGTACGACAGGGTGGAGTGTGTCGTTTGCACTGAGCATCTCAACATCGGCGCCTAGTTTCTTGAAGAGTGTGCGGAGCCAGGTGGCTCCTCGGCGACAATCCTCAGCATATTCTGGACGAGACGATATGGTCTTGTAGGAGACGAACTCGCGGAGTGATGTGATCATCATGTCCTCATGATGTTCCTCTGAAGGTTGTTCGACCGTGGATTGGCCCTCGAGTAGCCATACCGAGATAGTCTTGTCATTAGCGCCCGTGATGTATAGTTGATTATTATCATAGGTCGTTACCGCAGACGAAAGAATTTTGCCGTCGTGAGCTTGCCAGCGCGTCAGACATTGATACTTTTGGCTCACATTCTGGGATTCATCTTGTTGGAAATCCCCATAGTGGACAGTGCTATGTTTCTATTTCCAGGTTAGCAGCAGCATGGTTGCGGTATAGCAAAATTGTCTGACTTACGGAGGCAGTGCCTGAGCGTGCAGCGCTCCATAGGTATCCCCATCCCATCTGGAGGGCCATGACATCACCTCTGTGAGCCTTGATGACCCTCAACTTCTGCTTGGTGTCCAAATCCCAGAGCTCGATAACACCGTGAAGCTTGCCGCTGTACAAAAACGACCCATCTACAGCTAGTGACATAACCGAGCAGCCGTCCTCCTCCCCAAGTACCATGATCTCTTGAATACCAGTCTCGTATCCATCAAGGTCAATCTCTCGTCCGCCTAGCTTCCAGGCTTTTATGGTGCCATCTCCACCACCTGATATCAAGACATCCTCGTCAGGTTCAACCTCGGCCGTGGTTCCCTTGCCCATGATCATGCAGTACACATAGCCATAATGGGCATACATTTTGTTTGCTCTCTTATCGGTCTCGAGCACGGCTTCGGATCGTGGTATTAAATCGTAACGGTTATCAGTCGGCCGGGGCGTGCTCGTACCGCCTACCGCTCTAGAGTCGAAAAAGCGGTGGTTCCTCCTATCTGGATGATTTGGCGAGTCATGTGTGGTGCGTCGCTCAGCATCTTTCAGGGTAACCCACTGGATGGAGGTGTTCTGGGCGCCGTAGTATACGGTATCGAATTGGGAGGAATACGCGACAGAGAAGATGTCACCAAACGAGTCGTTGGTACTGTATATCTCACAGAGCCGGCCCATGGTGGTAGGACACCACACATTGACAATGGGATCGCTAGCACTCGAGAACAACAAGGAGCCATCTTCGGACATGAACAGGCACATTACACTCCGCTTGTGAGCTTGTATGTGATGAGTCTTCTGAAACGTGCCCAGGGACCACACGACTATCTCCCCATTCTGAGTACCAGCATAGATGCTGTCTTTGCCAACCACGAGGGCCAGAACCGAACTGTCATGCTTAAGGCTGTGGTAAAGCTCGGGGGTGGTGTGTGGAGGGACTTCGAGGATGGGAGAGGGAGCTGGAGGTGCGGTAGGCACTGGGGGCATGGTGACTAGATATTCATGAATGAATGGATTAGTGATTACCTAGGTAGATAGTTGTAATATGGATCATGGCCTTGGGGGAATCCAAAATAGCATTTGCTTTGGGTGAATATGTAGTGGTAATGTGAACAGAGAGCAGGTGGATATCTAAAAGAGGAGAAGCAAAAGAGAGTGTGCAATAAGAGATGATCAGCACGAAGGTGTGAAGATGGAGATGAAAACGGAGATGATGTGTTGAGATTCTGTAGGTTTAATGTTGGTCCAAATAGGTTCAATTGGAGAGAAGAGGGGAGAGGAGAGTCATTGGGGTGACAAGGGTTGTTAAACAAGACTAGCTTAGCCAGCTGTCGCGCTGTCGAACCCAAAAAGTTAAATTGAGTTGCTAGGTTCAAAATTGGTAAAAGGTGGGGTTCTGTAAGTGGTATAAGTTATGCACCTTGGTGACATTTGGAGTAGTTGGAAGGGTCCAGAGGGTCCCCCGCCTTACTTTGTTCTAGCTGAACTTTCCCCAAAGGCTCTTGCACCCCTCCAAGTCCCACTTGGCTATCAAATCAGCTAAGGGTCCTGACCTGAACAGGTAGGAGGAGCTTCGGAAGAGCTTCTCATCAGTTGCCTAGTCCGGGTAGCTTAGGTAGGATGCTTACCTAGCTAAGTACCACCACTTACACGAAAATAAGAAGATGGTTTTATTTCATATGTGTTCCGAAAAGGATGCAACATTAAGAGATTTGAAAAGGAGAAAAGAAAAAGAAAAGAAAAAAAAAATAAATTGAAAAAGAAAAGCAAAAACTAATTGACTTACACAGACTGTCATCATTGCTGTCATCAACAGTTGCTGTCGTTGGTGTCGGCGTGCCCGGAGGTGTCCATACATCATTGACAATATTCACTTTCTTCAATGCCTCCGCAGCCTCGATCTTCTGGCAGCCCAAGCAACCACCGTTCCTCTGCTCGTTGAATCCCATTATCGCGGCGGTGAATAGGGACAAGAAGAAGGCTTGACTACTTGACCGATTAAAATGTATTTTCAAGCCAAGTCAGGCCTGTTAATTAATTAATCACAATCACTAACAAGAAAGGTTTGCTCTCATGAGAAAATAAAGGGAAAGAAAAGGGGGTTAGTTGTGAGATACTTATGGGAAACAAGAAACAACATACATTTCCCGGGATGTTGGAAAGGGAGGGCGAGATCCAACTTTATAACCTGCGTATTGCTGTCAACGATAACCGTCAAGGCAATGCGGGTAGCCGACACTCAGCATCGAATAACCATGTCATTCCATTGGCTGGTCGGTTTTGTCGGTGTAAGGCACGATCCGCCCAATTGCGTGATACACACAGCCCAAGATCTAACCAAGGGGTAAATCTTCCTGTCCCTTCCCTTTTCTTTTTCACTCTATCACTCTCTCCCTCTTTCTCTCTGTATGACACGGATGGTAGTACTTAAGTACTGCGGTGCAAGGGTTAGTTACAGCAGCTTAAGTTTGTCTACGTCTTATTGTCTCAGCCTCTTGAACCTGGGCTGGCTAGCACTTAAGTAATGTAGCTACACCCAAGACCAGATGGATTATATGACTTCATTCAACTATGCGCCTTTTTTTTAAACAAAAAACTCTCAGTGAGATAACATGAAATGTTACCGTCGGTTCTAAATTTACCTGTCAGGTTACATTGTCTATAGGCAAATAGTCTGACACGAGCTTAAAAATATGATATACCCAAGCAATACCTGGTAACGGTAATATTATGCTCCCTGCAGACACCAATAAAAGGGGACCTTGGTCAAATTGCATCATCCGGTGCTAAACTTGTCATCGATACTAACGTGCTAAATTTTGAAATATTGTTTGATTGACTCATTCTTGCCGTATGGAGAGTATGGTGCTGTTACATGCCATATAAGGAAAGGGATATACTTCGTACTACCGAGTATTTCGTGATTAATTTCATGTAAGCCGATGTCGGATGAAGAAGACCTATTGATTTATTTAATTTCAAGGGTTTGCTTGCCAGCCCCCAGAAATTTCCAATTTGTATGTTTAGTGTGTTATGTATAGGATATTCAAAATACTTATCACTATCACTATGCCAAATGTCACCTGAGTTCTCAATCCACATTTGAGGTGGGGAGAGTTATGGGAACTTTTGGAATGGGACGGGATGAAGATTGCAGTGTTAGTGTAAGTAGTACAGTACTCCGTTGGACGAAAGGAGCGGAACGGATAGGTGCAGATAAAACGGGACAGCTACGGCAGTAAAAATGGGTCTCGCGGCTACACAGCTATATATTTCGAGACCCACTATCTCATTACCTAAGCCTATCATGCGGGAGTGGGAGTCCATTTTGACAATCGGTGATATCTTAGGTGGTCAATGCACGATAAGCAATTTTCTCTCCTAGTCCCATCCCTCCAATCTTTATCCAATCCACCAATTCATCCATCCTCCAGCGTCATCGGCCTTAGGAAAAAAAATTGTTATCGCTCCAAGTGACCTGGGTTGCGACCACAACCGATCGTCTTTACCTATTCTCACCCTGACGATCTGAAGTATAAACCGTACATTTAATTGGGAAAATACATTTTCAATCCTCAAGCATACGACAAGATCGAGTTTTCAAATCTCTCCGGTTATCGTTTGCGATCCATCACGACGACGACGACACCGACGACACCAACAGCGACGTCTACACGATCTTCCTTAAAGTGCCACCACCCTTCCCGACCTATATCTTAGATATCACACCACAATGGATCACACACGAGATCCCTGTCCCTGGGTTATCCTCAATGACTTCGGCGGTGCATTCTCTATGGGGGTAGGTCTATGGAATCCCACATTAGCTGCCAGCACCAGTGGCCTTTGTACATGCGCATATCTCGCTTCCCGCCCAAAAATAAATGCTAGACACCTGGAAAGCCCCAGACTAAAATACCCTCTGATTCTAGGCTATTGGAGGAACTATATGGCACGGTATTAAAGGATTCCGAAACAGCCCTATGGGCGAGAGGCGGTTAGGTGCCATGACTGCGATTAAGGCGAGAGCGCCAGTGCTCGGAGGCAACTTCGGTGTTTGGGGTGGTCTCTTCAGCACATTTGACTGTGCCGTGAAGGGGGTTAGAAAGAAGGAAGACCCGTGGAACGCTATCAGTAAGTGTTGTAATTGTCACGCTGGTGACTTACTCGTGCTTTGGGTGCTAACTTTGGCTGCTCTCCAGTTGCCGGGTTCTTCACAGGTGGTTCGCTGGCCATACGAGGTGGCTATAAAGCGGCTAGAAACGGTGCGATAGGCTGTGCTGTGCTCCTAGCTGTCATTGAGGGTGTAGGAATTGGTTTCCAGAGAATGCTAGCAGGATCAACAAAATTAGAGGTAAGACGCTTAGGATTTGGCTTGTCTTTCATCTACCCCCTGCCCATGCTAGCTCCAATGAGCATGTGAAGCTGACAGAATTAAAAAGGTACCACAACCACCTCCGAGCACAGAAGACAGGGCCTTCGCCTAGATGAAGATCCGGCGATGCGACAAAACACTCTACTCCTTCTTACTTGATGACCACGGCATTTTCTTTCGGTTCATGTATATCACTCGGGATGTTGGCGGACTTTGCATACCTGCTTACCTGGTAGGGGAACAAAAATTTGATGTGTAAAATAGACGGCTCTTGGAACAGGTGACTATTATGTGTATACCTGGAGCCATATAGGCCTTTGCAAGATGGGGCCATATATCTATCTATGTGGCAATTTATATACTAATGATGAACGATTGCCTACCTGCATCATTCTCGCCATCTATATTCGACCCAAGTTCTATCTACCAAGACTTGGACGCTAATCGGGTATATAGTAATCGCTCCTTTATACCAAAACACCACTCTTATGAGCTACTTCAAACAAGCTTAACCCTCTGTCATATCCTTCTTTAATCTTCGGGACCCCAAATTCGCATTTCAGCTTCCCCATTGTCGTTAATCCACGCCCGAAACATGCCTGCGCAATTATGGTCCTGCAAAATCTCGGACCTCGCATCGATGACCTGGCCGGACTCATCTCGCGTGACAGTATATTCGATACCAATCATGCCCCCCTCACCCTCTCCTGTCTTCCCCCACCTGTCACCAGCGCTCTTCTCGAGCTCCCCGCCTCGTCCTGCTATTCGGCTCAGAGCGTGTGCCCCAGGCAACCCGCCCCATCGCGCTGCCGCAGCCACGGACCGCACAGCAGATATCCGGAGGAACGAATCCCCATTCCCTGTCCCCGAGAAAGCGACCGAGCGCGTAGTCCGCAGGCTGGACGCCCCCGGCTGCCGCACCGTCAGAGGCGCGTACACGAAAGGCGTCGGCAAGCAGTCCGCGAGCAGACTCCTCAAGCTAGACGATAACTCCACGGCCGGCCCCGGAACGCTCAAGTACCGCCTGACACCGGACGCCCACGCAGACGATGACGACGATGCACGAGCCGCCTCGGTCCATTCCTCGGCCCAGAACCCCGCCCCGACAATAGGCGTATCGCCGATGCGCCCCGTGAGCTTGTTCGTCATACCCCCCGTGCTCGTAGCCGCGCACACGACGCCGTCCGCGTCGAGAGCTACGGCCCCGCACGTCCCCTGCGGGAGATACTCGTCGGGGCTCCACGTCGCGAAGGCCCCGTTCTGATCCTGGTCCTGGTCCTTCTCCCGCTCGAGCCCCCGCACGTGCTCGTCCCACCGCCGCTGCGTGTAGAAGTACGCCGGCTCCACGAACTCGAGGCCGTACTTGCGGGCTAGGGTCTCGGCCGTGGCGCCGTGGAGGAGGGTGTGGCCTTGCGCCGAGGGCACGTTTATCTCCTTTTCTTCTTCTCCTTTTTCTGCTCCGGTTTCCTCGCACGGACTGGTAGCGGAGAGCCGGTGCACGTTGTGCCGCAGGTCGGCGTCCCCGTGCTCCAGCATCGCCTTCGCGAGCTGGATCGGGTTGCGCACGCGCCGCAGCCCCGTCACGCCTACCCCGCGCTTCGCGTACCCCCGCGACACCATGACGGACGCCTCGAGCTCGTTGACCCCGTCGCGCGTGAAGACCGCGCCGTGGCCCGAGTTGAAGAGCGGGTTGTTCTCCAGAAGCGTCACCGCGTGGGTGGCGATGTCGAGGGCCGAAGGGGCGGAGGCGGGTTTGGGGTGGCTCATGTAGTGGTTTGTGCGGGTTACCTGGCGAGAGGGAGGATTAGGTGGGAATGGGGAATAGAGGAGGGAGAGAGCTTACGATCTCAAGGAGGGCGCTGCGGTACTCGGCGTATTGCTCTTGCGTCATGGTCTTGCGGGAGATGTTACCGGCGCCGCCGTGGATGATGAGCCGGGGCTTTAGTGGTGCTGCTTGTGGCTGGGGCTGCAGTTTGTACTCCATCTTCTCCATTGTATGGTCCTACTTTTGTAGATCGTATAGGTAGGTTTCAATGGTTGGAGGTTAAGATGTTAAGTCAGATAAGTCGAGGATGTAAGTCAATCACGGGGATTACGTAGAGAGAATGGATTGGAATAAGACAAAATTTTGAAAAAGAGAATTTATTTCGCTTTTCTGCTTTTCTGGGACTTGAGATATATACAATTGACTGTCTAGGTGAAAGATAAGGGAGGAGAGAGAGGAAGAGTAGCACAGGCTATATGCGCAGATGGAAGGTCGTATGGCCGGACGATAAGGAGCCAATTGCAGGGCGGTAGGTACTAAGTGGGCGATAAGGCGCGCCCACTTCCGGCCGTTGATCGGCCTTCACTTGGGAGGGTGGAGGGGGGAAGATCCCAGCCATGGATGCCCAGGTGGTACCTGAGATTAGGTAACGCCAGTGGATCCATCGATGAGATACTACCCATCGGCATATATGAACCCCGGATGTCGCAATTATTAGAAACTGGCTCGCAATGCTTAAGTGAATATTCTTCAATTGGGAATATCGATCTCGCCTCCTGTATACGCTCCATTACACCCGCCACGTCGAGCCCTGTGACAATACTACTACCCTCACTTGTTCGCAGGGGGGGGGTTGCAGCTTGAAGCTTGAACAGCCTTGGACGACTGTGTATACGCCTTGATTTATAGGTCCCCATATGCCTGTGAGAGGAGCTGCTACACCCAACACTGGAGCCTTGATCACCGTTGAACCCGAACTTACGTGAGAAGGTCTACAATATACGGACGCCATGCGGCAGTAGGAGTGCCCGGTATACTACTCGGGGGCAGTATGAATCAGCTCACAGGCATATATGGATGAGCAGCTCATAACGCAGCTACCTCTGAGGTCGTTAGAGCCGATTGGTTTACTCTGTGCTGATCGCCACATTGAGTCCAGGCCTGTTTTAGGCGATGGAGATAGGCTCGAGTAGACAGGTACAGAGCAAATAGTTGTTATCCAGATTTGTACTTACCTAGTGCTAATACTTTTAATCATACATCCATGCTCCTAACAACTCACAAGCCTTTCTCTTATAAGATTTGTTTAAGTACTCTAAGAGTATACTGAAGGACGTGGGGTTATCCCTGGTGGTAGTCATTTCGTACGGAATTGGTCTGAAGTCCCAAATAACCCCTCAAACTATAGTACAGCATACGGCAAGCCCAAGCTCGCTGTTACCAGTCTATTCAAGCTTAATGTCAAACCTGCCTGTAGCGATCGGTTTAGACAAAATCCAAGAAATTCCTTCGTCCATCACCCTGTTCCACCGTTGGACTTCGGACAGTTCCGGAAACATTGCGAAGCTATGTGGTAACCCTGGAAACATGTGGATATCTGTTGGTACTCTGGGGAGACGTCAGTTGCCCCAATGGGGTGAAAATAATAATCTCGTTGAAATCAAGCCAACCTACCCAGCTTCGGATAGGGTTTCCGCATACAGTAAACCCTCGTCTCTAAGGATATCGAGCCCAGCCACTGCACAAACCGTTGGGGGGAGTCCTACAACCTGCGAAGTTGAAGCGTAACCGGGATTCAAACGAAGATCATCGACGTTTGGGGTTGGGATCTGGAGTAGGTCCTGCGATGATCATGGTTAGCCATGGATAAAGAGTAGACACCAAGGGTTGTGCCGAGAGAAGTCACATACCGAGAAGAGCCTAAAGGTAGACATTGAGAGCAGAGGCGCGTCCCGATTCTGTTGTAGAGAACATACAGATGGGTCTTCGAATTTTTGAATTATCCGTTCATAGCAGTCAATGTTGATCAAAGACGGAACCATCAGTACCTGGCCTGCAATGGGGGGGCGGGACACAGATAGCCGGCCCAGATGCTTCTCAAGTACAAAGGATGCTGCTAAATAAGCTCCTGATGAGATGCCTCCAACGAGTACTCGCTGCGGATCGCCGCCTAGCTCATCTGCGTGGTCATGAAGCCATTCAAATGCGTCATGAGTGTCGTTCCACGCTGTAGGATACGTATGTGCAGGAGTATGACGATAACATACGTTCAAGACGATAATTCCCGTATTAATGGCAATACGAGAGCAAACAGAATCTTCCGAGTCGACGGTACCGGAGAAGAAGCCACCGCCGTGTAGAAATAGAAAGACTGGTAGCCGTTGTGTTGTATTTGAGTTTGCGGGCGTGTAGAAACGGGCCTGGAGATGAGACTTGTCCTGGGTTGGGATGATACAGTCGAATGTTCGGACCATTGGCCCTAAGATGTCCATTTCCTTGGCAGACTGTAGTTCGCGTTGCTTATTGAGGAAGCCCTGCCTCTCAACCAACGAAAGATTCGGCTGGGGCGCAGGAATTCTGCTGCTCACTTTGAGCCATTCCTCACTGGGTGTCCCGTATTGTGAGAAGTCGTACATGGCGTGTAGTGGCGATAGCTGGGAGGATGATGCTCAGTGCGACTTTGTCTGGTAGCCTTGCCAGCATTCACTGTTATATGATTGACAGTCATCTGCCCCCGAAGATCTTCTGTCGGATGCCGTGTTGAATTGTGGAAAATAAACCCGCACTTAGACAGTGCAAGCCAGTTTCTTGTACGCGTCAGATTAAGACGATGGGTGGATTGTGTGTACTACATTGCTTGAACGGCCTCTGCTTTTGCCCCCCCCCCCTGGATGACATTAGTAAGGGGCAAACATAGATGATCCCCGACTACATGGTGGTTACACACGCTGATGAAGCCGGTGAGCAGTATGAATTCTGGACCCCTTACATGATCGAAGCCGGAAGGCTCCTCTAACGGAAGTGAATAATCGCTACATTGCGATACATTGTCTACTAAGCAATGCTAAGATTGGTGTTCTGATGCGACCAGGGGGTCATAGGGGGATAGTGTCAAACAACATAGAACGCTGTCCATAATCAACTCCCGGGAATATGTGCCAAATAACGTAAGTTCTCTTAGATAACAAAAGAATAACTTATTTATTGCACAGTCCTCCAACTTTCAACAGGTACACAAATGAAGAACCATTTTCTTTGTCCGTATTAAATATTCGTCAAAGGTTCTATAGCACCCCGATGGAAGCCTGGAATTGTCTTCAAGATGTCCTCAGAGATAGAGCCGAGTCGGGATTCGTCCTGTGCTATCCCTTAGGTGACATTATTGATCCGTTTCCCTTGTCTTACAGGGACCTCTATACACAAGCACAGCACAACAGTGCCAGAATCCGGGAGATTCCAGGGTTTAAAGAGCGTAACCCGATACTCCTGCACTTTAACACTCATAGTTGATCATAAAATCTATCCCAGGGACGCCACACAACCTGTCGGTACGAACCCAACAACCAATTTTGGGACAACCTATTTAGGCTTTCAAACCTCCAACAATAGCTGTAGTCATCGAGATCTGGGCTTCACCGGTGAGCTTGCCGGGCAATGGTATGCCGTCTATGGCGACACAGCATGGTGTGCTGAGGGGGTAACAGATCCCTTTAAAGACCTCCCCGGCTTCCATGGAATGGTACGCGACTCTATCTCGCGCATGACAGACAATGCTCTGGTAGTAGAAGACCTCCATCTCTAGAAAGCCGACAACGGGAACATCCTTCACTAGCAGCAATTTGTGCCATTCAACGCAAGCTGGGGAGAAACGAACCAATATGGCTTCGGAGGCACTAGCCTAGTTGAGTCTTCTAATGGGATTGGTGCTGTGTTTTACTTTGTCGTACGCTTTATACCCCTAATCATTCAATCATACTCAACTGAATGGTATGGTGTAAGCTAATATCACGCCGAGAATACCGACAAAAATGTTCTAAAGGGCGCCGGTGTAGCCAGGGTGGAGTTACAAAACGGCGAGCCCACCGTCACCGAGAGGTATGACGTTGGCAACACTGATTACTGGTGGCCGGCAGACAAGTATCCATATTACGGAGATGTCGCGGCCTTTAAAGATCCACGCTCGAACTACATCTACGCATGGGGCTGGCAACCTGGAGATCAAGAGTTCGTCTACCTCACACGTGTTCAAGACATCAACGCCTTCGATCTCAGCAAATACGAGTACTGGTGGGGTGCCGGACAGGGCTGGAAGACGAATCCGCTTGACATCTTCACGCCGGATACGGCCGTATTCTATAAGCCAGGCCAAGAAAAATTGTATGGAAGAACACTTTCAGTGTTATATTTTTGTCTATTTAAGTAATTAGCTTTATGACATCTTTGCACATGCAGAGAACTGTCCTGTGGATGAGTCAGGAGAAACTGATCGAGCATGCCATCAACTAGATTTAGCCCCTGATCTTTCAACCCAAGTGCTTCTTCGAACTGCGACTGCAATTGAGGGACCCTGGACACCTGGTGTCCGTGTCTACATACCTGAGTCTATTGATGGGGGTTCGTCTATGCAGGTGTTGCTCACCCCTATCTTAATGAGTCCGGAAAGACACTGACGATATCCTTTACGAATAACAACCATATCCAAGTGATTAGGGTTACATTTTTTAATACTAGGAGGTGACGATCTTCTGCCGGAAGAGTCGTTTTATAAGTGTTCAACTTTTTAGGACAGTCAACGTTCTAGAGCTGGTGCAGGACATGCCTACGTTTTTTTTATCTATATACATTATTTTCTCCCAATCTGGTTGACTGCAGAAATTAGGACGAGCTGATGGCCTTAATATCCCCAAAACACATTGTAAGTTATTTATCCAGTTTCCATGGTACCAAAATAATGTCCTTATACCTTGTCCCCGTAAAATCTCCACTCCGACTTGAAGTCCTCGGTGAGCTCCTTGCCAAGTAGAATTGCTCTTAGCATCTCAATAGGCATCGTGTTCTCCCGCAGCACTCTATCGTGAAACTCCTTCTCGCCAATCTCCCCAGGGCCCTCGCCCACCGCCTCCTCTCGCAACTTCATAAGCTGCAGAGCCCCCAGCATATAGCCAGCCTGGTACAAGGGAGAGTAGTCCCCATTGAAACTCCTGCGGACCTCTCCCTCAGCCGTCGCCCGCTCGTGTCCAACCCAGTTAACGAGCAGATCTACACACTCCTGAGCGCTCATGAGCCCGAGGTGGAACTTAATCGAGAAGATGATGCGCGCGCACCGATGCATACGCCAGAACAACGTGCCGACGATATCCTCGGGCCCATTAACGAAGAAGTCCCCCCGGTTCCAGAGCACCATCTCCCAGTAGAGCGCCCAGCCCTCGACGAAGAAGGGCGTGTTGAACAGGTGGCGGTAGTGCCGGGGGCTGCGCTCCGCGACGAACATCTGCAGATGGTGTCCCGGTATCATCTCGTGAAAGGCTGTCGCGCGGCTGAAGTGCCGGTTGTTGCCTCGGAGCGACATGAGCTTGTCGGCATGCGCCATGTCGGATGTCGGGTACGACACCTGCAGATACGTGCCCCCCAGGAAGAAAGGCGACACCTTCTGCCGCTCCGGCGGGATCATATACATACGGATAGCCTCCTCCGCGACGCGCGGCACCGTCACAAGGTCGTGCTTCTTCACGTACTCCGTCCCGTCACGCACCAGCGTCGCAATGAACTCAGGCTGCTTCCCCGGCTCCTCATACAGATCCTTCACATACTCCAGCGCATCGCGCCACTCCTCCCCAAACCCGAGCTCTCTCGACGCCTTCTTCATCTCGTCCTCGCACCACGCGTACTCGCTCTCCGCGATACGCAGCAGCTCCTCCGGCGCATACGGGATCATCTCCGCCTCCAGATCCGTCAGCAACCCCTCCCTTCCAATCGGCTCCCCCACAATCGTATCCTCGTCGCCCGGCCGCACCCCCACGATCTCCTCGCGGAACACATCCACCGCCCTTCCCAGCGCCCCGTCAAGCCGCGCGTACGGCTCCACAACCCACCAATCGAACGCCGGGTCGTACCCGCGGTAAAACGCACACGCCTCGGCGAGGTGCCCCCGCAGCGCGTCCACCGTGCGCGCCGCGCGGTAGCCCGTCGCTTTCGAGTACTCGCCTTTGTGCGCGCGCACGTGCGCCTCGCACGCGGCGACGGCGGTGGTAGCGTCGTGGAAGCGCTGCGCGGTAGCTTTGGCGTCGACGGTGGTGCGGGCGCGCTGGCGCGCTTCGCACCATTCCGTGAGGGGCCCCGCGAAGGGCGCGACGAAGGGCGCGAAGAGGGCGTCGCGCGCTTGGTCCAGCTGCAGCGTGTGCTGGGCGCGCCGGAGGTAGCTGCGCAGGAGGAGGTAGTCGGCCTGCGCGTCGGGCGCGTACGAGTCGAAGGGCTGGGCGCTGGCCAGGTCGGTAAGCTCGGAGGAGAAGAATTCGTCTAGGCGCGCGTAGCGGCTGGGCGAGCTGGCGATGTTGTAGAAGGCGTTGAGGGACTTGAGGTCTTCATTCACGCGCAGCACCCGGTCTTGCATCGATTCTGAAGCTGGTGGTTGCACCACTGCTTGGGACGTTGGTGCTGCTGGCATTTTCTTGCTGTTGTTGTCACGGCCAGGGACAGAGATCGTGGTCCAGTCTTGTTCGTCCGCTGTCTCGATTAGATCGATCTCGTTGCGGAGCTCGTTTGTGAGATTCCTTGATTCCAGGGGAGACTTCGATTTGGACACTTCATGCTGAGGAACTGCCCTAACTTCACATAGCAATTTATACAAGCACGCAGGGTCGCTCTCACGGGCGTAGTCCCACCTGACCTCATACAATTTGCATCTCATCTCGTGCGACAAGGCTCCTTGGAGAAGTTGTAGCACTTCCAAACGACCATGTGACCGGCTTCCTCCTGAGACACATGAGCCGTTGATGTCATTGTCAACTCCCGTAGCCGTTGAGTCTTGGGAGCTGTGTAAGATGTGGTGCACTAGGCCTCTCGCCCGCAATTCAGTCAGAAATGCACTATTCCACGTATGCCATTGTCCTGGATCTGTTGTGAGTGTCGGCAACTCTACGATCTCCCGAAGCCCGCCATTAAGACGAGAGGTTGACTGCGATCCCATTTCCACCGCGCTATTTCTCTGTCATTTAATCAACGACTCTTTTCGGACATGTATATATCAAGCTTCAGCTAGTGCTAAACAGCAAGTGATGTGATGTCAGTGACCGAGAACGAGCTAGGTAATAAGAATGAGCATGTCGATGAGAAGAAGCAGGAATATTAACCGGTGGGGTTGGATGCAACCAGATTATACTAGCCGTCGGCATCTTGCGACGATATGCCCTTCCTGGCTATCAGACAGGGGTGATCTAATGTAGGAACCCCGACACTTATCCTTATCATCAACTTCATTATAAGAAGATCAAAGGGTAGATAGATGCGAATATATAAAGAGGTACCTCCCTAGGTAGAATAGGTCAGTAAATTGAGATAAAATTAATCTATTCAATCCAACCATGAATCTAGATCAAAACGTGTAAACCCCTCGCTCTCCCCTCCTCCTATAGGCACGCATATATATTTTGTGATAATGTATGGGACCTTTTAGAATCAGTCTAATCGTAACTACGAGTCTACCAATTGTTTCCAGTGGCTTGGTTTCTGATTCCCACGGGCATTAATCATTAACACCGACCGTAAACCCGTTAGTATTTTATTAACCCCGTAGGGACATGGATTATACTGCAAGGTAGTTTACTATACTCCGTATGTACTCATTGTCGCTTCGAGATTGTTATAGTCTTAGCTGGAGACCGCTGCTGTCCAATCAAAGGTCTTAGACCTGAGCCGTCGTCGGCTCCGGTGTGGATATCAGAACCATAGTGATATTATATATATGCCCACTGCTCCGCGGATACTGAATCTTACAGAATCCATTAGTCTGTCTTAATCAACGAGTCTGTATAGTCCCGTATGGTATTTTCATTCGTTGCGGTATCATCGCGTTGTAATCACCAGCCATGTCCTGTCCAGCTTGCTTTAGAGGCACCGTCCATGATGGTGAGCCGACAGGTATTACAACAAAGCTCCATGGCCTTGACACTTATGTAGCCGAGCCAGCAAGCGGGAATCCGCCTAAAGGAATCGTTGTCATTATACCGGATGCTTTCGGATGGGACTTTGTGAATATTATGTTGATGGCTGACAACTATGCCAAAAAGAAGGACTATCGGGTATATGTCCCGGATTTTATGAAAGGTAAGTGATACCAAGGTCGTTCAATACTCATATATACAATCATTTGGATGCTAATGGATGAGCTAGGCACCGCTGCACAACTATGGATGATCGATACCTTCAAGAAGGTTGATGCAAAGACGTCATGGTGGGATATCCTAGTGAAGCCGTAAGAAGAATAAACCTCAAATCGTTTTCTACCACTTGTATTGGGACTATATTTCTGAACTTAACTTAGATTCTATTACTTGAAGCTTATATATGGTTTCATCTCATTCATAATCCCGAATCGCCCGGGAAAGTCTTTCCCCAAAGTCAAAGAGTTTTTTGAGAACCTCAGGCGCAATGAAGCCGCCCATCTACCTGTCGGGGCCGCTGGGTTCTGCTGGGGTGGAAAACACATTGTATTGCTAGCTGAGGGTCTCAAAGCTGATGGCAAGCCTCTTATCGACGCTGGCTTCACAGCTCATCCGAGCCTTCTCAAACTCTACAGCGACATTGAAAAGATGCGCATTCCTGTTAGTTTCGCTCTTGCTGAGACCGACAACCAGATCTCCCTCCCCCATGGGGAGGAGATACGAAAAATAGTGGAGGCAAAGCCCGAGGGTCAAAAGGGGGAAGTCAAGATCTATTGGGGATATGGACATGGCTTCGCCTGTCGCGTTGATACCAAGAATGATGACCCAAAGGGGGCTGTGGAGGCTGAAGATCAGGGTCTTGCGTGGTTTGAAAAGCATTTTGAGGGTATTGAATATTGATTCTTTTATGTCATCGTTCAGGGATATGTACCGCGCCGCCATGCGAGAGGCAATTATATTTCAGTCTACCTAGGTAGTGATGAAAATTGTATCAATATTAAGCCATTATGCTTTTGGATACTGAAAAATGTCTATATTTATTTTTGGACCGGTAAATTTAGACAGGATAGTTCCTAGACATGGTCGCTTTCCTGGTGTCATGGCTGTCATTCTAGAGTAGGCGCCCAGTAGTATATTAAAATATCTGCATGAACACCGTACGAAGACGGCTCCCAGCATTGATTATCTTTTGTGAACTTGGGGAAAGAAACCTTCCGTCGAATAGGAGGTAATAATCGAAATTTCCGACGTAGGACAACAACGTTCAATTTGCGCAAACGACTCCAAGAGGGAAGCAAAGAAGGAGAGCAGGCAAAAGATCCTGAGATTTCCGACTTCACATTGGGGTACGAAATATCCCGCTTATCCGCGTAGATATTTTTAGATGAACAAAGCTTGTTTTCTTCTTTATGTACTTAGGTACCCACCTAATTAAACACATAGATAGAACGGTTGCTGACACTGTTTTTATATTAGTGAAGATATTGGTTTTAAGATAGAGAACTGCCTGCATCATGCAACAAGTTGAACAAATGGCTCGTCTCACTCAGCCCGAACATTCCGTAAGAGAATGGGAAGTTTTCTTGCCCTTTTCTAAACAGAACATTCGATATGTGGTATGAGGAATAAAAATAACCTATCATCGTTCTGACTTTGCAACAATGGTTCTGCTGTTGGTTACCGAACTTAATGCATTTGTCTCGTATCGGCAGTGAGTCTTTACGATCTTCACCTTGGCCCGAGTTACACCAAATTTCGGTTCCAAGTGGGCATTGCAGATAGACAACTCAGCTGGACCCTATGCATTACTCTCTCCCGGTTTCGCTTCAGCTCTCCTATCAGACATTCATATACTTAAAACAAAGAGGGTCTCTCCAGACAACGACTGCAAATATCCAATAGTGGATACGCATAAGGCGTCAAAAAAGAAAGCAGGGCTCAACTAATATCGGATGTCCGAACATCAACTATCAGTGCCGTGTGGCTTAAAAGGCGTTGGGTAGCCGATTATTATAGCCAATCAGTAATAACACTTTGTCATACATGTTCCGAGCAGTTAATACCCGCTATATAAAAGGAATTTACTCGCTATCCGGTGGTTAATAACTATTGGCCTCGCAACGCCTAGACGTGGGATGACCAGTAGTGACGCCCCCGGCTGCATCCAGGTCACAAGCGAAAAGGGACCATCTTAGATACCTACCTACATAGTCTCATGACCAGCCTCTATGCAGTAATGAGCATCGATTAGCTGAGCCTCAGGCTAGCCATCGTATTGGCCTATATCTCCTGCATGCAGTAGAATGGTAGCAGAGGACGACCCACGACATTGGGTTTGGGGCGCCTAAGTAGCAAAGAAGGATCGTCTGCCTAGTAGTTCAGCCGTTCTCTAAATCATTATAACTTTATGTCTATCATTTAGTCCAAGCTTTCCACCACCCTCTCTGTATCTTCCCGTTGGATAAAGCTCAGGTCTAAAAGAAACCACACGTTTGTAGTCCTACCCTTATAGGCCCTTTCTTAGTCTACCCACCCAGTTGGGAGTCCTTGGCGCGTGTGTATGTTGCTGCTATGCTGTAGCCTGCGTCAGACCTAAGTTAGACACTTCCCCTGAAGCTATTCTTACCACACCCAACTTCCGCTGAGCTATGTTGCATGAAATACCTGTGGCTTGGCAAGTCAGAGTTCGAGGCCATGCTGGTAACAGTCAAGTCAAGATGGATGTTTCTTGCTGGCTGGCTTGGGATGAGAGTGGCTTATTCAAATCTCCCCAGAATCATGCTATCGGAATCTAGATTTGTATATAGCTTCTCAAGTATAAGTATGAAGGACCTGTCAAAGCAAACTGAACTCTTCTCATTCACTTCACAAGTCACATTCAACCGTCACAGTCTCTCGTTTATACCCACTAATACTTATTCCCTTTTCTTTCTCTTCCCTGTGCTTTAAAAATATCAAGTTGATAGACCAAGGCGTTATAAATACCGAGGTCTACAGGTTGAGTGCATCTCAGCATATTTCTACCAAAATGAAGAAGTCAGCCATATTCATAAGCCTTGCTGCTACGGGAGTGCTTGCCTATCCGGGGATGGATCGCGCCCTGGCAGAGATACAAGCTCGAGATGACTTCAGGCTCGAAACCCGGTCAACTGCCCTGTTCGGGGATGTCGCCGGTGTAGTTGTTACCCCAGTCGGCGAAGACATCAAGGGCATCCTACAGGGTAATAGTGCCACTGCTGATAGTTCTACCTATTCGCCGCCTGGCCCGCTGGGTTCAAGTTCATGCGCTAAAGACCCGCTCTGCCGCTGGTATTGGATCGTCCAAGACATGCAGGGCAAATTCACCGATCAGAATGGCTGCACGGATTCTGCTCGTGGTGCCATTCGGCAGGGCTTCCACGATGCCGCAACATGGGATACGAGCTCCTCCTATGGTGGTGCTGATGGATCACTTCTGCTCTCGGATGAGCTTTCTCGGCCGGAGAATAAGGGACTTGATCCCATTGGCACGACGACCAAAGCTTGGTTCGAGACGTACAAGCAGTATGGGGTCACAATGGCGGACATCATCCAAACGGGCGCCATTGTTGCCACCGTCTCCTGTCCGGGAGGACCCCGCATTCGAGCCTTCGTCGGCCGAAAAGATGACAGCCGTGCCGGGCCCGAGGGGAAGCTTCCCCTGCCATTCCAGGATGCCCAATATCTCATCAACCTTTTTCAAGCCAAGACATTCTCCGCAAGTGACTTGGTAGCCTTGGTTGGCGCACACACGGCTTCGAAGCAGTTCTTCGTCGACCCGGCGCGAGCCGGTGCTCCCCAGGACTCCACGCCCAGCGTCTGGGACACGCGCTTCTATGCCGAGACGCTATCTAGCACGAACGACAGCAGCATTTTCACCTTCCAGAGCGACAAGAACCTCGCCACTTACCCCTCCACCCGTGGGCAATGGGCTGCCTTCGCAGATCCCCAGGGCGGCCAAGGGCAATGGGGTCCGGTACGTTTCGCCCTATCTTTTTTTTCCTTTTCGGATATGATATGTTACCCAACAATTTGACCGTGAATACCAAGACTAACATGAACGTTGTGTAGGCTTTTGCCCAGGCCTACTTCCGCATGAGCATGCTTGGTTTGAACAATATGCAAAATCTCACCGAGATTACCCGCGTAATCCCTCTACCCCGATAAGCGCGCGCACAGAGCCGCTGCAGCCATCGGTTTTCCACAGGTCATAGTGAAATAATGGCATGATAAAGTATGTGCGGCAGAGAAAGTGTATATTTTGGTTGAAATTGTGGCGTTGGGGTTGCTTAGTCGTTCAGTGTCCACGCTTAAGTGCATGAATAGATCAAGGCTTACTGCGTATGGTTTTGCGTAGCGAGGCAGACATCCTGGTTCTTGGGAACTTGTTGTTTATTGTTATTTGTATCATATATAATTACAGCTGCACCTACATGAACCCAGCTTTCTGACATGCATAGCATATACTGAATCTCAAATCCCGCCCAAAAAGCATCGTACCTATGTGAGGTACATACAAAATGAACATAGGCTTCCGAGTCCACGACCGACCAATGTATACATAGATAGATACTTGACGGCTTCTTGGACATTTACGTACGTACATGAATTTACCAGATTCGACATATTACTTCATCAAATATAAGTCCGCTGCTTTCCCCTCCAGAATTATGGAAATCCTCACCTTGCATTAGCTAGGGGGGCATGATATACTCCTTGCCGGGGTTGTACTAGACAAGCTTTGGTTTAGTTCTTACTTCCACGCTTACATCCCTGCAGCTCATGAACTGCTGAGATCCTTCAATTTCATGATTTCCAAGTAAACCAGCTACTTATAAAGACCTTTTCAGATGGTAGTTAAAGGTACAGATAGTCACTTTCAGAGCTCTACGTACATATTTGAATTTGAAATTAGATTAATGAATCTCTGTTGAACTTTGATCTTTTATCGACGATCACACAGGATGGATCGGATGTTTCGATGTGTCACTCTCAAGTGCTAAGTGCCTTATGGGAGGTTTTCATTGCAATCCTGAGATTCTATTTCAAGGCAAAATCCTCACATTTTATCCCACCCTAGTGAGGCGGCATTAGCCGTAAATAAACAGACCATGTCGTTGTGGGCGAATTGATGATCGGAATGAGGCATAGCTGGTTAGCATCGTGGTCTTGGCAATGTGAACTTTGGAGATCTAGACTCAAATTCTCAACTGCTGCGCCGTACGGAGTATGATTCACTCAGGACAATATCATCGGAACAAACCCAAATAAGTAGGAGACTAAAGACACATCAGACAATATATATATTCCTATGAGACGTAAATATTTTGTGTTAATCATGTTCAGTTGTGGGATTTTCAATCAAAACGGTCCTAACCATTTTGGATCACAGCATCAACTGAACTTGTCTCAAAAATGCGTGGCCGTTTGCTAGTGCCTCTGGCGCTGATCTGCACTGGCACTGGTGCTTACAATAGACCTCATCTCACCGGTCATGACTTCGACTTCAGTGCGACCTATGCTTCCGGTCTTCAGTTTTCTACCTCATATCCCCCCACAGACGTCCTTCCTGCAAGAGAAATCGCTCTCCGGGAACCAGTCATAACTTTAAACGACTCAAGCGACGCTGGAGGAGATGCACGCTATGTAACCTTCTTGGAGATCTCTTACTATCCTTCGATTGATATGATCGACGATATCATCTACGCCTTCCCTTGGATTAAGACGGAGCAGCTGGTCTTGGAGAATGGGACCCTGACCGACGACTTTCACCATGGCTCTCGGATATACCATGAAGATTATATCCCGAGTGGGGAGGTCAGAAATGCAACGATGCATGTCTGGAAGCAGACCGATGACCTTATGTCGTTCCTGACGGGGGATGAGATGCCCGTCCTGTTCCAGCTGGCGCGTGTCTGGGCAAACTCGTCTAGCAAGGCGCCGACAGACTTCTTACGGGCCAATATAGACTTCAAGACTCAAAACCAGACGGGTACCTGTCGCGGCGATGTTGATCAGAATGGCGCTACTATTACCGGGTCTGCCACAACAACGGCGTGCAGCGCTACTGCAACCTCTGGTGTGGTGTCAAGCACAACGACGGCTATAGATACCTCCGCAACTACAACAGCCAGCGCTGTGAGCGCCACGACAACTCCCAATGCTTCTGCGATACAGTATACGACCTCGTCTGTGTGGTCACTGATAATACCATGCACCTTACTTGTGTCGTCAGCTATGTTCATGATATAGTTCAGTTCTAACATGGTTCTATCAAGGTCAGTTCATGCTAAATCTAGATGGTGCGCCTGTCAACTAATGTCAAAAGTAGTACATGACATTTATATAGATGATTCTTTACGAGGAGCTTTTAGAATGTGTCAACGCTCTTCACGGCTATTAAGAAGCTTAGATGGTTAATTGACACGAACCGTCATACTTGGAATGGCTTTAAATTTCGCACAACTGACAGTTGGCATGTAATTCCAATGGAATCTAATGTTTAGTACAATACCTAGGTATTTAGGAATATAATCACATATTAAGGTGCAATTTTTGCGCAGGAAGCATACGTGCAATTCGTCTTAGGAAGGAGCCAAGCCCCATAACTACAGCTTTTGCGATGAATCTATCCATAAAAAGGGGGTAAATTGTTACACTTATCTATTTCCGTTAATTTTACAACTCCCATGAACGCAAGCTGCCGAATTTATTTCTTAAAATTGACTTTTATTTCAGAATAAACATCATATCTGGCTAACCTTTATCTATAGCGGTTTATCTGTTTAACCTAGGTTGCTATTAGCATCCTAGGCGGTCCTAAGTGTCAATTGCTCTCAGAACAAACCCAAACGGATCAACTTGATAGACGGGGGACTGCGTGTTTAAATACATTCCTCGGGTCGTACTTCTGTTTCAGTGCTACGAGTTCGTCATAGAATGGCCCGTACATCTTCTTATAGTCGGAATCGTCGTTCCCCGAGAGTGACACGTACGCTGCTTCCAAAACGTTCTCTGGGTCCTTTTCCTTGAGCTCTTTCTTGAATGCACGTGCCCACTCGGAACCTGCAGTCTCAAGGTCTTCTACCGGCGTCATTGCCACTAGTTCTACCATGTGGTGTTCGACGCGGGAACCGAAGACTGAGTCCTCATTTGGAGACGGTGCTCGGAGCATGTGAAGGGAGAGTGCAATGCCGCCTCCAGGTATCGAAGCCGTGTACTTTGCTAGGATATCGGCGAACCGAGGAGTGTATTTCTTTACACTGACTGTATAGCCTCTCCCATAAGAACCGTAAGTGACTAATGATTCGTTGAATTCCGTATAAGCGGTCACAGATTTCGTCTCTATGTTATTCATGATACAGTTGCCAAGAGACGCGATTTTGTTAAACCATTCTCGGCCCTCATCGTGATTATCTGCGGCCCAGCTCACGCCAATTGCTAGCACCTTGCCGAGGCCAGGGAGTTCGATTCCAAAGGCTTGGACTTGAAGCGCTCTTGGAATGGTCTGCTCAGCAGCTAGTTTCTCGAATCCCTCAGTATAGGTTGCCCAAGCGTTCTGAAGATCACTTGAATCAAAAACAATGAGCGACACAAGGAGCTGGGATCAAAGGAATTAGTTTTAGTAACCGGCAAAGCACAGATTCACGGGAAGGAAAAAGTACCTCTTTCAAAGGATACACTTTGATAGTCAGCTCAACAATGACGCCAAAAATCCCACCACCCCCACGTATACCCTTTAGCAGCTCATCACTTGCATCAACTAGTTCACCATCCGAATTCACAAGCTTAGCGCCGATAATCTGGTCCACTCCCAAACCGTGGCTCGTAGAAAAGGGGCCGTAGCCACCGAGGGTGGCCCAGCCGACATAGCCAACGCTAGCAATCGTGCCCCTATTATCCCCAGTCACCATCAGTACCCGAACTCGTCGGAACCAATATTCTAAGCGTCACTTACACAGGCGTAATCAACCCTTTCGCATCCAGCGCTTTTGTCAAGTCCCTGAATATCGTTCCGCCGCCCACACGAGCCGTTTTATTGTCCTCGTTGACGTGCACGTATGTTATGTCGCGCATATCGATCGTGAGCGCGCCGTGGACCTGGCTGCGTCCAGCACAGTCGTGACCGCCACCGCGGACTACGAAGTCGATGCCGTGCTCGACGCAGTAGCGAACTAGAGCCTGGACATGCTGGACTGTCTGTGGACGAGCAATAGCGAGTGGTATGTCGTTTCGCTTGACGAAGGATGCGCGCACCGCTTCGAATTCAGGGTTGGTAGGCGTGACAAGTTTGAGTCCCGGGCACTGTTCACTCAGATACTGTTGAAGCGCCGTGAGGCTCGATGCGGTGTTTTGTGCCATGTTGATTTTTTTCCTTCTCTTTTCTTCGAAATTTTCTGATCAGAGTTTAAGAATTGGTATTAGAAGTAACGATGAAGAGAAAGATGGATATATGACAAGTGAGAAAGACGTTGCTTACATTAAAGCCAACCCAACAGCTCATTACAAGCTGTTGCAGGCCACCTATACCCTGTCTAATGCAAGAATACGGCGTAATGACAGTGCCTCAAATAAGCACTTACGTTTTCTGTCGAGTCGATAGTTGAGTTACGGAGTTGTACCTGTCTAGTCTCTTGCTCGGATATAACCATACCTCATATATCACATGGCTTTGATATGCACGTTGCTTCCAACCTCATTATGCGCTAGCTCTACCAACATGTTATAAATAGCATTTTCAGCAAATGATAGGATGTTGAAGTCTTATGTGGGTATATAAGTTGTTTGCTAGATCTGACTGCAGCAATACTAGGACTCTGTTGATACCAATAACTCCGTGCTAAATGTGTCATGTGTCCCACCTGTACCGTAAAAACCTGGTTCGGGGCACTCTCGAATGTCCTTAATAATCAACCCCATGTCAAAGATGTATGCTTCATATAGTATAAGTTCAGAAAGAAGTACTATTTGACTCATAAGGCTGAGTGTACAGATCCATACCTTTGTAAACACCCCCTTTTTTTAACAGAACGGACGACGAGTGAAACAAGTGTTATTATGTAAAGCTAAAAAGCAAATGCTAATAGCTTTTTGACTATTAGCTCATATATAGTCCGTGACATATTATTCCGAAAGAATTTCTACAACACTTTCATCCTAATCGAGAAACTAGACACTGGTGGGCTATTTAGCTCGGGAATTTTCAACTACAGCATAAGCCAGAAATAACCAATATATAGACAACAAGAGTTGGAAAGGTGGGGGAGATAAGAAAAAGGCTTTTTGAGAAATGAACGGCATTATGGTCTCGTCTCAGAGGTCACCGTCGGCTGCCGTTGTACCTCCTAGTTCCGTAGAATCCAGCCCTCCCTATATATTCTTGACGACTGCGGCGCATTAGGTGGCTCAGTCGTGGTCATTGGTGAGTGATTGAGCATTGCTCTGGGCTATGTAGAATCTGAAGATCTCAAATGCCCCTGAGTCCGCTCTGTATGGTTATTCTGGGCTGGGTTATAACATGGTGGCCCTGGAAGTTATATCTTTGTCTCATCACTATTATCATGAATAGGCTCACATACTCCATTCATACCTACAAAATAGACTTGAACGGATCCCGGTCAGAATCGAGCAGCTATGCTTGATCTTTTTGGGCTGATCCCCAATCTTGAATACGACGGTACCCAGTCGCCAGTATATCTGTTTTCGTAAACATCGTCTCCTGTGTTGTAGTACAAGGACATTTCCAAAACGGCATTCTTGGAAGAGATCGCAAATGTTTGCGCACCTAGTAATTCCGGAATGCTATAGGTCTCTGGGTTGAGTTTGATTGTCTACCTGGCCTCATAATCGACTTTGTCCCAACAGAGCTCTCGGAAAGATAATGCAGAAACGTCGTATAAAATACGCGATAAGACCGCTACTTTCAATTACCTGATACGGTCAGGCGCACAAGTAAGGCTCACCCACCGAGATAGATCCCCCTTCCAACTCTTAAAAGCTGCCATTTTAAACAACGCCGAAAACCATCTAGACAGCATTATTTGGCATATCCTAGACAAGGAGACCCAGCTTCAAGACTTATCAGCCTCGGCCGGCGAATTCCTACTGGAGGCATGTTTATTTAAGCGGTCACGGTCCATGGAAGAAACTCCTTACAGAAGGTTAGCCATTTTCGAAGAACTGTTTAGACGGGGTGCTCCTGTCCGAGATGGAGCCCCGTTGGTTGAACTCGTTCTTGCTGGAGGCAATCACAAGCTAGTGGATGATCTTTTGAAAGCCGGCGCTGATATCAATACATGCTCTAAAGATCGAATGGTTAGAACGACAGTTATGCAAGCCGCAGCCTCACGCTGGGATAAATATCTAGTTTCTATTTTGTTACACCGCGGAGCAGACATCAATCAGCTATCGTATGGTATACATCCAGGAACGCCCCTCCAAGGAGCCTGTAGCCGACAACCGATCTCTACGAGGGAAAGAATGATCAGGACGGAATTCATCAGTTTCTTGCTTCAGCAGGGTGCAAATGCTAATGGGCCTGGCCATATTAAGGCCTTAGACTCTGCAGCTTCGTGGGGCGACCTAAAGATTGCAGAGCTCCTGCTAAAGCATGGCGCAGACCTAAATTCTCTATCTATTCGTTCCTCTCGAAGCCCCTTAGACAAAGCTGCTTATTCTGGGCGACTAGATATGGTGAAGTTTCTGTTAAATGCAGCAGCGCTGAGTGCTGAATGCGGTGATACGGGATTCGATGGCGCTATTAAATCGGCCGAGCAAAGAAACAATTTCACTATAGCCGATTTAATACGCGAACATGCAGAAGAGAATGCAGCGATATTCCGGGCAAATCCATTCTTAGCATCTGAGCATAAGGCTGCAATGGACCGGATGACCTCTTTAAGAGAGATGGAATTATTAGATGTTAGAAGAAAGGAATCATGAGGCAGATACAAGTACGTATCTCTCTAGGATTAAAGAAAGTATTCTATGTACATGTGAATTTCCCAAGTTTTTGCTAAATCCCTTGTGATAACTACCTACCTAGAAATCAGTTTAGATAGAATAATGCGGATAGCAATGTCGGTTGGCTATGTAAGTGACTAGTACAACATCGCTATCTACTTAATTTATACATACCTCACCAATATCCAAAGTTGGTCTTCCACATTAGAGATCGCACTATAGTTTTCGATTTTATTTATCAAATTAAACGCATTGGACTTCTCTCAATAGTAGATCGGACTCTATTAAACCCCGAAATGTACGATGTCTCACGTGACTTGCTCTATTCCCGGGTGCTTATTGATTCAGGGGTTAAGAAGCTGGGGGCGAGTCATTGTCCGAAACTAGGTCTTACTTACATCCCACGAATGCTGCCTTGTGAAAAGACATAGCCTCAAACCCGCCTACAACGCAGCTCCAGCTTGGCCAACTAAATTCTCGTCTCTTATGTCTTGGCCTTCATTACCTACTTCCCGCTACAGCCTAATGAGTGCCATCCTATTTCTTGGGCTTCTATTATAGACCCGTGCGTCTACGATATGTCCATAACGCAGCCTTCGCCCGAGCAAGATGCTCCAGAGGCGTCTTTATCACAGCCTGGGAAACCATCGCGAGTGTTAGCATGTATACTCTGTCAGCAACGCAAGGTGAAATGCGACAGGAAATTTCCCTGCGCAAACTGCGTACGTTCCCGGGTACAGTGCATGCCGGCGACTTTAGCACCGCGCCGTCGGAGACGTGCATTTCCGGAGCGAGAGCTATTAGCACGGGTTCGCCACTACGAGAGCCTTCTGCGTCAGAACAATGTGAACTTCGAGCCACTACGAAACGATCCTAGTGGTGAAGATGTGTCCCCACACCAAGCGGAGGTACCTGAGAATAATGAATCGGACAAAGAGCGGCCGGACTCTATCCCCGCAGACCAGTCGTCTGCTTCGAATGCTGCTAGTCCCGGGAGACCCCCCGTGGCCAAGTATGTCACCCCCTTGTATACCCTTTTTTTCTCCCTCCCCTCCAACTGCTCTTAATAAGACTGAAAATGAAGGGATCTTAAGATAGGGACTAATTGTGGTTAGAAACTTTTGGCAAGCTATGAAGCAAGAAGTAAGATTACCTGATGAGAGTGACTTGTTGTACGACTAATAATAACCCAAGACCAATGACGACGACGACACAAATGAGTATCTGAGTGAAGAACACATCAAAGAGGTTTGGGATCTTGTCTCCTGGGAGAGGGATCATCTTCTGTTTGGCGTGAGAAACTCTGCTGTCGATCTCTCGACCCTCCATCCAGACCCTGTCCAGATCCTCAGGCTTTGGCAGCTTTACCTAGACAACGTCAACCCGCTGTTCAAGGTCACGCATACGCCAAGCTTGCAGAGGTCCATTATAGAAATCGCTGGTAATATTCGAAGTGTTAAACCAGAGCTGGAAGCTCTAATGTTCAGCATATATTGCATCTCCGTATCGACACTGTCTACGGATGACTGCCAAGGCACATTCGGTCTGTCAAAGGAGGATCTGATAACGAAGTTCCATTTCGGGTGTCAGCAAGCGCTCCAGAATTGTCGGTTCCTCCAGACCAGTGATCGTAATGTGTTGACTGCATTCTTTCTTTATCTAGTATGTCCACATTAAAGAAGTAACAAACTTGCTTGCTCTGCTAAACGGTAAATACAGGTTTCTCTCGGGCCTAGGACCAACCCCCGGTCCATGTCATCAATGTTGGGGATTGCGATTCGCATTGCAGAGCGTATAGGCATCCATGACGAAACGATATGCGCAAGAGCACCCATTCTGGAGGCAGAAATGAGCCGTAGGCTTTGGTGGTCGCTTAAACTTTTTGATATTCGCATTGGAGAGCTAGCCGATTACAAGTCTGCATCGTTAGGCACCTCATGGGATTGTCATATTCCCCTCAACATAAATGACTCTGATCTCTGTCCTGAGATGACTCGGCCCCCGGAAGCTCAAAGCACACCGACTGAAGCTATGTTTATCGTTATTCGCAGTATTCTAGGCAACTTGATCCGTCGTAGCACATTCCACCTAGACTTCGTTCTTCCCGCATCTCGGCACGCTAATTATTCCCAGAATGACCTTGTCGAGGAGCAGCTTACGGTCATGGAAAAAAGGATAGAGGAAGAGTACTTTCAACATTGTGATCCGGATAACTCGCTCCAATTTATGACAATGTGGACTGTACGAGGGCATATTGCGAGGTGCCACCTCGTGGAATACTATTCTGAGCACTTGGGCTCACACATTGAGCAAACAGACAAGCAACGTGACACTAGCATCTCCCATGCACTTAGGATGCTAGAATGCGATACCAAAGTCATGACATCGCCTCTTACTAAAGGTTACATATGGATAACCCAGTTCTACTTCCCCTTTCTAGCATACGTCCATGTCACAAATGAGCTGCGACGCCGTCCTCTCTGCGACATAGCGAAGCAAGCTTGGGAAGTAATGAGTGACAACTACGAAGCTCGGCTCACTCATCGCTCCATCAGCAACCCCATGCATGACATGTTTGCTAAGGTTATCTTGGGTGCCTGGGAAGTTTATGCGACGGCGTTGACAGAGAAAGGAAAGTCTCCGCAAGTTCCAAGGATAGTATCGGACATAAAGCTAAGGAGGGAGCACCCGGAGGCTCTTGCTGAATCCACATGTGTCGAAGAGCCCAAAGACGGTTTACCGATGGACACGATCATGTATAATGCACCAGTGCTGGCATCAATATCAACGAGGATGAGCGACTCAAGCCTAACACTACAGGAAATGCGAGACAATTATACTAATGTGGGGCTTAACCTATACCCACAGCTACCTGGACAGTCCCCCTTAGATGATAGCATGTACCAACTGGACTGGGCTTCGTTGAACTGGACTGGTTATAGATGGCCTGGCTTATAAAGCGAATGCTAATGTTGACCTGGTGTTGCTCCCATATGACGTACCCAACATTTTGTTTATTACGATTTATACCCACTCATAGATAAAGGGATAGCTTACACGGATTACCCTTTGTATTATATCCGTATCCTACTCCTTCACATCAGTATAGTCCACTTATCAAGTATTTAAAAAATCCCGCTCAGAAGTGTTAATACGTTGAGCGACCAGGGTTGATATCCTTTACCGTCAATTGAAGGCCAAGTCGTTGCCAACTATTACGACCCATTATGACTAATGCGCCGTTGTTTTAGAGGGCGGCACAAAGAAGCTGCCGTGAAGCTTAACACAGTATTATCGTGACCGAGACAAAGAAATCGCGGGACCGTAGGTCAAAGATATAAGCTACAGGGACCGACCTATTTATACTCGGGGATTAGTTGTGTCCGTTGGGGGTGTCAAGAGCTACATATCAGCCCCGAGCCCACTTAGGGCGTCCATTACTCGGGCGAAGATAGCACCCGAGCCTAACACGACAAGTTACGCAGCAGCTCAAGATATAAAAGAAAGCAGAAGAACTCAAATCCGAACGGGATAATTATCAAATAAACCTCTTTACATTATCGCCGTATTGAATAACTCAAAAAGAAGAAAAAAAAGACTAGGTTTCTCATTTCCACCCCTATAACCCCTTACCCACAACCCATCAACCCCTTTATCCCACACCCCCACCATACCATGTCAGCCCCCACCCCCACACCCCCCATCGCCATCATCGGCGCCGGCCCCTGCGGGCTCACCCTCGCGCGCCTGCTCTCGCAAAAGGGCATCGACTACGCCCTGTACGAGCGGGACCCGCGCGACGCGCCGGGCCGCGCAGGCGGCAGCCTCGACATCCACGCGGGCACCGGCCAGCGGGCCATCCGCGAAGCAGGGCTGTGGGAGGAGTTCCGGCAGCGCGCGCGCTGGGAGGACGAGGTGTTCCGCGTGTACGGGCCGGACGGGGCGTTCAAGCTGGACCTGGGCGACGGGGGCGACAAGCGCGACGCGCCGGAGATCGATCGCGCGGCGCTGCGCGACATACTGCTTGCGTCGGTGCCGGAGGGGAGGGTTCGCTGGGGGGAGGCGCTGGCGGGGGTTGAAAAGGGCGAAGGGGGCCCGGTGCTGAGGTTTGCGGATGGGAGGACGGAGAGCGGGTTTGGGCTTGTGGTGGGTGCGGATGGGGCGTGGAGTCGGGTGCGGCCGATGGTATGAAGATCCCCCCTTTTTCTGTTACCTACCTGAACCACTGGGTTTGTTTGGTTATGCGCCGATGCAGAGATTCGCTAATACGCCCAGCTCACGGACGCCAAACCCGCGTACTCGGGGAAGACCTTCATCGAAGCGCGCATCTCGCTGACGAACCCTCTCCACGCGACCGCAGCGCGCAACCTCGGGCCCGGCACAGTCGCCGCCCTCGGACCGCTGCAACAGCTCGTGTTCCAGCGGCAGGGCGACGGCGCCTACCGGATGTACCTCGCGGCGGTGCTCCCGGAGACCTTCGCGCGCGACGCGGTCGACCTGTCCGACACCGAGGGCGCGCGGCGGCTCTTCCTCGGGGACGCGTTCTTCGGCGGCTGGGCCGAGGAGTGGAAGGAGTACATCCGCCACGCGGAGGCGTTCCGCGCCTGGCCGCTGTACTCGATGGCCGCGGGCGCTATGCGCTGGGAGTCGGTGCCAGGGTTCGCGGTCGTGGGTGATGCGGCGCACGTCGCGATCCCCGCGGGCGAGGGCGTTAACGCGGCGATGACGGATGCGTTGGAGCTGGCTAATAAGATTGCGGAGCACGGGGTCGAGAATTTGGACCGCGCGGTGAGGGAGTATGAGGAAGAAATGTTTCCCCGGGCTGTCAAGCTGGTCAATCTCAGTCAGGCTGTGGCCGGCTGGATGTGGCATGAGAATAACCCGGATGAGTTTGTGCGGGCTGTGAAGGAGGGCGATCTTTTTAGGGCGGCGGATATCGGTGTGAATCCCGCGAAGGATAAGAAGAATTAAGTTGCTGTGACTGAGTTCCAGTTATTTTTGCTGGAGGTCGAGAGATGTTAAGGGGTATAGAAAGAGTTGAATGGATCCCACTCTTGTTTATCATGACACGATTTATAGAAATGGTTTCGAGTACCAGCGTTGAATATAAAATACAACTTGCAGATAGAATAGATCATTCATACACCAGTCCTTAAAGAGAAACCCCTCTCCCTCTTCCTATTAACCACCTTTGGCTCTCGGGAAGCCAAGAAAGTATAATCTTATAATAATTGATATAAATTCAAAGTCTAGGACCAAAGCATGTATACATAACTTATACAAGTATATTCACATGAGACTCTACTTGCTTGTTGACATAGTATGTATACATGCATGTGTACATGTGTCAAGATCTTCATTCTTCTCATTAACCCCAATTTAGATGTGGAATAATCTTCATTTTATTTTATATTATTTTTCTCTTGACTTAAACATTTCCTCTTCATTACACGTCACAGTATCCCAAGACATGACGCCGCATCTTCTAATAAAAAGATCGCACTGCTCCAAGAGGACAAATCCTGACCAAACACAAAGAAAGGCCATATAAAACACAAGGCTTAACCGTTCTTCCCTTAAAACATATGCTTAAAATGTTGATATATATTACTCTCGATTGCCACAGTTGCGTCTGGACCGGCGTTGTAAGGCATCGGTGACTCAGCATTGATCGCTGCCGGTGTTGTCGGGCCTATGGCGGGTCGCGGGTCATGATGCGGTAGCGTGGGTATATTACCCGGGGTAGTACTGCCGCCTTTTCCTATATAACCTTCAAAAATGCGACCCATCTCATTTGACATCTGCAAACCGTTCTGCGAAGGGTCCGGAGAGGCAGGCGATCTGGCGATTGTAGGCGGAGGCTGCGGTGGTCCAAAGGCAGGGGAAGTCGCCGTAGGGGATGGTGTCGGCCGCATTTGTCCCGTAGCAAGCCCGGCCATCGTCAAAGCGGCAGTTGAGTGAGGATCTTCAGCTAGTCCGAGCCGAGGCGCGACCTCTTTTAAAGACTTAATCGTGCTCCAAAGACGCTTAGAGACCCATGACTTAGATGACAGGTCTTTGACTAGTTCTAAGGCCATGTAGAACTCGTCGCGGCAGTTAGAACTGAAGTTAACGGGTGCATGACAAGATGCTAGAAATAGTACAGTGATTGCCGCCGATAAAAATTGATGATAGAAGATCTGCATCTTTCGGTACAGGTTGGTGGTATTGTTCAAATGGGTCAGGTATGTGATGGTATTTTTCGCCAGCTTAACGACACACTCAGCTTGATGTAAATTCTCCATGATACTGCTGTGGGTGTGTAAGATTGGCGTATAAAGCCAGGTACGGATCTGGTTGAGACGCAGATAGGTCCAGATCTGCAGACGCTCGATATCGTACTCCTTCTGTGAATTGACAGGAGGATCCAAATACCGCGGAAGGGCCTCCCAATCGGCTAAATCGAGACGAACCTCGTTGGGTACCTCCCTGTACCACTGCTTAATTCGCTGATCCATGTCTTCGATCTCACTTGCTCGTAAATCCAACGCTGCGTTAGGCTCAAAATGCCGAGTCAATCTCCATACTTTTGCACTCAACTTGGAGTAAGTAATCATAGCTACAAGGAATGGATATTCATCCTACCAACGACTATTAGTATTATTCTCATCATGAAGGGCGATGCATATGAACAAGAAGGTATTCAAATCAAATCACAGATGGGGCAGAGGCTGGCTTACTGGGTATGGTAGTTGAGGATCAACCTCTTCATCTGACATGACAAAGGGAAGTCCGGTTGAAAATGACCACCGGCGATCGAGCACAAATGCCGTCCAAAACGTAAAGATAGCGTTCCGACGCTCCTCTTCGTCGATGATCTGTTCAATAGCGTCGCGCCGATGCAGTCCCAGCTCGAAGCAATGGCGTGCAACTTGACCCATAGTGCGCCAAGAGAGTACCTCATCTGTAGAAAGAAAATAGTAACCAGCCTATATGAATTAGCCTCTATTACTCCAAGTCGCAGGGAACAAATAGAACCGGTATATAGTATTGAGGTATGGACCTACCGTCAAAGCAAGTATTGGAATGTTCCTCACGTTGCTTGGGTCGCTGGAGAGCATCCTGTTCGTGATCGGTTTAACACTTTCGAAGAGCCTCTCTGCTTTCTCGCTGTTTCCGTGCTCCTCGATAAGCAAACCATTACATATAACAACCTTGAGCAGTATGCTGTTATGGTCGGAGATGGCACCGTCTGACCCCGCCGGCGTCATTAAAGGATTATTCTTCGCAGCCTCTATCCAGGCACCTACAGACTTGGCATGGCTGATGACGGTTTCTATGCGCACAACAGGCCACATGATACCGACCTCTTCTTCGTAAATGCGACACAGGCGTATCAGCTCGTCCTTGTCGAATTCCCATAACGGATCCGGAGGAGGTCGGGCACTGAAGGGCGACGAAACTGCTTGTTGCGTAATCCTGGGGGAAGTGGTAGGGGTCCCATGAACAGATCCATCTAAGTCAATGCCATCGCCAGGGTTACTATAGCCCATCTTGTGAAGGGTGTTCTTAGCAACATCTAAACTAAAACGGGTGCTGGTAGGACCGCGGAAGCCAGGCTGCCGCAGCTGGGGCAGATCGGGTCGATGAAGAGAAGGAATGGTCATGGAGGTGGAAGATGGGGTGCTCGAGGCCGAAGCGGGTACAGGAAGACTTCGGTCCTGGATAGGAGCGAGTCGCAAGGCTTCGGATCGGAGCGCGTTCATGCTATTGAACAGAGTTTCGACCTGTTCTTGTAGTTGGCTCACTTGTCGCGCCATCTGCTTGAACTCCTCCGAGTCCTTGACGCTGTTGGAGCAGCAATTGGGCGCGTAGAGGCATTGTAGGTTCAGATTGCCGCATCGTTGGCATGGGGTCTCGCCGTTGCATTTGATCTTGCGCCGCTTACATTCGTTGCTAGAGGCGCATCAACGGATGGATGGTCAGCGCGCGCCATGTCGCTGCGATAGGAGATATATAAGATGGATATCCTCACCATGCGATTGAGATGTATCTGTTTCGCTTGCTCCTCTGCTGGGGCGTGGATTTGGCTGGGGGTAGTTCATCGGTACCGCTATCTTTCCTCTTGGTTCCCGCGGTGGCCGACGAGACCGAGACGGATCTGGCATTGTTGAGGACGCTGTTGCTGCTGGCAGGATGATGGTGATGATGACCGGGGCCGAGATCGAGACCGCGATCGATGAGTTCATGACCATGCGCGTGAGGATGAGTATGAGCATGAGCATGAGCATGAGGGTGATTGGGATTGGGATTGTGGTTATGATGGTGATTATGACTATTCATAGACGACGACCCTGGCGATGCAGATGCGGCGGGCGTCTCGGCCAAGGTGGTCAGGTACCGCACCTCGCCGACTTGACTTTCGAAAAACTCCATTCCCGTAAACTACGCGATATCGAAACGCTAAACGTCCCCTCGCCGCGTATGTCGAGCATGATGCTGTGGGTTGTTGTCTAGGTGAAAGTAAATAATTAAAATTCGGGCGACTAAGAAAAGAAGAAAAATCGATGGAAGAGTGTTTTGCAAGGTTTAAGTGCGATAAACCATTTCTACGCTAATGACGCCCGTCCCTAACCTTACCTACTTTAACTGTCTTTGTGCCTCCTGCCTCCCCCCCGCTTCTACCACCTCCCGAAATTACCTACTATGTATGTACTACTACACTATGTACCTCTTTACCGAATTACCTATCTAGCCTTGCTTAATGTTAATCATCTACCCGCTATTCGATAACTACCACCACCACCTGTCAACACCCCTCATATCTCTCATTGAATCTTAATATAGTAGCTTGGACAGGTCTTTGGATATTTTTATTCAATTATTACCAAGATATCTAACTGGTTCAATTAAAAAAGTAAAGAAGAAAAAAAGAAAGAACCTAGGTTATATTACGATGATGGTCCCAAGATTTTGACGATGGTGTGCGTATGTACGAAGTATGTAACCTATTTTTAGACTGTGGGGGCGACTGGCTGATAGATCGGACCGTGATAGATTGGTAGTATTTCATTATCCAGCTGAGCCCAAATAAATTGCAGAAAGTAGGTAGGTTAGATATCTCATATCTGGGAGAGGGGTCCGATCATGTTACAAATACTACTACAAGGTTGTGTTATCACTCCAAGTTGTAGTTACATCCATCGATGGTCAAGAACCTTGGAAGACTCACTGCATAGGTATCTATGTACCTGTGTAATAAGTAGAATATAGTGTGAACTCCCTCACATGCCACTAGGAAATATATAACCTTTGTGCTATGTACTAGCCGCATATTTGTACTACAACTGACATCACTTCCAATGCTCATATTCATAACGGATACTACTAGGTTAGACGATCCTATCGGTGAATAGGTACTAGGCAAGGAGGTAAACGGCTATCATTTAGGGATTAGCCACGGCGTTTTAGAACGTGGTAGCTGTCAAAAGCACCTAACGTTGCGATTTCAGCCGCAGTCCTTCTCGGGTCCGGTATGCAGGCTGTCGTCGGTTTACATGCACAGGATACCCAAGTAGGCAACAAGGTACTTATGATATTGAAAGCTGGGATTACCCAGGATCAGATACACACTACACGTGGAAAAAGGCAAATAGCAGCACCTCCTATTGGAGGGCCAGATTTACACTTTGGGTACGATCCTAAATTGCAGTTAAACTATACATGCGCCATGCGTGCGCAACGTGGGAAGTACGGCATTAGTCTCCGGACATGTCTAAGGCTGTGGAAAGTATACTCCGAAGCAAGGGATAACTCGCAAAAGGCCCCTACACTACGTACCCATATCGCCATAGTTGCTAAGAGTGCGTATTCTAACCAGTGAAAAGGGGGGGCAGCATAGGTATCAAACACAATGCTTAGTACAATTCCCGTGTCGCAAGTTAATAGCCACATCGTACTGGGTCAGCTAGGTCACTTAAATGCATTCGCACTAAAAGCCCCGTTATGCGGAAAGAAACATCCGGGGCATACGAAAACATAAAGCTTCAACTCTACAGATTCACCGCGCCCCTAATCCTCCCAACGCACTCCCCGAACCCGACCCTTCCCCCGGGCGGCCCGCACGCGCCCCGCAGCGTGACCGCGTCCCCGTCCTTCAGGAAGCGCCGCGCGTCCATGCCGTACAGCAACACGTCCTTCTTGCCGCCTTCGCTCATCTCGAGCAAGCTGCCGCGCTGGCCGGCGGCCGGCCCGCTGATCGTGCCTGAGCCTAGCAGGTCGCCCGTGCGCAGCGGGCACCCGCCCAGCGAGTGGTGCGCGATCATCTGCGGGAACGACCACAGCAGGTGCTTAGAGCTCGTCGTGCAGATCGTAGTGCTGTCGCCCTGGGGGGCTATGGGTGCGGGAAGGGGGTAGGGCAGGTTAGTATACATATATTGCTAGATTGTTATGTAATGCAGCATTGGGAATCGGGGATAAGGGGTAGGTGGACGAGTGCAAGGATTCACTTACTCTCCAGCTCGACCTCGAGCTCGATATCAAACACCGTGTCCTCCCTGCCCTCCTTCAAGTACCCCTGCACCGGCGTCGGGTTCTCGATGGGCTTAGTCCGGAACGGCTCGAGCGCGTCGGCGAGCACGACCCAGGGGCTGACCGTGGAGGCGAAGTTCTTGCTGTTGAACGGGCCGAGGGGCACGTACTCCCACGACTGCACGTCGCGCGCGCTCCAGTCGTTCAGCAGCACGTACCCGAAGATGTGGTCCTCGGCCTCCGCGATCCCGATCGGGACGCCCATGCTGTTCGGCCGCGCGAGCAGGCACCCGAGCTCGAGCTCGAAGTCGAGGCGCCGGCAGGGCGCTACGACGGGCTGCTTGGGCTCCGCCGCCGGGTCCAGCAGGATCTGCCCGTGCGGCCGCTGGATCGGCGTCCCCGACACGACGATGCTAGATGCGCGCCCGTGGTACCCCACGGGCAGGTGCGTGTAGTTCGGCTGCAGCGCGTTCTGCGGCCCTCGGAACATGACGCCCACAGCGTAGGCGTGGTGGTACCCGGCGTAGAAGTCGGTGTAGTCGCCGATGCTCATGGGGAGGTGCATCTTAACGCCCCGCTGGGGGGTGAGTGCTTTGCCGCGGAATTCTGCATCGTCCTTCAGAATCTCGGGATGTGACGTTTCAGCTGAGAGCAGGTCCTGGATGACCTTACGCACCTCCCGATGAACGGGCCGGCCTAGGGCAGCAAAGGCATTTAACGTAGGTTCGGAGAAGATACCCTCATGGCCTTTGAGACTTGGGAAGATCTGGGAAAACTTTGGGTGTGAAGACAGCACCTTCAAGTCTAGTACCTGAGAGCCAATGGCGATGCCGGCACGGGGCGCGGGGTCGGCCGGTGTACTGATAATGCCGAAAGGGATATTGGCTAGAGAAAATGGACTGTCGGGTGCAATATCAGATACCCAGGAAGATGACATTTTACCAACGATATTTTTCTCCCCTTTTGGCTTATACTGATTCAAAATAATGGGCTAGAAGTTGTTGATGAATCCTTGGTATATCCGACTAATACACTCCTTGTTGTATACGCAATTCAGCGTATCATCGGCTTTTGGTGGGTCCCGATTGAGAGAACACCGATGGAAACCGCTTTGTGGGGCATTTGATTCTCAAGAGAACCGACGGGACGGTTCCGTCTTCGGTATTGATAGATAGATTGATATCTTTACTAATGGGTAGCATTGAATTCTGTAAGTCGAGGTCGGTGAGTTGTCGATATGAATAATTCAATGGATAAACTAAGACATAGAGGAGACCATGTCTATGAAATAGAAGCTTCATTTTTGAGCAGTATTTTCCTTACCTTGATAGCTAGTACTTTTAACTAGAGTTTCACACTACCTATGCAGCCAGCACTAAGCTGCATTTATAGTATTGTTAGTATATCGCAGACTGTAAGAGTGTTGCTATATGTGCCAGAAATGTAAAAGACGATTCCATGTCGGCTTTTCCTTGTCACTTCAATACTCAGTAGTATTAATGTTATCGTCAATGAACATGCAGAGTTGACTCGTTAAGTTAAATTAGTTGCCAATTGGCTTTCAGTTAGAACGAAGCAACGAGCTCACGACTGCGACGGTTTCTTTTTTCCTTAATATAATGCGATCATTCAAAAAGTGCGTGTACTCAATTGAAAAGGACTTCGTATAGGATAGCAACCGTGCGTTGAAGCACCCCGGGTTACAACCCACCTAACCTAGGTAGATACCGCTTGACTCAGGCTTGTGAACTTGGCGTGAGGAGATGTCCTAACTAGCAGATACGTTGTAAGTCTCGTCCAGAAGAGTTTCACTTACCTTATAGCGCCTATCTGATAGCATAACGAATTCGTAATAGCAGCGCCATAGCGCAGGGTTGGCTTCCTTTAGGGCTCATGTGACCGAGTCACACGGTTCGGCCACCACGCGACAACTGGCGTTCTTTAATCTCAGTAAAAAATGCGATCAAAGGTTAAAAAGTCCGTGATCGTAGGTCGAGACACCAATCTACAGCCAAGAGATGAGGAGTGCAAATCAGATATTATATACTCACGTATCCGCATAAAGTAGACTGTCCCTCCCACTACTTTGTCATGTTACCAACATTCCACACGTCCTAGCGGCGCTCGCTACCGCGGCTGCGGATCAGCTCACTATCGGCGTGCAGCGGGACGTGCTAGATTCATGCACCCCTGCTGCCCTGACAGAACTTGAGCTGGGGACTTACTGGGGCTATGGGGCTTCCGCTTTGCTGGTGTTGGGGTAGCATGGGTTTGAGCCTCAAGGGCGATGGGGAACACGTACGATGGGTAGCGTTCATCGTCAGATGGCATGAAAATTTTCGATAATCGGTTAGAGCTAGTTAATAATGTCGATTGTTGTTTTATCAATTGCATGTGTTTGTTGGAATTGACATCTGATTGCCCCTTTTTTATTTTAACTATATCTTGGTGCTGAAACCCTCATCCCCCTTTCCAACAAACTATGTAACCCATATACTTCCATACAGAAAAGCTACTATTAGACATCGTTTATGATATATTGTCTATTGTTGACGATATACAACATCTCACCATCAAATCCAACCATATCATAACCCAAAGTCACGATAACACGGGTGGCACCATCAATACATATCAACTCTCTTACAAACCAACCTCAAAATCGAGGGTGGAAACCAACAACCAATTACCAATCATGGACACTCCAACCCTCACACCGTCTATCGAACAAGCCATATTCGAGCACTTCGCCAATCCGACACCGACGAGGTCCTCGAGCGGCAGTGACCGCACTCTCAATACCCCAGTAGGCGCCTACCCGTCCAAGGCCCACCAACTACTTGGCATCCTCGGCATCTTCTCCGTCTACTTACACAAATACGTTCCGCGATACTACATGAATCGCATCCGGTTACGGCGCCGGCGGTTAAATCTACATTGAATCCGGAGCTTAGAATGTCAGGCTGGCTAGGAGAGGGAGTAGAGAAGATTTGTACACGATTACTCCTCGAAGATGGGACGGGAGGAGAACACCGACGAAACGGCCACACTTCTGCTATAACAGGGTCGCGTGGGGAGGGTATCTGACAGAGATGGTCGTTTTTAGCAGAAGGACCCGATGGAGGTTGAGCAGAGTGTGGAATCACCAATTGTGGATGGTCGCTACAGGCGTTTGGGGTGTATCTCATAGGTTCCTGCTTCTGCGTTAATTGGCCCATTCTGTTCTTGTATATTTTTATCCCTCATGGAAACTAATCAGGGAAGGCGATGATTCTTTTCATGTGAGGATTCCTAGGTCGAAGCGGAAATGTAAAATATTGAATACTAGTCTCAAACTCTACCAAGAGCTTGGAATCTGTGATCGCATGTGCGACAAACTTTAAAATGCCAAAGAAACCACATCCTCGGCATGTCTTTGGGGGGGAGGGGGGGTTAAGGAGCACATGAACTGCATTCTAGAGTTTGGATAATGTAGAGCATTACCAAGAAAGCTTACGCTGCTTTAGCTGGTAATAGAGGTATCTGTATCTAAAAGCCCTTTTGAGTTAGGGTTATTTACAGTCAGTATCTTTTGAGAATAGTGGCCAGATGGAAGTCAATCATAAGTTATATGTGTAGTAAGATAGATACATAAGTGTAGTGAAGAATATGAAGACCGGAACAAGAGGCATGCTTGAGCGGGGAGTGAAAACTGACATGTTGATACTAACACTTAAATGATTGATTATCAAATTTCAGAACACTTCATAATCTTATAAATGTTTAGAGTACAGTATAATCTTTAGTTCCTTTTGTCGTACCTCTGTAAAAAGCAATGGGCGTGATGCATACCTACACCCTATCGGATTCTCCTACCAATAATCTTGCTGACTTACCTATAACACAACGAACTCCTTTCAAGGCCAAACCACTCCAGAACACGCATATACTATAAAATGGCATAACAGACAACTTTATGGTGCCTCCTGTAGACTGTTCATGGTCTGGGATTGGTTCCTGAATATCTGATTGACCAATGCCAGTATTGAGCAGTTCTAGACCTCTACTTCGAACACGGAGCACACGGTCCACAACTAATGAAGGCTTGGTTTCGCTCCTTGCTTCAGAGCTAGTATACTGGCCGTCTTGATAGCACTCTTGATCTATCTCCCATTGATCTACCAATTTGCGAGCTCCTTGATATCGTTCTCGTTGATGTCCACCTGGGTCGAAAAGCTCGGCTTGCAAATCCTCCGCCATTCATGATGTTACGCACATCTTCAATCTGATCGATTAATGGAACTTGATTCTTAGCTAGATTGAATCTTGATGTCGGTCATTTATCTAGGCACTCGTCGGGATTCTATGCTTGCACTTTGGTATGAATAAGCTCTAAAGTCGATCATCGAAGAAGGCTCGTAGGAGACGAACGCAAGGGAATAGAGTAACTTAGAATGTATAAGTCTAGCAGAGAGTCTGGTAGATAGTACTAGGTAGGCAGAATCCTATAGTCACAGCCCCCCTGCAATTCCTTATATCTGGCTAGATGAGGCTTTATTTGCGGACCTATACAAACTACATGTTGCGAAATGGGGTATCTAACTAGCCTTATTCGTAGCAATTCAATTCTTTTTGCTTTTTTTTTCAAAGTACAATATATCCCTAGTTTTACTAACCTATACAAAGTACGCCTTACAAAGTATGCTCAGCCTTGAGCCCAGTACAAGTGAGGGATCTTGCATCCGCTATATAGCTTCTACAGCCCTCATACTGACATCCAACACTAGACAAAACTAGGACAAAAACGAATCAATCAATCAATATTGATACATAAAACATCGAAGTCTCATTAAAAATAGTCGACTTCTAACCTGTCTCCACAGTATTCATTGCAGAATCACCTACTTGGACCACGTTTACCCATAGAGACGTTCCCTTTGCCTGTGCCACCCGAAGTGCGGAATCCATCACCATCCGAGGGGTTCTCTTATGCCGATACAGCCCTGAAATCTTATCAAGTTCGTATCTTATGTCTCTTATTTAAAGGCTACGTGAGACATTACAACGACGATATCCACCGCTACTTATTGCGACTTGACCTGAGAGCCATGGATAATCAAGGCGAGAAGCGACGACCATTTGTGGCATTATCATATCAATAGGGGGATCCGGAACCGCGCAAAAAAAAATATCAGTGAACGGTAAAACGAAAGAGGTTAATCCAAACCTCTACGATCCTCTTAATCCATATCAGAGACAAATTTGCGAGCGTACCCCTTTGGATTGATGCTATATGTATCAACCAAGCCAATGATATTTGAGCGCATTTCGGAGATTCCTAAGTTAGGAGATATTTATGCAAACTGCGGGTTAGTCTTATACTGGCTCGGCCGCGCTGAGTACCCCAGCTACAGAGGCTACATGGAAATAATAGACAACGATGTCAAAATAATAAAAACAAAGAAATGGATTTCGCCCCTCCCTCTTTTCTAGAGACAGCGGGACAGGTCTACGCCAAGGTCTGTGCTGACAGAGCCGAAGAGATGCACAAAACCTAGATATACTTTAAAGAAAGGGTAATGGCCAGTGAAAATAGAAACCTACTCTCGATACAAGAATATCTCTTCCGGCTGTTTACGTTGCCATTCTGGGGGCGGGTTTGGATAACCCAGGAACTGGTTCTTGGACGCGAGGGATATTTTATGTGGGGATCCCACATATTCGATATAAAGGTCGTAGAGGCCCTACTGAAAGCTCGCGATTAATTCACTCTATCATCAGGACCGGAGGACTCTATGTTTGATATGTTAAGCTTGGGAAATAAGGCATTAGATAGAGCGATGGGGACTATGACGATGCGTAACAGAAAGGTTAATTTACTGGAAGGTCTGACAAATGTGAGGAGTCGTATTGCAGGGCACCCTCATGATTACATCTACGGGATGCTGGGAATCACGCGTCTTGAAGAATATGGGATCAAGCCCGACTACTAGAAACCTCGAGAGACACTTTTGAGAGATGCATTGGCGGTCATCTTTAAGCAAGAAACCTATCTTGATGTTCTGAGTGCCTGCAACCATGGTTGGGCTAAGTGTATGCAGACAGCCGAAAAGGCCACCTGGGACAACTTCAAAGATGATAGCAACCATACCAGCGAGGATGACTAGCCTACTTGGCTTCCCGACTGGTCATTTATAGAGCTAAAGATAGCCAATAAACCTGGCCTTCATATCCGGTCCCTGTTGTACGACTCTATGGAGTATAGAGACTTAGATTTTGATGCATGCGCGAGCACGAAGAGCCATGTTAGCATCTCTCTAGATGGAAAACGACTCGAATGCAGAGGTATCAACTTCGACTCAGTAGTAGAGTTTCAAGGAGACCAATATAGCCAATGGTCAAAGCGTGTGAAAGTACTTTGGGATGAAGGTCTTGTTTGTCGTGTCTATCATTCATGGGGGCATCTCGTGGACGCTTGTGACGAAATTCAATCGTACGGTGATCGACTTTACCCTTCCGTCAGAGACAGTGAGTTGAGTTTCAAAGATATTGAAGTAGATATAGCAGAATAATCTACTATGACAGAGGCACAACACTTCGAGGCTTTTGACGAAATATTGGATTCTGGGTCAGCAAACGAAAATTCGTCACCTAGAATTATACAGGCAGTCCATGTATGTTGCAGCACAAGTTGGTATTTTCGAACAAAACGAGGCTACGTTGGCCGAAGCCCCATGCCTCCCAAAATTGGTGATAATGTGGTTGTTCTATTTGGAAGGTTCCTTTTCTTTTATAGGAGCGGTCGGGCATGGAGGGATTCCAGATGTCTGGTGAGGCATGTAAGTATGCCCTTCTTAGAATATATGAGGTTAAACCTCATTTCCCTTTTTAAGATATACCTGGAATCATGCGAGGGGCTGTTATAAAGGCAGGGAAGAGTCAATGGGAAGATTTTATATTGATATGATATAGCGCCCCCATTTCACTCGTAATTACTTCGTACGAACAAGGGTTCTAAGGTTTCTAAGGTTAGGTATTGTGTTCCAACCTTTTCTTCATAAAGTCGTCTTGTAAATAGGGAATTATTCTCGGTGCACTATTTAGCCTAAGGAAGTTATGAAGAGCCTGATATATATATAGTTTTGGGTTGAATTTAATATGCAGCATAGGTGTAGGTGGTTCGGTCAGAGATACGCTGAATGAAGAAAATGTTACATGTAACCTATATGTATCGGGGACAGATGTAATTGCAGTTCTAAATTCCTCGCACAACAACATCGTGAGTACCCGAGATCTCGCACGGTTCCTCGCGACAAAAGGCTGGGATAACGATCAAATCAACGATAAGGTAGAAAATACCTAGGTTAGGTAAGTTAGCAATGAAAGCAAGTACATAGATATTAGCGACTAGTAACTCAACCATGCATGCCACATTGATGTTAGCAATTACAAACCACCAGGTCCAAGGGGTTGGGTTGGCCAAAAGTCACGCAAGAAGACCCCCTGCGCCGTTCAGTAGTCGGCGAAGGGAGTCAAAACGAATGCTACTATTACAACATAAAATGACCTCCTGTAAACGTGTATATGTTAAGATATATCACGTACGTGTTCAATCCGGATACTACCAGTGCAACGCCATATGGGGGGGGAAGGACATAGATTTATCTTTAGTTATTTCTAGAACTATGAACTGTAAAGAGCCCTTATATACAGTGAAAGAGCTCCGTACTAGGGGTTAGTCTCTAGTATGGCCACTATCATGAGACGCTAGCCCCGGAATGAGGGTTACACGTCTCTTGAGTTTACTTAGGGTTGTTTTAGTTAGAAGTGTCACTTCTAACTTGGTGGTTTAGATAGGATCGTATGTGGTTGCTAGTTGTAATACATAACCTATCTTATATACTGATCTATATATTACCTTTGTATATCAACCTAAGTAAATGACATATCTGAATGGATGTCACAAGGGACCTAGCAAGTGCTTAGGTAGGCAATTAATACATTGAGAAGAACCTAGACTACAACTATATATGTCATCGTTTCTTATATACAAAGACGCTTTTTTGTTCCCACTAATGCCTGACAATATATACTAGAGATACAAGAGACATGAGACCTTTCCAATAAATAATCTATTGACGATGATCCGATTTTATCTGGAGAGGTTGGTTGTGGAATACTGAATTCATATTTATCAACCAACACCAGTCTATCCAGATCCCCGTCATATATACTAACCGTAGCCCCTGAATGGTAAGCAACAGGCATTTCGAAGCCCCATTCCACACACCGGCTCTTCATCATCTCCTCATGAACTCATATGATTAACAACACATCAGAAAGACAGGGAGTAACTAACAGGTTGACACAAAGTTGTCTTATAATTATCATATAGTTAGGTTCTTCCTACCAATAGTATTCTATGTATTTTACAGATTATATGGTGCTCTTATGAGTTTCCGGTAAATTCCGTACCCTTTTACTTATTCCTTCCATGATCATAGTATATGCATACTGAGTAGCTAGCCGAGAGCTGTTAGACACATGCTTGAAGCAGCTACAAGTAGCTTGGCGATATTCTCAACAGTACCAACTTACATCGATTCTGAGAGATATAATTTATCATTTTAGGATTTCCTAAACTGGCAAGACATAGTCACCTGCAGTCTTTGCTAGGCTCCGAACCTTTTCAGATTCCACTATATGGCGATCGAATTGACCGTATTTCCGAAGCATATAAAGTCTACCGTCAATAAAATAGAGGGAATAGAGGAAAACCTAGTATTAAAGGGTCATAAGGTAAGATTGTTCATACACGAAACAGCTACCTTGTAGTATATAGAAATACATATTTTATGCTAGACCTATGTTTTCCCTCTTGTCTTGTTTCAACGGCGAAGGATTTTCAGATGACCCTTTTTCTCAATTACTAATCGAAACGGTAGAGAATACGAAGTTGTGTTGCACTCACGATGCTGGGGTATATTACACCGTGCTAAGCTCCGCTGTCAGATCATGATATTGTATTCCTTTGGCTCTTCACCGAGCGGTGACGTGGCAGCTCCCCGATATTCTAGACCACATTCGCATATGATATGTTTAATGTATTGTGCATTTACCGGTATGCAGAGCAGGATATAACTCAAATTTAGCGGTGTCCTGTATCTTCGTATTGTCGATGATGAGTATCATAACATTATTATCAACGATAAGTCTAGGATTACCACATGATATTGTCAAGTGCGTGAGGGGTAAATGAGGGGGTTGAGAAAGATGGAAAGCAAGCGGTAGGAAGACTCGGTAGAGAAACCTCTCTCGACGTCGGACGGCCCTCACGGCTTTGTTGTACACCTAGTTTACAATGCCATTGTGCGTGCTGACAACTCGGAGCAGTCCATCTCGAACCAGTGGTGGACATCGATAAAACGATATAGTCCCGTAATGTAATAATACACACCAATATTCCTAGAAAGATCACAAATTCTTGAATTTTTTATTATTAAAAACATACGTATGGGCACATAAACCTAGTTAGAATGCTTATAAGTGTCTCGATTTACAATTTTCACGTGTGAACCATAAGAAAGGCATATGGAGTTGGAAATTGTCTTGTATTTAGCTATACAAGCGGCCTGCCAGCCTGTATAGCTTCCTATGACTAATCCCAGCTCTGATCATCATCGTAAAAGTGGGCATTTCGAAATGAAGTGACGTGCATGCAATAAGGCCATCTGGGGTATATCGTGCCCAAGCTCCCAAATCTGAACAGGATGTTCTATCACTATCCTCAACTAGCACCCGCCAACACTGTCCTCCCCTCTAGTAAAGACCGACGCAGATGTCACCCCGTACTCGGGCAGTCAAGTGCACCTCGGCTTCCAAGTCGAGCTTGATACCAACCAGGAGCGCAGCAGCCTTCTGGTTTCCGTGCTCATCGGTAGCACCCCTGAGGAGTTGGCCTGTGAGAATGGGTCAGTGAAAGGTTACATTTGAATTTTAGACAAGATATCTTACCAGCTGGCTGAGCAAGACCAGACGAGGTGGGGAGGCTAGAGCCGACCTGGGCGAGCTGGTTCAAGGCGCGGCGGCCACCACGGGCTTGGCCATCAGAATCAGAGTCGCTGACGTAGGCAGGGTTGCTCTTGGGCATGGTAGCAGTGCTGAGAAGCTTGTTAGAACTGTTCTCTAATTGTTTTTGAAGCGGGAACACTTACGGGTTGGCAGCGGGAGCAGACATTTTGATTTAGGTGGTAAGGATGAAGGTTGATAGAGAAGTTGGCTAGAATGGCAAGAATAACGAGATCGCACTGCGAAATTTATAGGTTGAAGAGTAGAGTGTGAAGGAGGTAGATGATAAGAGTGATGATGGTGATGGTTTTCCAAAGATCTCCGAGTTCTTTCACATATATATATTCGTAGACCTTCCCGCTCTGACTGCCATTGGACCGAAGGGATCATGAAGATCTGCGGGAGGGTTATCTTGGCCGCATCTCGACACCTCGGTGTTGAATCGCCATTGAAACACGAATCCGTCTTTCAAGCACGAGAATGCAACGTACTCATCCGATATATGGTACGATTGAACCCGTCCTACTATCCGTTGAGGGTGGTACAAAGGACGACATTTGGTTGGTTCCTTGGTGCTTTCTATTTCTCCAGGTTTCACCGGACATGGTGTTGGGGTGGTCCCCGGATCAAAGCGCGGAGCCTCAAACCTCAGGGGTCTCGCTTAACCCTTGCCTCGCATGATATCTCTGAGATCTGATCCCCGTGATGGCATGATCCGTCGGAGAAAATGGAACCCCAAGTGGGACTATATTATTAGGGACTATAGAGGACCCTGATAAACACCTTGTTCTAGATCATATTAACATCGGTCGTAAATGCTACGTTGAACGAGGCCCGCGTACAAATGTTGCCACGTCTTATTGCTACACACACCAATATCGAACAGATCTTTTGTTTGTAAACGTTTCCTCCCACATAATCCTTTCTCCTCATCAGACCATTTCGAAAACACAAACACTCATGTCGGAAAAAGTTCAGGCTGAGAAGACATTCACCATTCGCGGGAACAACCTCCAAGAAGTCCTCGAAGAAGTTGCCATGGCTCTACCTATGATGCTAGCCTTGACAATATGTCCGGCAATGCTAGGGACACAAGAAGCAATCCGACAGAGTCAATCTAAGACCAAGCGCGAGGAGCATCGCGCTCGTCGCTGTAATCTGATCGTCTCATGCGTGAAGTCGTCTATCAGAAGCCGTGACATAAACGGTAAATTAGTTGTCCTCAAGGACAACAAGGTGAGTCCTCATTTTCCTCCCCATTCCTTGATGATATCGAACCATAGCACTAACACAGGCGGATATTAGCTCTATATCACTACATCATCGCCGTTACCCGAGGATGAAGAATCCGTACCCCCTGGCAATGGATACCCGTTTTCGGGATACTACTTACCGTATCCTGATTCACAATATGAAGGCCTAGTCAGCACCATCTGTGATGAGCCACCTATGCTAAATTGGATATACGTCGATAAGAATACATATGAAGTCAAATACGGTGTCCGTGCAGACGCGCAGGAGCATCTTACAGGGCCTTTTGACTGCACCAAGCAGGACCGGCGTATGACTTTAGAGGGCTGGGAGGGCTTCGCTGCTGTAGAAGAGTTCCCTGGAATATGGGCTCTATACTTCGACCGCGACGATGATGGTCTTGTCACCAAGGTTCCCATGGGCACGAGAGTGCTTGAGGTTGAACTCACCAGACGCGAAAAGAAGGAGCGCAAGCCTGAGCCCAACCCTAACGAAGCAAAGACTCTAGATGAGATGATGAAGCAGCACAAGGAGAAGACGGCCAGGGAAGAAGCAGAGAAGGCTGAGTTCATGCGAAAGCAACAAGAAGAACTGCGCTTGGCCGAAGAACAAAAGGCCGCAATACGGCAGCAGCAAGAACAACAAGCAGAACAGCAAAAGCAAGTACAACAAGAATTAGAAATGCAAGAGCAGCTGAAATCAGTACATATTCAACCTAGCGTGGAAACTCTACGAGAGCCAGCCGCAGAAGTTGCTCCCGCCCGTCTTAGCCAGCTTGAGTTGGAGAGACTCAACCTTCAGAGGCAAGCTGAGGCCAGCGCACATGAACATCCGTCACATACAATGACACGTTCGCCTAGTGCGCTCACGGACAACCTTTCATTATGGTCAGCGGCAAGGAGAACTGGGGACAACAGCGATGCAGACTCCGTCACCGCGGTGAGCTCCATCGGTGATAGACAAGAAGCATTTGTAGCTGCTCCTCAGCCGGAATTGGTAGAGGTACCGGCATACAAGAAGCCGTACGTTGAAGATGACGATTCACATATAGTAACAGAACACGATGGAGATAATGGAGATAGATAAATAAGGGGGATTTCTTGACTTACCTTGTTATCATCGGCGCCACAGTGTATTTAGACCAAGCATTTAAGTATTTTACCACTACTGGGGAAACGGTAAACGACGCCGCTTGGGCCGGCTGGGGGAAGCGAATGCATCATGAAATTAATCATCCCAATCTTGCCAAGTTCGAACTCGTGATCTGTTATTAATTTACGTATTCCTGCCGATTGGTTCACGAGAATGCCAACTCGTGCCAAATTCTGGGGCCGCGGCTTGGGCGCAATTATCGGATTAAGCTTAAACATTGGTTAGGGACTCCTGGGTATGAAGTGGTGAATATCCCAACATATCCACGGGATGACCCTCGCGACTAATGCTCATTCCGTACTTGGGATGATTCTGGGACCAGCAGCTGGCAACGAAGACCACCTGCTTGGGTCAGCCCACGGATCTTCTTGCCAGGGCTGCCAAGGGGCAATATCTCATCCTGTGTCGCAGAATTGGAGGCAGGATTTGTGTGGAATCTGGGCCCATATGAGCCGTTATTCAGCCTCAGTGCGTCTCATGTCCTAAGCCCCCATGTTCCAGGATTCATGCGACCCACTCAGCCAGGTCTGGAGCTCGCCGACGCCTCTTCGAGAAAATCCAGGATTGATACAGTCCAAAGATCGACGTTGTCCCAAATTACCAGATCCTACTGCTGCTGATTCTTTCATTTGTTTTTATTTTTTTTCTTCCAGTAGAAACCATTCTGCGCGGCAATGTCGAGTTTGGCGTACAAGATTTGGGGATATTACACACTGGCTGGTCTATCTATCTCGACATGTTTGCGGATCTCCTACATTCTATAAACAATGATGCGAACGACGCTGAGGGCATCGCGGAGCTTGTTGTCACAGCCCTAGGGACAAGTGGTCGACACTACATATGTTGGAAGACACATTCTGGAGAATATAAACAAAGTGAGTCAAATCCCCCTAATACCGCTCATGCTCACTATGTTATCACATGTTCTTACTCTTCCACAGGATCTCATGGTCTTCCTAGACGGTTGCAGGATTGGTTGTTTCCGGCGGATGGAGAAACGAGAGATTTTGAGACACTACAGGTGATTCTGTCCGGTGAAGATGAGTTCTGGGCATCGGACAAATTCGGCGACATACGAAGTGATAGCACGGACGCGCAAAAGCAATTACGGAGGTCCCTCACGTTCAGCGAAGATGCGCTATCGACGAACACTCATAGGCGTCGTCTGAGTAGATCACGCGATCTATCTAGAGATACAGAACGCCCGCGATCTAGTACCCTGCCGTCGTTCCTACCGACGGGAAGTCCACCATCAGGCAAAGTTCCACGATTGCAAGTAAATCACGACAGAGCACCGTCGGTCGACAAGCTACGGCGGGCTTCAGTCACACCGCCCGCAGTCCAGCAGCAAATGCGAAGATGGACATCTCGTCCACGCAGTATCGGGTATATGGGACTGGAGGAGCTCGCGGTACTGAAAGAAATCCCTAGCCCGAAGCAAGCACCAGCGTCGACCTTGCCCCCCTTTCGAGGCCATCTCCCAAACCACCACTGCACCTGCGGCTGCCACAGAAGCGGCGTCAGCATCCAGGTCCCTCCGCCGGCGGTCACACGTCCGAGACCAGCATACGCCGATGCCTGCGTGCAGACCGATCCGATGCCCGAGCCGGAGCCCCTAGACTATGGCAATTACCAACACCACCGCATCTCCTCGGTCACGACCATATCTTCGGGTGAGGAGACAGAGGTCGGAAGCCAGCGGTCAAGCTTCGAAACCACGATCACGCGCCCGGATCCGGAATCTCTCAAGTCATCGTGGTGGGAGCCGCCGCAGAACCCTATCATCATGGGCAGGATGCAAGACTACTTCCGATCGAAGACGTATATCTTGGGGCAGGCATTGGCGCCACGAGGCATGGGATAAAAAAAAGCGTGGATGGCACATTTCTTTCTCTTTTCACTTTTCCCTTTTCTCTCCGAAGTTTCCTTCCTATGGCTCACGTATAAAAAGTTTTCAGGCTTTCATATTGCTCATTACCTACTAGGTACCAGCCTGCCTTGAGGCAGGTGTGGCGTTACTGGTGTTTATGATTTATTTGTTTTCCACGATTCCATACCCCCTTTTCCAGTTTATCTCCCCCTCCACGATTTTGTACAAACAATCCGAGGCCACCACCTAAACACTACATGTTTCGGGGGATTAGAAGTGGTGGCCTCCCCTTCTGAAGTCCATAGAACATAGCATCATGAGGCATATATACCAAAGAGTCTCGACCGGCGCGAAGGCCCTGATTTAATTAATAGAGTTCAAATGCTCTTCTAAGTGGAATTTTTGTGAATGGAATCGTACGCTAGCTTTTTCCGAGGGAGAAAAATCTACGTCTCGTAAGAACCCGTAGAACGGTGAAGCTTTTCGCGAGCATTTATAGTTGCCCTTGAGGTTTATCTACACAGCTTTATGCATCGAGAAAGGTCCTTTAGGCGAAAATAGATCTAATCCATCACATTGGGTGTCATCTTTAGTTCGATATAAATCAGCATTTCTAAAGCCATACGTTAATATTCTTTGATACCGTAGAACCAGAGGTGCATGGTTTAAGGGTCTATTTTTCAGACAACAGATTTGCTATCTCCCCATCACTCGCGAGCTATCATTTCCTAGTCGTTATAATCTTTGGCGGAATAGGTCGCCTTATCTAGTATTCCCAGGAGATATTTCAAACCATGGTCAATGTAGATAAGCTTTTGGGACAGATGATGCTTCCGAATAGTTTTAGTAGAACTTTGATTCCTAGTCCAGAATCCTTGATGGAGACCTTGACGGAGAACTTCTTAGCAGAAGATGAGTCTCCATCTTCCTCGGGGAGACTTCCATCCATCTCGAAGTCGCCAAATCTGCAGTGTAAATATTGGTTCTGTTAAACCTTTCATGTCACGTTCAGGCTTTTGTAGGATTTATCGCATGAAGTACACTCTTTCTTTATGATTCCCCTTTCTCTCGTAACATTATTCAGCTGCATCGATATCGCGCGTGACAAGGCTCGGTAGACGATGAAAAGCATAATCCTGAGAGCACTTAGCGGTATCGCAAGGGCGATCATTGTATTTGTGTGTGCTGTCATGGCTATGATGGTGAGAACAGATTGGAGGTAGGCAGCGAGGAAGAATTGGTCCTAATTCATCAAAGAAGTTTGTTCACCCGATTTCTCTGGAATCAGTTAGCAATCTTCTCTGACAGGTAACGTTGGAAATCAAAATACGTACTTTCGCGCTTAGATGGATATCGTGGAAGTATCTTTTTCCCATGCTATATACGTATCGTGAGCTAATTCTCGGTCAACACATGACTTGCTCTGGAGGTTCACATCCGGCGGCAATCTGTATTTTCCACAAACAGAGATTTCTATGAAGGGTGACTCCAGTAAAGAATCAAGGGGTATGATAGTATTCTATTTTTATATGCCATTTTTGCACTTTTAGGAGCATGGTAAGCGGCCGCAGGTAGGGCCGTAGCAGTAAATGAGTCGACGCACTAGTTTCATTGAATGAAGAGGTAAACAATCACATAGTCAGTACTTAGATGGTAATCATAGGACCTAGAACGGAGCAGGATCTTTCCTCGATGAAATACACTTAGAGTAGCGATGCCTTAAATTTTACTGTTCTATTATGAGGCTTGGATTGGTCATATTAACGCGATCACAATGGAGATGAGCTAATAGTAAGATACCAATAGCGCTCATAGGAATCGAACCTACACTTACTATTAAGCTCACCAAGTAATGGAGGAAACTAGGTTAGCTCATTTTGTAACCCAGAAGTTTATTGGTCAATTATTTTCGCAGTAGCGGGAAGGGAGTTACATATGAAGCCAGCAACGAAGGAGATGCTGAATTAAGGAGATAGTGGTGGCCAGCAAGAGTAGAAACGGTACTTTAGAATCAATACCATCAGTTTCTGTTGCGGTTTTCGCGGGGTAGGCGCTGCGATGCCACAAAACTGGCGACAAGCAAGCAATCATAGTTTTCATGATCATCAAGCTCAGGGTAATCATCCGAACCAAAATGGTAATCTAGATAGGTGAATTCGTCATTTAGTTCACTCTCAGGGGTATCTCGGAGTCTAAAGCCGTTAGGTCCCCTAAATATGTTAGCAGCACACTTCTAAGCCCGCTACATTGACTTGTCAAATATTGATGAGAGATGGAAAGCTGAATTCGTATGCACGTTGGAAAGTATTTACATTTCCGGTAACTGGGTATATAATGGATACGTAGGGATGCTGGCAGCTGAAGTGACGGCAGTTGTTGAGTACGAGTCTCTTCGGGTCGACCCTAAAGGCGCCAGAAGTAACAGGCGCCGATAGCTATAGCACCTAGTCCGCCATACTTGACAAGAATATCGGTTATCTGAAGGCTATAGAATGCCGTGCTAGGTATGGACCACATATTGGGTATGTTTAGGTTGTGATTAGACTTTGCAATTGTTGTCAGGAGACTGAATGGCAGACCACAAGGGTAGGGAACTCGCAACTAGTATAGGAAGTATGCAAAGTGTAACCATAAGGTAGAATGTGTATGGGAGTATCCCTCCAAGTGTTGACTAAGATGCGTGACCAATATGTAGTGAATGCATGTAGGTTACGATGGAAGAATGTGGGAAAAGGTAGAGGGCAGGCTTTCAGGTATAAATATTCTTCTCATGTACACAGGAGATATTACCCAGCAACAATAGGAGTTGAAGCTTAATTTTTCTGGATCTGAGCAAACTCCTTTTCTCTTTACCTAAGTAGATAATGTCTAGAGGTGGTTAATATAGTCCCCTGTCCACGAAAAAAGGGATTCTACTATCCAGATGTAGTGCTGTGGGAACTAGGGGAACTAGAGACCACAATTCTGTGTATATAGCTTGCGTTGCATTACAAGTTCGCGATAGTTTCCTTTTCCTTACTTATGGTACGTCGGCGTGACTATATATGTGGGGGTAACCCCCTCTGAGACACACACAGGGCTCCGGGCACAACGGGATATATTGCCGTGCTATCTAGCTATACGTGTGTGTGTGTGTGTATGAGAGAGAGAGGGGGAGATAATAATGAAACCCAAAAAGGAACTAAATACTAAGGCCTGCTGAGTCATCTACTGACGTAACAATATACTAAAAATCAATATATTCTTTTGCTTTTAAATTCTTTATATGACTCTATTCCAAATAAACAGTATGAAGGCTGGGTGTCGTAGACTAGGGACTATAGTCCCTAGTCCCTCACAGCCTCATACAGCTGTTGGTAGGGGGTCCCCTCTATCTCCAGTTCAATAGTTGTGTGCTTACAAAAAAAAGGTTTGAATTTCGACGACTGATGTATTTGATCAACAGGTATTCGTACCGTCTTATGTTTACCTACCTCGATCCAGTTACAAGAAAATGAATTTTTCTCACGATGGAGACCTCTAAACTATGCCATAGCGTAGAAACAAAGATATTCGCATGATAATCTAAGCGAGTACTTAATCCTTCACTACACTATCATGTAAGAAACTATATCTATTACTATTTGTGCCACTGTTGCTTTTAAAGTAGTCTCTTCACTTCTTATACGAGATACGAATTGCTTCATACCTATCGATTTATTATTCACTGATAAACACGCCATCTAGTGATAAGGCTTTTAGAGGTTTCTAAATGGTACTACATAATCTTCTACGAAGTGTGACGATGTACTGTACGTTGTTGATCTAAGGCCTTACTAGAGTCCCGACACGGAACAAATTCCAAAGTAGCCTTTTATATTTACATTGTTACGTCAGTAGATAACTTAGCAGGCCTTAGTATTTAGTCCCTTTTTGGGTTTCATCATTATCTCTCTCTTTCTTACACACATACATGTACACGAATAGCTCCATAGCACGGCAATATATCCCGTTGTGCCTAGAGCCTTGTGTGTGTCATATGGGGTCATCCCCCACATACATATATTACCCACACCATATCCGTATCTTGTCTAGGCGTAGTTCTATATAACCCTCCGCGGGTTACCTGTGGAAATGATGAAGAACTCCCACCAATTTTCTTTGCACTGTCACCGCAGACTTCTAATACCTTTCCTTCCCTGACAAAATGAACTCGAAATTTGACTGTGAGTACTATAGTGAAAAGGATGCCTCGTGATTCAATCATCAATGGATAAAGCTATAAATGCCGTCTTAAAAGGCTGGAGACTAAGAAACAGGTGTAGAGCCCTCGTTGTGCATTCATCGTCATACGGGACGTCCTTTGGGCGTCCATGCTATGGCTGATAATAGTTAAGGGATAATAAAGAATAAGTATTCTAACTAGTTCATATATGCCTATATATAAATAATCGTTGATTCGAATTTCGAGAATAGAGCTGATGTATAGCAGCTGACAGGGGAAGTCGAGGACATGACCCACTGAATTCGATTACTGTATCCTATTACGGAGTATCATTGATTGAGGATGTTTGTTATCAAGACACAGCAAAATCAACTACCCAGTTAGTTGGGCCTTCACAAATGGGAATGATTTCTAGGGTTAGATTATTTCTTAAATCGTTTTCACCTGAAAGGCTACCTAGGCCAAATACCATCCCTATTGGGTTTCTGTCAAAAGTTAAAAGATTATTTCACACGATACCTAAATTGTTACTGAACGCGTGCAACGCTGACGTTAAATCGTTCTTCTCCAGGCTACCTTCATTCCCCCTCTTTTTTTTTCTAAAGAGATAGAACTGGCTCAGAATCTGGGGCGTGCTATTCATCTAGACTTCATAACTTGAGTTACCTCAAGAGATGGAGATATACTTAATGTTATAGGGTTGCACATACGTGTATAAATAAGGACACCCGCTGTTAGCAAAGCTAACAGTCCCTCCATTCCCAATACATCACAGGATACAACACCTTCACCACGATGACACATAACCTACCTATATGTGTTGAGTTGATGCCATAGTGATCAGCGGGTATCGAGCCACCTGGCCATAGCAGATACTCTTACACTGCACACTGCACAACCATAACTGACATGGAATTGTTCTACTTGGCATGTTCCTCTCATTTCGGGACCCTAAAACATATCCACGTTCTTAAATCCACTTGTGTCATGAAACTTGTTCCAAAACATATAAAGTATAGATCGGCACGATTGAAGATCTACATCATCCGTCAATGCCGGCATTCAATTAGGTTTGTTTATCATGTTTTATAATTTTTGAGGTCGAGTAAACAATATTTTGATGCGTGTCAAGTTGGAAGATTCTTCTGACAGGTAGAATTGGCATTATTAAATGTCTAAAATTTGTAGGTATAGATGTAGTTGCTCGAAAGGCAACATGGATTCGTCCTGATACTTCCTAAATCATCCACTCGATTAAGATTCGGTAAAAGGTATTCGAAAGAGTATTCAGACGCCAGCCACATACTAGGAAACTGTGAACCTCTCATATACAGGAAAAAAAAAAAAAGCCGCCACGGTAAACCAATTCCTCCCACCGTCCTAAAGCCATATATGATGCAGCGTAAAGTAACAAAACGAGTAGAGATATATTATCCCGTCCTTTTCAATTCCTAGATATATTAGTAAGCATACTATGCATCAATAAGTAGAGTAAAAGCCATGCATGTGCTCATGTGTGTCATGGGGTGGTAAGCACAATGGGAATTGGAATCATGGATGAAGAGAACGCAATGGTTCTACCTCCTCCCTAGGTAAATGAATGCATGCTTGAACATAATGAAATGCTGGATATCAATGCAATATGCATTCAATGCTTATGCACTGTCCCTTTTGGAACTCATCAGAATGACTGGCGCCATCAAACGTGTATAACACGGACTGGAACATAGACCACGAGTTCTCACACAACAAGTAAAATAAGAGCACATAATGAAACGAGAAGTTGGGGAAATGGAGTAGAGGCGAATAAAAAGAAAATGCAATCAAGAAACAAGGGAACCGGGACTTCCACTCACAGCAAAGCCAATTCTAGATCACCGTGGATCCTCGCTTTCAGCGTGACCTCGACCTCGAGGTTGAGATCCAGCCTCAAGCGCAAAGTATCGCTCTTCCCGCTCTTGCCACTATCGTTTCCACCGAGAACGCCGCCAGCCACGTTGCTAAGTGTGCCCGTCGCGGAGTTGACGAGGTTGTTGGCTGTCTCGCCCACGTTGCCGATGGGCAGCGCATCGCCAACACCGCCGCCGCCGACGAGAGGGAGCCCTCCGCTCGACTGCTGCGCCTTCTGGCGACGCCGGCGGCTTGTTGTCGGCGGTACAGAGGCCTCGGCGTCGTCCTCCTCTGAGTACTGCTGGTCCTGAGGCTCGGGCTGCGTCGCCGTCACCTGCGAGCGCGATGCGTTACGGCGACTGCGGCGGCCGCCTCGACTCTGCGCTCTGGTCTTGCTCTGGCTCAGGCCGGAAGGGCTGGGTTCAGACATTTTGGATGATTATGGTTGTTGTGTTATGACTAGATAGAATAAGTAGAGAGAGGACTTGAAGTTAGGGAGAAGAAGAGAATGTGTAAGTCCTATCTGTATAAGGAGACAGAAGTTGACTGACAAAGACGGTGATAAAATAAATATGCACCCTGCTTGGTCAGATTAGAAGAAAAGTGTATTAATAGAAAAAGGGGGAAAGTTAACAATGGCTACGGTTTTCGTTGGATCCGTGTATTTACATAGTAACCTATGGGGTCGTCCTAGGTAGAATAGGTAGTATGCAAACTAGGTATGTAGGTAATAGAAAGGTAGGGGTGGTGGAGATGCTTCCAACTATGGAAACTACGTCATGGGCGATTCAGATTTAGAAACTTGGGACTTGCATGGCGACTGGGGAGCCGAAGTCAGCAGAGCCGTCTCACTGCTGGAATTGTTACGTCAGAATGACTCAGCAGGACCTAGTATTTAGTCCCCTTTTTGGGTTTCAGCATTATTTATCTCTCTCTCTCACACACACACACACATATAGCTCCATAGCACGGCAATATATCCCGTTGTGCCCAGAGCCTGTGTGTGTCTAGGGGGTTTACCCCCACAGGAATCTTGATTTTGGACCCGTTATTGCTTACATTACGGAAAGAAATCAGGCGACTTCTAACGGAGTAGAATGCAACTAAGTTCGTGTTATTTTCCCTGAATGTCTCTATAGCTCGGGGTAGGACTAGCACACTATACTCGGGTGGCTTTGACGTCAAAGCCACATGATTGGCGTGCTGATCTTGGGTTCCGATGAGACATCCAGTGGTATGGCTGACAGGGATCTAGCATCGAAGCGAGGGCCAAGAAGCGCGTAGAACAAAGAGCTATAGGAAGTTTCCTTCGTTAGGAGACTCCACTTAGGCAGAGGTATCCGTGTATGTATCAAAGTAGTTTCCCACCACCAGTTAGTTAATGATCGCTACCATGTCAGGGATTCATCTAACGTTCTCTGGTTCTAGTTATGGCTCTGGCTCTCCTGTAATCCCCTTCATGGTCTAGAACAATATGCTATTAGGCTGTCAGGGTAAGGTTTCTTATGTACAAAGATTTACTGGGTCTATAGCATCCTCAGTCTCCCCGAACCATCCGACTAGATACACCTAGTTGCAATTCTCGGTGCAGTTCGATATCTATCACCTCCCGCGGTGCTAAAACCTCATCAAGGTCCCCGTTCTTGTCATAGTAAACATTCCAGGTACCGTCTTCGTTCTGAACAGCGCAGAAGTACTGCTCCCCTTCCAAGATTAGATATTCCTCGTCTTCAGTCCAGCTCCAGGGTCCGATCAGGTGATCAACAGTCTCCTTCCGTGACCCGTGGCGTAACAGCCCCGTGTCCTTGTCAACAAAGATCCAGTGAAGCATAGGAGGGTCATCTGCTATAGGGGAAACTAGGCCCTGATGCTGCTCAGGGCATGGGTAGCCAAAGTAGAATCCATTAAAACGGTATCCTTCGACGGGACATGCTGGATGGTCCAGGTACAGCTGCAGGTGAATAGGAGTTTAGACCCATAATCTTGTTTGGGGGTTGTGACACTGCAGGAACTTCGACAGGGAAATGGGAAAGGAGAGAACATCTTTGATGTCGAACTCACCTTATTGTCCTTGAAAACCACGTAAGCAATTTGGGGCGGTGAGGTACCGTCGTGGGAAAACTTGGCCGTCAAGTGAAACTTGATCCGTTCCTTTGCCTGCTGATTCTGCTTCTTCTGAGCGTCGATGGCCTCGGCGACCCCAATGACCGTTGGGATTGCACCAATCGTGATTAACCCGAGGGTTGAGAGAGCCATGTGGTAGTTTCGTGATATTGAGGCTGTGAGGTACAAGAGAGCGACCCCACCAGAACCTGCAGAAATGTCTAGATTCTAACAAGTGAGATGGAGTAGGTAACAGGTACTTTGGAATTAGGCACGGGACGAATCCTGCCCCCTTTCACGTGGATGTGTGGGTGTGAAAAATCAGGTTCTTGAACTTGATTATGGTAGTATACGAGCTCTTGGGCAGGCGATAGTCTGAGTAGAGTTGGATGATAGGATGGATTTGCAATGGATCTTACCAACATTAGGTCCCGGCTTCTAGCCACAGGAAGCAAATCCGGCATTCCGGTATCGTGTACACGAGACATGACTTCATCAACGGCGGACCCCAGATTGCCTATACTAGGTAGTAACTGTGGTGGGGTGAGGGTCAAAGCAGGGATGTCACTGCCGGTCGTACCAGGGGGTTTCTGTGACCGGATCTCGATGGAGACATGACCAATGCCGCGCTGGAACACCCCGGCTCATGGCGTCACATTTACTGGAATATTTTAGTCTAAAAATAAGACAGCCACGCCTAGGCGATAGTGTACAATTCAAAGATGCAGAAAATAAAACCAACGGCCAAGCTCCTTGTACTTGTGTAGAATGCTCCTTTGACCCTCTTGGATATTTGTTTTTGCACCTAGGAGACGACAAATTTCTAAAAAGATTCATCAATTCATAATGTCTACAGACGAACAGAACATGCCTGAGCAGCCTCAGGGGGAGACGCAACAGCAGCCAGCAGCAGAGCAAGAGCCTGACCAAGCTCAGGGTGGCGCTCAGCAGGAAGATAGCGCAAGTCCAGAGGCAGCGCAGCCCTCTGCTTCTCCAGCACCTAAACCAACGACAACACGCACTGAATCAGAGAAGCCGCAATCACGGTCACGGAGACGTCGCCGCAATCAACCCTCAAACTACGAATCGGATAAAGAGAATGCTCAGGCAAAGCAAGTTACTCAGCGACGCCAACGGCAACAGCAAGAGTACCAGCAATATCAACAACAACAGATGGTACAACAACCACAGCAACAGGTGCAGCAGCAAAGCCAAGGCAAAGAGGGCGGCAAGAATCCGCTGAAGCTTCGGCTTGATCTCAACCTTGAGGTCGAAGTAACACTGAAGGCGCGGATTCATGGTGATCTGACACTCGCTCTATTGTACGTATTTTTCTGCTTTCTTTAAATCTGCTCATGGTCTTTCAAATCCATTTCCTTGCAATTTTACTGTTTCCTTTCCCCCTTCCAACTATAGGATTAAGCGCGACTCATCCTAGTGGATAGATCGGGCTAGAACGACGAGACGCTGGAGATCGCGCGGGCGCGACAAATCTACGGACGCAGTTAGGGAGCATGACCATTGGTGGCATTTTCTCCCCCAAATTAAATCACAAGCCCCCTGAGAAGCTGTTGAATCGTTCGTTTTCTCTGGGGTATCTCCTAGACTAACTTCCGCAAAAAGTGACACCTCCTAAAAAGAAAACAAGGAAAAAAAGACCTAAATCATGTTATGATCAAGAAAGAGAAGAGAAGCGTGTAACTGACAAGTCTTTGCTCGCTGGTAACAGGGAAGGCATGTGAGAAAAGCATGCGTGTACTTCTGCATGTCATACGCAGTTGCACAGAAAAGATTCCGATCCACCGGGGATTGCTAATGCGGATGGTGCATCAGCTTATCGGCGTTGGGATACACCTTTTTTTTGCTGTCAATATTTCAATTACTGTTGGAGGGAGGTTTATTATTACGTTCAGCCAAAACTTGTCTTCTACTGTAATGTCGTTGACGTTGGGTATCAAGCGGTCTTGTTATGTTGGGAAAGGAGAAGGCGTTTTTTTCTTTCTCTTTTCAGCGAACCAGGATACTATTTTCCCTTCCCAGTCTAGAGTTAATACCTATGTTGTTCTTCGTAATGGTGGCTGTAGATAGAGAACTAAATCTCAAAAATATGTCGATATCAGCCAGCAGTACGCAATAGTTTTCTTAGTGTATCTAACAGCCTAGTGATTATTACGTTCACTCTGGTCAGTATGCATATGTGTTACTCACAATGCTACCCAAAATAACTTGCGATATCTAAACTACCTATGATACGATGAATCACAACCACCATGATGGCTGCAACTTGGTGTAAGGTGGTGAGCACTGGGAAGCGAATCAGAGATAGAATTAGGAAATCATTTGACATGTCGTGCACGGTCAAGCTGCAGCTATCAGGAAATGGGAACATTCGTGAGAAGTGGTTCAGTTACTTGGACAAGTTTCGGCTTGCGGCTGACGAAGAGACGGCATTCTCCATCTTAACATCCCCACTTCTTAGGCTCGACCGTCGGCTATAAACGATTGGTCCGGGGAGCGGATTCGATACCTAATGTGGTAATAGATTCGCCACACCACCAGCCACATTTATGGTTATGTGGCACTTGCTTCTCCCGGAAAGCTCCTTAATTTGTATGTGTGAATATACGAACCTATAGGTAGGTTATGTGTGTTTATAGGGTAACTGGTATATGGTGAAGAACAAGATACACACAAAACTTAGGTGCGTACATAGTTATGTAGTAAAATATATATACAATACATGAAATTGTATGCTCATCAATCTACGAGTATCAACAATCTACCTCGAGTACGTGGTGGACTTGGGACGAATCGAATCATCCCTGCTCAATAGTGTATTATGTAGACAGGCTCATTATTGGCTAATTGAAAGACACCCACCACTGCAAGGCACCACCACCATCAGCTTAGAGGATTTCCCAGTTTTCCAAGTTTTTTTGAAAGCAATCTATGATTTTGCATTCATCGACGCTATCCATCCATTCTCTGTCGTATCCACATTTCTAACCATGCGCCCTTATACCCACATCTCCACACCAATATTAGTTCGGCTCAATAACCGTCTTGGTAGCATCGTCAGCGGGACGGCGAGCTACGGCACGGTTGGTCACAGTAACATCGTTTGAGCGTGACCTAGGTTGCTAGGTTAGTTTAACATTACCCATCTAATTTTGCGTAAGGGCTATTATAGTGTGATCTGTGAATTAGCACCCCGCCGGCCGGCCCCGAAGTAGATAATATTTTAGTATAGTTGGGTAATTGCAAGTTTTGGACAACACTTTTGGTCATATTGACATTAGGTGCCGACGTAGATAGCTGAATAAAATTTCAGTGTAGGACTTACTGGATAAAAGAGTGCTGGCGCCGCTTTCTTTTTGACGCCACCCTTCACTTTACAACACAGACTTATCCAGACAACTACCTTAGGCTACGTGCTTCACCAGACTGCCAGGTACCTAGGTAAGTTGGTGAGCCACCTACCTATTCGAGACTTCCCCTTTTTGGATCCCATTTGTTTTTCACAATGAGCTTTCGCATCACCGGGATCTACATTTTTCAGGAGGCCACTAATTCTTTGTCACGTTTCTAAAGTACTGGAAATATTTTAATTCTTATGTTTCAACGAGACTGGGATTTACCTCCGGAGTTACTTAAACTAGTACCCCCCTTGAGATTTCTAAACCCCGGCGGAACTCAACTCTTTAACCTGCCAGCCTCCCTACTGCTGGGCTCAGACGTTAGATCCATAAAACATGGGATGATATGTGGAAAAGCCGGAGCCAGCGCCTCGGGTTTCCCATTCCTTGATATCGAAGAGAGTTACCGGCATCACGTTTAGGTCTAACTGCAACATATTAATTTCCCAGCTGAATAGTATTATAGTCGATCGCAAAGCAAAGGTAGATGCTTAGATGTCTTTGAAGTTCGGTAGGTTGTTATGGAAAGGTGATAGCTTATATGCAACTCGAAAGTGGTGGATTGATTGATTCAATCGCTCTGTCAATGTGCCATATATTTTTCAGCCACGAATTACACAACGTGCAGCCATGCGGACCAGTAGAATTACTAGCTAATAAGACTGCAGGCTGCTAGGTAGGTGAGCGTATTATTATACGATGCTGCAAGGATGGGATCGTGATTCGTTTGAGCTTTGGCTGGAGCACCCTTGCCGCCCCCCTCTCAAAGCAGCATCAGAGTCCAGATCCCCCCAATTTCCTACCGGGATTTCGAAAACTGCCAGCCAGACTATGACGCAGACATTGGACCTTTCAACCCCCCGAATATACTGAGCCTAAGTCGACGGCAGCTTCATCGTTGCACATTTAGGCATTGATCGCATGATTTCCGAAACTTTACTCTCCATATCGTTGAAACAAGAGCACATCTTCGCCCTGTAAACATTACAGTCACCTTGCAGGTCCTTTCAGGTGAATTGATGCGGATTTTCTGTGCTGCTTCCTCCCTTGATTTGCCCTACCGTAACACCCTGGTAGCGCTCCTTGTCATCATACTCTTCCTCTGCGCTAAGCACGTACGGACTTCTACGTTGGCTATGGCGGACACTATTGCCCCACAGACACCTTCGAGGAAGCTCTTCAAACCCTCACGAAAAACAAAGACGCCGACTCCCGGGAAGAGGCAGAGGTCGACTACCTCAACGCCGTCAGCAGCGCCAGATTCAGCTTTCAAGTCTACCCCTGAGGCACCCCAGCTGTCGCAATCCCCCGTGTTGCAGTCTGCAGAGTCACTGCGCAGTCCGGGTCCCGAAGATCTTGCCAAGTCAACCAATTTGGCTCCTCTCGTGAGCACGCCGGATCCCACTTCAAATGAATTAGCGGAATCATTAGGAGGAGACAAGACTGGGAATACCCCCACTGGTTTGGCCGATAAAAACGCCCCGACCCCAACAGACTCGGGTAGACGTAGTACGGAGACTACTAGCTCATTCTCAAAGGATGCATCGAGAACTTTGAGACGCCGACTGTCTAGTTTCAAAGACAAACTTACACGTACCAAAAGCAATTCAAAACCTTCTACTCCTGCTGAGCCTGCTGGTGTTGTTACCGGCGGCCCAACAAACGACTCCTTCGACGCAAAAGGTGCTTCACAACGATTGATCGATTCTACTAAAAGTATCTCTGAGAAGTCCAAAGAGTTACTTGGTAACTCAAAGAGTGATCTGCCCACACCAGCAAATCCTACGGATATTGCGAAGCCGGGAGCAGATATTGCGACGTATTTTACGGAGCACGGCAACCCTGAGATGAGCGACTTCGTCAAAGCTCTTGTAAACACCGCAGAAGATTCAAGAGCCAGGGTTAGGAATAGCAGCACACAAACGCCACCTGCTCAAATCAGCGACAAGGCAACAGGCGCACTCAAATCTGAAGACCAAACTGCAGACACATCATTTGCCGGCCAAGAGCTAAATCTCCCTGCACCAGAGCAAATCTCAAAAATGGCTGAGAGATCTCCTGTGAATGGCAAAAATGCTGGTCCAGGTATTGCTCCGAAGAACATTGTAGGTGAACCTGATACTTCCAAGATCTCAAAAGGAGCCCAAGTCCGCACACAAGACCAACAGAATGCGACGAGCAATGCTACGTGTGATGTATTGGAAAACCCATCACAAACTTCACCCATTTCCCAAGCGCAAGAAAAGAATGAGGGAACATTCACTAATCTCGGCCAGAACACCACTAAAAATGAAGTAGCCGCGGATGGCACACGGTACATAGATAACATGGGAGAACCAGCTCACATCAAACAAAGTATCGAGATCCCACTTCCTCAACCAGAAAGGGTGGTTAACAGCCCTCCCCGACCCGGTAAACTTGAGGAAAGTAAGTTTTCAAATACTCTTGGCGATATCAAAGATCTGCCGAGCACGAATGATCTCGCCAGCCCAGACGACCTACCTGAAATACCCGATGACATATCTGAGGATCGTTCAGAGGATCCTCCAGAGGAGGTGCTTGACCCGTCTGTGCATTCAACGTCCGCCAATATCACGCCTATTCCTAAAATTCCTAAAATCCCTTCTATTAACTCACCACCGCCTCCCGATCTATCGCAACTCGCTCGCGGACTTAATGGTCATATAGTGGATGATGTCGGCAACGTTGTAGATGAATCTGGAAAGGTGCTTGGACATGTTACAGGTGACCTCCCAGCAATGATAGGCAAGAAAGTTGCTAGTAATGGTGAGGTTTACGGTGATGGCGGTGAGATCATTGGATACGTATCGGAAAATTTCGTCTCGCCGCCCCCTCCATCAGAAATCCCGGCTGATGTACTTGGAGGGTTGAAAGTCGACCATGAAGGCAATATCCTGGACTCCGATGGCAACGCTATCGGCCGCTTCCATCAAAAACCAGGACAGAATGGCGCGCTACCACCATTTATGAAATCAGCTGGAGCCCAAAATCCTAGCACTGAAAATAAACCGAAGCAAGAAGATAAGCCTAAGGTGAATGCTCATACCGGGGGAAGCCCCTCTGATATATTTTTGGATGTCAAGTCTACGACCGATGGTATCCAGTTAACCATCCGCATTCCCACAACATTCGGCAGGCAGCCACCGGATGAGTAGGCGACGCTACGGAATATACGATTTATGTTATTGGATATCATATGTCTGACCGGCTATCTGAGTACCGGAACAGTCAGAGATTGCGCCAGGGGTAATTCTTACGTGACCAAGTCAAAACCAGGATGAAAGCTGTACATTAGCATGTATTACCAAACTACGTGAATCTAGTTAATCTTGCACACATCTCTCGCACATGTCACCAGTATGGCGTAGAACATGTCAATGTATTAGAGCTACCAGACTAGCGAAACTTTTGAAAGGTAAAGAAACACGAAGCCGTGAACGTCGAGATAAAGGAGGTATTGCCTGCAAGTCATTGCAGGCATGGAGCATTAGCTCCGCACGAGAAGGCTTGCGCCATCAATTTTATTATATATGACGTTTTTGAGGCGACGACCCATGTCTATGTGGCTTAACAAGGTGTGAAAACCTGTTAAGAAGACGAAACCCGCGTAGTAGTTATCAAAGGGTGACGTTAGATGCGCAAGTCCCCGCAATGATGCATAGACGAATAGAAGGACTATGTAAGACTAGAGCTCCCTGGGTTCCTGGGTTGAGGTCTAGATCAGTCGCCTAATCTATACTAAGATTAAGATCACGACGATTATACGACGGGCTATCGACCGGCGTTACATATATAGAGGACTTATGGCCATAAAGGAAGCGTGGCTACTTACAATAGCTGATGAAACTGGGAATATGGCAACCACACAAACGCCAAGTTCTTGTACTCCTACCATCCATGCTGACTATCTATGCTGTGTAACTAGTATGTAAGATGTTGACGAATGCCATAGAGCACGACACCAAGCAGGAGCTCTAATGATCGAGATCCGTCCGCGAAGTGTCCTATGGTGTTAATTTGTGACCACACAGTTTCAAGCAAGAATCTTGTTTTGTCCTCTCTTTCAAGAAGGCCCCGACCAATCACAATCTGGATTTCATATGGAAGAGCTCTTCCTCACCATAAATTCATCATCACCTCCAACACGGACGCTTTGTGAATACCTCGAAGGCAAACAGACTAGCAAGCCACAACTGTAGTTTCTCGGGAGCCTGTGGCACACCGAAGGGCGATCTACACTACTCTATGCGAACACGGCCGCCTCATTCGTGGCTAGTTACATGATGTTCGCAGGGAGTCTTGTCATGGCTTCCATGTCTACCCTCGTAATGACGTCCTACTTTGTTTATATCATATCGGAAGATAGCTGTCATGACGTCGAGAATAATGTGTGAAAGCACTCAAGCTGCGGGGTGGGACGGGAGCTCTGGTTGTCTTGATATCTTCTTGTAGAGCAGTAGAACTTGTGACGTAGGTAGGACTTCATGCGTATTACGTTCTGTTGATTTTGTAGCAAGACCGAACGTTCATAAATGCCAAATTCACCGCACTCGCCTCCTCAAATCATAACCTAGACTTCATGACCCAATCATATAATCATTTAAATCCACAAGAATACCCCACGAGAATTGTGGTGACCACTACTACACACAAGTTAATTACGGACAAAGACCCAGTGACCTTCATACACCCTGCTGCCATGTCCGGGATAGGAGGCTCGGCTAGAGGCCTAACTAGTCCTCTAGGCAAAATCACAGAGCAATCTTCGGATGCCGGGAAAGCTGGTGCTGGGAAGGCTAGAGATGTTAGCTCTATTCCCTCTGCACCGCGATCCATGCCAGACACATCCGAATCAAATGTTGGATTATCGAATGAAGGTGAAGGCGAGGGCGAGATGGTGCCTGCTGCAGGGCGCCTGAATGAAAAGGGAGAAGTAATTGACGATGACGGAAACCCCATTGGTAGAGTTGCAGACGGCGATCCATCTAAGTTCGCCGGTTTCATCGTCACACAAGAAGGAGAGATACTAGATGATGAGGGTGAGGTCGTCGGTCGAGCCGAGCCCCTGGATGATGTTGCTTCCGAATTCCACTATACTACCAAGTCCGGGAAAGATGCCCCTCCCGCGCCTCCGGCTCCAGAAAGGAGCGCCGGTGGTACATTCCGCGGCATAGGAAATACGCTATGGGGCGTCGGGAATTCAGCACAATCCGGAGTTACTGGTCTCCTCAGCCGGACGACTAAGGGCACTACTGGGGCTGTAGGGAATACGGCGAAGGGTGCCACAGATGCCGCTGGAGATGCGACAGGTACCCGAAATGTAACAGATACGGCCGGTGGTACAGTTAAGGGCGCAGCCGATACCGTTAGAGACACTGCTGAGGGTGCCACTGGTGCTGTTGGCGACACCACCAAAGGTGTAACTGACACTGCTGGGGACACAGCCCAGGGAGCAACTGGCGCCGTTGCCGACACCGTCCAAAGTCCAACGGAATCCGGAGAAGGCGCAGAAAAGAGAGCCGCCAACACAGTCGAAGGTGCTACCGAGGATGTAGACGTACCTGATTCAAAAGGTGTTCCTGAAGATATTCAAGATACAACAGAGGACGCAGCCCCCATCGATATGAAGGATGTGTCACAAGGCGCCGCAGAACAACAACCTCTTGGATCCAACGCCGGTCTAGGCTCCCAGCTAGGATCGAAGGCAGATCTTGGATCCAAACTGGGGTCTAAGGCAGAGCTTCCCTCAAAGGTTGACTCGAGGGTTGGTTCGAAAGCAGATCTAGGTTCCAAGGCCGATGGCCTGACGGAGCAAGCCCCTATACCCATCGATATTCCCTCTTTATCGCCATCCATCGCCAAAAAGGTTGTCGCCATGTTCGAAGGACCTTTCACTGTCGCTGACGGTGGCAAAGTCACCGACCAGAGTGGTAGGGTCCTCGGGAAGCTAGCCGCAGGATCTGACATTCAGGACCTAATCGGCAAGCAGGTTCATGGTATAGATGGTGAAGGAAACCTTATTGGCGATAATGACACAGTGATTGGCAAGGTCGACATCGCGCCGGAAGGTTCAATTGCCCAGCGTATCAAGGAGGAAGTTCCCGAAGCTGCAGATCGCCTTGACGCTCTGCAGCAGGTAGAACAGGCGAAGCAGGAGGCCCCTATCCAGATCCCAGCATTTGCTCCATCTGTAGCTGACAAAGTCATCGCTATGTTTGAAGGCCCCTTTAACATTGCCGAAGATGGTCAGGTCACAGACCAGAACGGGAAGATCCTTGGGAAGCTGGCGGAGGGCGAGAACTACGAGCACCTAATTGGCAAGGATATCAAAGGCATCGATGGCCAAGGAAATCTCCTGGGTGATAATGATACAGTCCTAGGAAGGGTATCCCTCGTTCCTGAGGGGACGATTATCGAACGCATCAAAGATGAAGTTCCCGAGGCCGCCCCACGTCTCGACGCCATTGACGCTGTCAAGCAGCAACAACAAGCAGCTCCCATCCAAATCCCGTCTTTCGCCCCATCAGTTGCGGACAAGGTTATCGCCATGTTCGAAGGCCCTTTCAATATCGGAAAAGATGGTCAGGTTACAGACCAGAACGGCAAAATCCTCGGTAAGCTTGCTGAGGGTCAGGATTACGAGCATCTGATCGGAAAGGACATCAAGGGTATCGACGGCCAAGGTAACCTCCTTGGCGACAACGACACAGTCTTGGGTAAAGTTACCCTGGCACCTGAGGGTACGATTGTTGAACGCATCAAGGACCAAGTTCCTGAAGCTGCCCCACGTCTTGATGCAATTGAGACTGCAAAGCAGCAGGCCGAGAAAGTGGCCGAGGACGAGGTTGAGGATGAGGTTGAGCTACCCGATATCTCCATCCTCGAGGGCCGCAAGATCAACAAGATGGGTAACGTCGTTGACGACAACGGCAACCCTATTGGTAGGGTGAAGAGCGGCGACCTTAAGAAGCTCGCCGGAAAGATGCCTGACAGGGATGGCAAGGTGTGGGACAGCCGCGGTAATGTCATCGGCGAGGTTGAAGTCTTACCCGAGGCCGTGCAGAACGAGCCAGCGCCATTTGAGGATTTCCCTGACGCGACTGTCGACAAGTTCGGAAAAGTCATCTACGACGGGCGACAAGTTGGCGTGGTGGTCGGCGATGATTTCGAGAAGCTGATCGGCAAGAAGGTGGACGCCGATGGTGACATTCTAGACAAGCACGGTAATGTCATCGGTCACGCTGAACGTGCCGAAGCCGAAGAGCCCGAGGAACCCGAGGAAGAAGCCACTGATTATTCCATGTTGCGCGGCAAGAAGGTCAACAAACTAGGTAACGTAGTTGACGATAATGGCAATATCTGGGGACACGTCGTTCAGGGCATTCTGAAGCAACTCATCGGTAAAAAGGTCGGCGACAACGGTGAGATCTTCAACGATGCTGGTAAGGTGATTGGTAAGGCAGAGCCCCTCCCGGACAACGAGCGGGAAGATGTCAAGGAGCCATCTCCGTTCGAGGACTTCCCTGATGCTATCGTCGGCGATGACGGCAAGGTTATCTCCAATGGGGAGCAAATCGGTATTGTCGTCGAGGGCGACGCTAAGAAGCTCAAGGGCAAGCCAGTTGATGCCGACGGTGATATCCTAGATAAGGCGGGCAATCTTCTCGGCCGCGCTGAGCGCTGGGAGCCCGAAGAGCCCGAGCCTGAGCCCGAAATCGACATGTCTGCTTTGGCCGGCAAGCGCATCAACAAGGCCGGAAACGCGGTGGACAAGCACGGCGATATCTACGGTCGCGTCATCGAGGGCAATATTCAGCGCCTAGTTGGCAAGATGTGCGACAAGAATGGCTTCATCCGGAACGAGGGCGGCGATGTCATCGGCAAGTGTGAGTTGATCCCCGAGGCCGAGCGTGAGGGCATGAAAGAAGGCCCCTTCACTGAACTTCCTGGCTGCACGGTCACCAAGGAGGGCAAGGTGGTCACCCCAGGTGGAGACGTTGTGGGTCGCTTGGTCTCTGGTGATCCGAAGGTCCTTTATGGTCGCCCTGTCGATGATGATGGTGACATCTGTGACAAGAACGGTAACGTTCTTGGTCATGCGGAACGTTGGGAAGAGCCCGAGGTCCCCAAGGACATCAACCCCATGTCTGGCCGCAAGGTTAACCGTGAGGGTAACGTCGTTGACGAGAACGGCGACATCATGGGTAAACTTACGAGCGGCATTCTAAGCCAATGCGCGGGTAAGAAGATTGATGATGACGGCGATGTCGTCGACCAAAAGGGCACTACCCTCGGTCATTGCTCTCTCCTTGAGGAGATCCCGGAGCCCGAACCTGAGCCCGAACCCGAACCCGAGGAGAGCGAGGATGAGAAAGCTGCCCGCCTGCAACAGGAGCAGGACCGCAAGATCGCCGGCCAAATTGCCTTCTGTATCGAGCAGTCGCTCGACAAGATCAAGCCGATCTGCAAGATGATTGTCGACGTAAGTGCTACCAACCCCCACCTACTTACGATTTACCACTTGTGGAATGAATAAGTCTATTAACACACACGCACAGAGAATCGACGCTGAGGAGCGCAAGCCCGAAGACGAGCGCGACGAGGAAGAGCTCGTGAAGCAGGTACGCCCACTGATCGAGGAGGGCGGCAAGATCCTAACGGAGGCCAACGGCGTGATCCGGGGTCTCGACCCCGACGGTCGCATCTCGGCCAACGCGAAGCACAAGACGGCAGCGCGCGAGGCCACACCGGAGGAGTACCGGCTCGCGGAACTGCTCAAGGAACTCACGGGCACCGTGACCGAGACCATCGAGAACGCGAAGCGCAAGCTCGAGGACATGCCCCATGCCAAGAAGGGCATCAACCCCCTCTGGGGCCTGCTCTCCGAGCCGCTCTTCCAGATTCTCGCCGCCGTCGGCTTGCTGCTAAGCGGTGTACTGGGGCTCGTCGGAAAGCTGCTCAACGGCCTGGGCCTGGGAGGTCTAGTGAACAACCTCCTCGGCGGACTCGGGCTCACTAAGGTCCTAGACGGTCTTGGACTTGGGTCCATTCTCGCTCCCATCACTGGAAAGAAGAAATAGTGTGCCTCCCTTTTTCTTCTATGTAGTTTCTCCTGTACGAAACGGGGTACATAATGTTGTAATGTTTGATACGGTCCTGTAATATTTCACTGTCTTGTACTTGGCAACGAGTGGGTTTCTGATATGGATTCCTTTTTGAAAAAAGGGGTACGCTAATTGGATATTTTGTTTCATGGGATATGACTACACGTCTCCGTCTTGTAATATCTGTTCGTCTTGATATCTTTTCTTTTATTTTTGTTCTAGTTTGGATTTTGAATTACAAAAGTTCTGCTACATAACATGTACATGTATTTTAGTTGTGCGCCTGATGGCCAACGATTGCGTTATTTTGCCCAAAACTACATTCACGACCATAGTGAAATATCGACATGACTATCGCGAGAGCCCCAAATTTATCAAACTGCGCGCTTGAATTAGCAGAAGTCGATTTCTAGATATCGAAGTACTACGATTTAGCAAGTGATTCAAAATAGCTTCATCAATTTTCATGTTGGCGGCACCATGCATCGCAGTATTCAGACTAGCGACCCCTGAAAAAAGAAGGACATAATAGGCTTCTAAGCACTTAGTTTCACTAGAAATCAAGATATTACAGAACATGTATGGGATGATGACGTTGTATGACGTTGCGGAAGGCAACTTGGAGGGTGCGACAGAGATGGCGAGAGTCTTTGTCTAGAACGCGGTGGCTTTTTAAACGTGGCTTGCCCTTCCTCTATAGACTCTTGGACATACTCAACCTAAAGGAATCGAATAATTCGTTGTTCATACCTAATATCCATTTCACTCTTCTTATACATCCTTCCAGAGAAAATGCCGCGAACACTTTTGCTCTGTTTTATCCACGGGTTCAAGGCGAGTGAGACAAGGCAGGGGACACAGTTTAGTGGTTAGCTAATGCTTCAATAGGGGAACGATGATACATTTCGTAGTTTTCCATTTGATCTGAAGGCACAGGTTGCGAAGAAGCTCCCAGATCATAATGTAGAGTCTACCGTGTATCCGAAGTACGAGACGAAGGGGGAATTGGGTCAATGCACCGAAGCTTTTCTCTCATGGTAACATCCCCTGTCGTGACACGCACATAAGAATAGTTGGAAGACTAATGTTAATAGGCTGAAGGAAAGGGTTATGGAGGTGCGAAAGGCACATTGCGATAAACCATGGCCGCCTCATGATCGGGATGTTGGTGTTATTCTGGTGGCACATTCTATGGGGTAAGTTCTTGAACCTTCTTTTATGATAAGAAAATGCATCTAACCAATGCGAAGGGGTTTCGTCGCGTCAGATTCCCTATTTCTTGTCTTGAATGAGAGGATGGTCAATAACAAGGGGGAATCGCCTATCTTCCCTCTAATTCAAGGGATTCTAACGTTCGATACTCCTTTCAATGGCCTCGCGCGGTCAATGTTTGTTTATGGCGCATTCTCGAATTACCAGAAAGTTAGCAGTGTGTTCAACGTCATGACAGCATTATCAGCGGCTCCGGCAGTTCTAAGCAAGTCAGCTTTCAAGCGAACAGCGGCTAGCCTTCCCTCGAAGAGGTCCACGAACCCAGCTTGGCAAGGCTGGCAGATTGTCGCAGTGCATACAGGCACTGTTGGTGCCATCGCTGCTGGAGGTGTGGCAGCTTACATGAACCGGCAACATATCTTGAATGGAATGCGAAGTATGCGCAATCTCAATAAGGAGTCAATCAAGGAGGGCTACCAACAAAGCATTGACACACTTAGTCAGGGGCTGGCATATATCAACCGTGGAAATGTCGGGCGGTCCTTTGAATATTTATCAGATCACTTCACATTCGTGGGGACGCTCATGAAGCAACAGGAATTGAACCGAAGGTTGGAACGTATGGCATCGCTCGAGGGCATCGGCATTCATGATTTCTACACATCCCTCGGTGAGAACGGCATGTGGAGTGGGGGCTACTTCGTCCCGGAACGCACATTCTGCGCTGTGCCTACGAACGACCACAAAGCCTATCGTATATTCTCACGCCAAGTCATCAAAAAGACGGAGGATGAAGTGGATGCCCATGTTAGCATGTTTGTTCGGGACAAGAATCAAGAGTACGAGCAGATGACAGAGGAAGCAAGTTCCCTCGTGGTGAGATGGTTCAATGCCGATTCCGACATTGTCGACGACCCTCAGTTTGCAGTACCATTACCTCCTGAATCGGTGGAGCAACTCGTCGCTACTACGGAAGATGGCAACGAGGTTCCACGAACAGATGGTATCACTAGTGGTGTAGACATGTCAACAGAGAGTCTAATGGATAACGATCAGAACATTGATCTTCCGGACGAGTCACCCTTAGATATTGCCGCGGCTGCCGCTGCCGTGCCATTGCCGGACGACGATGAAGAGACTCCGCCTATAGCAGAGACCAAAGAGGTCCAAAAGACCACATACATGCGCTATTTGATGGGCATAGCTCAACAAGCTGGAACTGGGGTGAAATCTTACGTCCCCACTAAAATGCCTGAGATGCCCTCAGGTCCGAGCTTCAAGTCAATCATACCAACGCAGATCCCACAAATGCCTTCGATACCAAGACCCACCGTCAACATATTCTCTAAGAAGAAACGTTCGTCTGCAGGTTCGGCAGAGTCGGCCACTGAGGGCCAGCCATCAGACCCAAATAAGACTAAAGAGCTACTTGACGATAATGGGCTAGATCTCTCAATACAGTCGAAGGTTGGTGCACAACCTTGTTCCGAACCTACAACCTCAAGTCATGTCCGGCCTGATCCGGAAACACAAGATGAGCCGTCTATACCCGCGGCCAAGTGAAGGCAGTCGAAAAAACTACGTTGGGAGTTGAGAAATGATCTCTATAGGGTCAATTCTAGCTTACAGGAAGTTGGTGCGTACACTACGTAGCATAAGGTTCACACAATGGATAATAGCAAGTGAGTTCATAATAGCAAAAACCTTTCTAAACTGAGTTTTCCTATCAAAATATCCATGAGATTGGCAAAACCTCAATGCACACTTGTGGAATTTCTCTGATTTGCCTAAGGATGGCTTGTTCCATCATACCTCTAAGATAGACATAGAACGCGTAGCATTTTGGACCGGGCAGCAGAATTATTCCTTTGCCTCGAAATACTGCCTTCGTTGTTGCTGTTCTTGATAATCCGGGAACATGGTAGCATAGAATTCTGTCCATCCACCCATCCGAACACGAAGGAGGTTATACTTCTCGGAATCCTCCGAAGCTTTTTGATATGTCTCGAGATCGGCACAAGTGAGAGTGAGCAGGTTTCCTCCAACCCTGCCTTGCGCATAGTCTGCCAGGAACTGCTGCAGCTCGTCTAGAGGGAAGTTCTCTGGAATGTTCATGTCGATCGGCGTCGCGTTTGAGAACTTGATCCCAATTGCCTCGCCTTTGTAGCTCTCCATCGCGCGGTATATATTCCGATGCACCGGTGCCGCGGGTAGATCCTATTTTACGTTCGTGAGTTAGTGATTCCGTCATATGGCATCAACGACAATTGAATACCAGAAGCAGATATTCGATGTGAACAAAGGGAATGAATAGCTAAGTTTAAATCGTGGGGAGTAATCCACTCGTAAACTTAAGCTTGATGGAGGAAGAAGACAACTCTGGAAACTTACCTGCGCCGCTGGGGCGGGGGAGAGGTCTGATGCAATGGGCATGCCCTTCCGGCGGCCGTCCGCTGACGCACCACAGACGATGCCATCGCCAACATAGCCCTCGAAGGTCCCGATGCCGGGCGTCACCACGAACTCAAAACCGGGGCCGTACTTCTTCTGGATCGCGTCTAGCGCACCCTGGAGGGCCGGTGCCGGCTTGCGTATGGTCTCCACACACAGGCGCGCCAGGTTGTCGACGAGCCACGTCCCGAGCTCCCGGAGCTCCTCGTCCTCGTCACCGCTCCCCCACTTTGGCAGGCCCAGAGCCACCTCCCTAAGCTCCTTATACCGCACGGCCTTCTCGGCCGCGTGGGCAGGGCCTAGGCTGGCATCCTGGTATGGTTCGATCATGCCAAAGCCCCAGTCGCAGATGAGGCATCGCACCAGCTCCGGGAGCGTGGCGCGCGCAGTTACCGGGTCAAAGCATAGCTTCTTGATGGCGTAGAGGGAGTCGATCGTGTTGGCTACGCCAACGCATAGTGGGGCAACTATTTAATGAAGGTATGAGATTAGGTTAGTAGTACTTGGATAGGATTATGACGATGAACGGGAGAAGAATACGCACTGATATGAAATTTTGCGCCACCGGATGTTAGGTCGCGCCCCGACTCGACGCAGCCGTCGAGGAGTGCGGACAGCATGGGCGACGGGCATATGCCCTCAAGATTGCCATATGCGCTAAGAAGGGTGTTGTAGGTCTGGATGACAAGCCAGGAGACCTGACGAAGGAAGATGTCCTGGAGTTCGGAAAAGGAGGCGATCTCAGAGGCGGGACGGGAGCGGAACGTCTGTTTCAGGCCACGGAGATACACCGGTCCTGCGTCGCCGTAGGTTGAGCCCTGATTAAGGGTCTGCTCCAGCGCCAACATGGGGGTGACGTTACCGAACGTGAACTCCGATGCGCCCGTCATCATCGGCTCATAACACCCGTCCGCTGCGTAGTCGCGGGACCAGGCACGAGTGACGGTCTCACCTGATTGGAAAAGCCCCTCACACAACCTATCATCGTTGTAGAGAATGGGCTGTGCACCGCCAGCTAGGATCGCCTTGGCCGCTTCATCGAGATATTCCTTGGGTATGCTCTTGTTCACACGCAACGAGAGGCTAGGGGCGTTGACGGGGATGCGGCGTGCTGCTTTCAAACACATGAGAGTGACAGGATTGGCCCCGTCTACTGGAGACTCTGCATCCGTGGCCGTGTACCCGCCCACGGTGACTTGCTGTACCCACTGGTTGATGCCACCGCCCTGGGGGAAGTTCCCGCCGAGACCACACACGGACGTAGTGCCGTAGGTTCCGTAGTCGTAGATAAACGCGCGGTTGACGAAGGCGTTCTCGCCAATCTTGATCCAGAGGCAGTCTACTATCTCCTGAGCACGACCTTGCGTAATGCTACCTGCCTCGATGTCCCGCTTGAGGAAGGGCCAGAGGATCTGGTCGAGTCGGCCGAAGGATGTGAGCTCTCCAACAAGATGGAGACAGCAGTGGAAAGAGAAGATCAGCTGAACCGCCTCATGGAAGCTGGTGGGTGCGTCATTCACAAGGTGTTCTAGGCAATCAATGACAGTCTGCAGGCTTTTTTTGTCCTCCACGTCAATGGTTCGATCATGCGCCTGGCGAGCAATCTTTGCCCAGTTCGCAAGGTATTTTTGAACACCTTTGATAGAATCTCTCGCAGAGGTGTAGAAAGATGCCTTGGCATCATCCTTTTGCTGTTGAGCTTCCTCTCTCCGTTGGTCGAGATCCGTGACCATTGCCGCTAGGCCCTTACCGACCAGGGTTTGGTAGTTAGGCACGACATGTCCCATAGCCGACCACTCATTAAGTGATGCTTTCAACCATGCAGCCATGGTTTCATCTTCATCCAGATAGGGGACAACTTCTTTCCCCCTTCCTAGAGAGAAATCAGGGATTGCGCCAACAATCAACTCCTTGGCTGCGATGCGAGTCAAGCCAGTGTCCCGCGCGATAACGGAGTCTGGTGAGGAAAGCAGATCAGATAGCGTTAGAAGATTAGCAAGGCCCTTGCGCTCAAGGATTGACTGTGGGATATTCTCCTGAGAAATTTGCTCTTTGAGATGCGGCAAGCGTGGAAAATGCTTCCTTGTCATCCAGCCATCCCGCCAATGAGAGAGCGTTCTTGACACGAGGCTCAAGATGCGGACACTGGGAGAATCACCTTCAATGGATGACTCCTTTGCCATACGGTGCATATAGTCTTGCGAATTGTAGAAAAGATAAGGATTGGGACTACGAACGGCCCAATGTGGATCTTCGAACACATCATCTCCAATACTAACACTAGTGATCCCCAGCTCAGTCGCTGATGGGACATACCAGTAACTGCCGCCGGTACCCTGAATGAAATCCATCAGACGATCGAGAGGTCTCTCCGGACGATCACCAACCATGTTCTGCAAGATATTCTCGAACCTCTGCTGGTCGTTGCAGAAGGCCACGAACATGAGACCCTCTTCACGACTAGCCTGCCCCTTTGACTCTCCGAATGGCAAAGCTTGACGAAGTAGTTTCCTCTGATCATGATTGTCGTCCAGAATATGCGCACGGTGAATATGAGCATTACGGGCGTTCTGAGAGATCACCTCACCATCCGGCCTGCGCCCAATCACGGCGTCAAGGGCGTCGCCGGATTGTGAGGCAATGTCAGGCCAGTCGAAAACAAACTTCTGTGTGATGCCGAAAGTGGCACCGCAGTAAGGGTCAGAACCAGGAACTAGGATATCTTCGATTAAGCTGATAGGATCATTAGGGTTGCTGATATGATCGACATAACGGCCACCCACTACAACATTAGGAGTCAGTAACTGCCATATTAGATAACTTATTCGCTCTTGAGCCTATTGTTTTAAGATTCAAAACTCCTAAAAACTTATACGCTTAATTATGATAGGAAATTTTGACTCCTACACCGGCCCAAGACAGGTCAAAAGGAGAAGTAAACGACTCTGAAAATTACTCACTGATTCGGCCATCGGGGCGCTTGCCCACTTCAAGAGCCTCAATGCCTGTGGCAGTGACAAGCGGCTCTAATGATGGAAATATAGACGCTGCTAGCATTGCTGCTGTCTTGTGGTCGGGGGACTTGATATAGATCAAAGCATCCCCGCCAGTATTAGCAAAATTGTAACCACGGTCGAGGACCGTGGTTGAGATGTCGATGCTCCGGCCTGTCCATTGACCCCAGAGCGCCGGAGAAAAGGCAGCAATTAAGCCGCAGTCGTCCGCGTGGTTCTTCATGATATCATTGTCCAGGTCTTGGATGATCTGAATAAGTGCTTTCTGCGTTTGGCTGTCTTGCTGTTTGAGGGTTATGGTCAAGATCTGACCGAACACGGGTCTCATGAGAAGGCCACGCTGAGCAGCGTTGATCGGATTAAGTTTTTTATCCATTGTATCCCGAGTCGATATCCGTCTAGAATTTCAAAAATGTGAGTAGAAACTAGCCGGGCTGAAGAGGACATGAGATTGACTAGAAATCCTGTGGGCATGAAACTACACTCCTTATATCCAATTCTAGGAGGTACGGGGCCGACCATAAGGAAAGCTACATGATTCCATTTCCAGTTACTTTGTATCACCATAGGAGCATCTCTTCAAGTAACGGTAAGACATGTGCCGTTGCTGATGAAACTTGTAGCCATATGTGATGTACGGTAAGCTAGATATGTTGTCTCCTCATCACAGGGGGGGCGTGTGAGTTGTGTAACATCCAAAAGGAATACCTTAGTGACGTATAACTTTTCCGGCACAGATTTGTGTGTGATTGCTGTGCAGATTATAGTATTCTTCGTCTAGTCGACACAGTTAGTATATGAACTCTTCTTGGGTGGCTTGCCCACAGTACCTAATACTATGATTCAACTCATAAGTAGCAGGTCTTTACTTATTATGTACCTAATTTAGGCTTATATATCAAGAGCTTTTTTTACTAAATAATTTTTTCTTTCTGCTCAGATATTATATATACTGCTTTGATATAAAAGAGTCATCCACCTGCTAATTCATTCTGTTATACCTACCTAGCACAGTCCACATATCAACATGGCTGACATTCTGATATTGCCTGTCGTGTGCATTACTATGTACGCAGCCGCATTGAGGGTGAGTATCTTAGAGTGAGGAGGTAATTGCCGACCAAGGCGTCTGTTCACAAGCAGACACCACATCGATAATCCGACATCGCAGCATCTCCTATATCTAGACCTCACTCGCGGGACCGAAGGTTCGCTACCTTTTACCAGTCGTTTCTTTCGGTACGTCAGACTAATGCAAGTATAAGTGGCCCGATTTTTGTGACTTCTTGCTTTCTCACTTGGCCGATCCAATAACGTAGAGCGGCTTCCGTCAAGGTGGATTGTATTGCAATGAAAAATGCTGTGTCTTGGAAGCGGCATGTAACGATGCATAACAGACCTTTCTCAAGAAAGTATTCCGGTTTGTAAATATTTATTGGCGTTGGTGAAAGGCCTAAATAACGTCCCCGCAGAGCCCAGCTTACTTGTGTTCAGCCACCGGAAAGTTGAATGTAGTCATATCCAAGTACATTAGCAACATATATACCTTATTACGTAGCATATAGTATCAATACTTACCTGGGTAGTCAAGGCGGGGTCAACAATGCACCCTATAATTTATCACCACCTATCATCATTCTTAGCACTTGTCCCCTAAACGTTGTGGCTAGCTGATAGTCGGATACTGTGCATATTTATATGACTCGTTATGACTTCATTTATAACATGCACGATACATATATGGAAGATTTATAATGGTGGATGTACGCTTGTGTCGGCTGAAATTCCGAAGTGGCTGCAGGTCTCAGGCATGATGGTTTGGAGACACAGGTCGCTTGATGTATATGACGGCTGAGTCACTACTAATGGTTTTTCAGTGGTATCTAGGGCGCCATCTTCTTTGTTGATGTATACTGATATGCATGTTAGCTGCTAGTAAGACGAGGTCTTAAAAATACACTACCCGTCATAACATCAAAACTATATCTGCGATGTGAACGGTACTCAAACTTATGTGCTGCCGCCATATCACATTTATTGGAATAATCATCTATTGAAATCCTTAATCATTTTATTCAATGGAGTTAGCTGGCAAGAAATCATCAGATCCATTAACAGACGAGCTAACAAGCCTGCGTATACATTATGACACCTACCTCTGCCATGGCTTTTGGGTGCATTTCCCACTGTAACTTGCCTACGTATGGGACGGAAGGGTAGTCTCAGATGATCAGGCCATCATATATATTATCAACTCCTAGAGATGTATCACGCGCTAAGCATATGCAGCGTATGCAGTTGTGGAAAGCCTTTGATTAACCTTTCACCGGTCGATACTGTGACGAATACTCCTGTTACCTTCGTCAGTTAACTTCGCAGGCAGGTCACTTAGTAGTGGAGGTTTTCCTAATTTGCAGTAATGATAATAGACACAGTAGTAGTTGAGGTAAAATGTATAATAACTAATAGTTAGAGGATGCTCTTACTATAGTCTTAAAAAACTTTGATTGGTTGTTTAGTATTAATGATTAAACAAACAATTAAATAAATAAACTAGAAAGCTTCATTCGACTTACATATTTATATGGGGGCCGAGGAGACCTACTACCTTCCACTGTATGGCGCTGTAAGGGACTGGAGGCAACCTTCAGTCTCCGGTATCCGACATTGATACAGTTTAATATTTAAAGACATACTTAAAAAATGATAAGTAAAAGAGTATGTTAACCTTCATACTGTGGCAGATTGGCTGCAGAGCGAGGAAAGGGAAAGAAAAGAACCCCTTTTATAGGTATATGTATACACCTAAGCATTCATATAGCTCTGGTTTCCCTTATCCCTGCAACACTATACTTATTCTTTTATCGTAACACACTTCTGGTAGATAACTCAATTGCCATTTTGCGATAGTAATTCAACAATTAGAAGATTGTCCTTTCAATCCAGAACTCGTTTTGACAGTGTTAGTACCACGTGACCTAATCTGGTTTCTGCTGTGTATCACCCTTTTCCGTTGTTTGGTAATACATATCTTGAAATATAAAAGACATGGGTCCAGTCGAGATCTCTTTGAAAGGAGTGCTCAATCACTTCGACCAGAAGCAGTCTTAGCCAATGAGGGTTTAACCTTCCATATACATATTATATTCAACTAGTTCCTGTTTACCCTTTGAGTGACAAAGTTGAAAGGCTCGAGATGAAATTAGACCGAGTCTCTAGCAATTACTCGCTCATATTAGAAACTTTGGGCAATATCTATAGACATGAGAAACCCATGATATTTATTATCGAACCCCGTATGTATTATTTTTACCATTCCCCAGCGAGGCACCTTCTGGTGAACTGACAGTTATTACAGGCCTACACCGAGTTTTATTTCGTTAATGTCCGCTCCTTCTAGGATTCAACATCCAGACCGTGTCATACGTTTTGATTGTGCTGTAATTTTTTCATCATTGCATGCACTCCTGTCACTTGACTTGATTGGAAAAGTTGCATTTGCTTTAGGCTTTAGGACAATTAATTAACGTCTAGGTTATCACATCTTATACTTGCTTGGGATAATATGATCTGAACCGCTGATGTATGAGCTATTTCCCTTATGAGAATGATTCCAATACCAAGGAAGACAAGGCTTATTAACAAGGTAATTGCGAAACTCAGAGGTATAGTAGAGAATTCTGTCAAGAATTCCTGTCGAAGAAACGCTACCAAAGATGAGAATTGTCGAATAGAAAGGTTGTGATCTCATCGCTACTATTAGTGTAGGCTGGGTTCATGTTCCGTTAAATGTTACTAACAAATAACAGTGGCTGAGTAGTTAGCTACTAGATCCCATCGCCGATTTAGCTTGTGTTACCTTCTTAATTGGGATAAGATCTCATATGATGCTCTTTCATGTTGTTCAAAGACACTCAAGTCAACAGTGATGCCAAGTTGTATTTTTTATTTGGTTAAAAAATTTTCGAGATACTATTTTATAGATTTTTTTTTGATAATACTCTACGTTTTACTTATCCATTCCTTTGTTGTAAAAACGAAGTATACCAGCTGGCCGCGATAAAAAGAGCCCAAATCTGGGTCCTGTAAGCACTGATTATATAGCAAGCGGATGGTTGGAAAAGGAAAACACCCAACTCTCTCACTAGCCACTCAAGCCACCCCACCCACCCCTTTCCAATTATTCTCACTTGGTGATGTTTTTAATTGTGCCAACAACAGCGCCAAAATGACACAAGATACCCAATAATCCCAAAACTAATCATTAATCCAATTCAAGTTTTCTATTTTTCCTTGTTTTCAACAGAATGTGACTGAAGATATCAGTGGTTGGCAAAGGTGTTGACGTCGGTGTGCTTACTTCTTCATCATCCTTACAACAGCTATTCCTGTTGTTTACCCAGGCACCTCGCACAAGTTGCCACTATGGTGACCTCATAACGCTGTCCCCTGCTTCGGTCAACGTCACGACATGCGGCATCTACGCATACAAGGGACCAAAAACCGCCTCTTATCAAGCCGTAACTTACTCCATAAGAATGAGAGCAGGATCTCAAGACTCAACTTGAACATTTCCTTCATAATTACTATCTTTTCTAAGAGCTCATATTACGATTGAGAGACAACCGCTCGACTACATCACAATCTTCATAACAACAAATCAATCTACCATAAACTTTTCCCACACATCTACAACCATGTCTGGCTTATTGGGCGGCGTGACAGAAGGACTAGGCAAAACTACGGAGGGCGTCGGCAACGCTGTGGGCCAGACGGCCGGAGGTTTGGGTAATGCCGTCGGCCAGACGACACAAGGAGTGGGTAGCGCGGTCGGAGAAACGACACAAGGCGTTGGTAACACGGCGGGCCAGACGACGCAGGGAGTGGGCAATCTCGCCGGCTCCGCGACCCAGGGCGCTGGTAACCTCGGCCAAGGCGCTACCGGCACGCTGGACAACACCGTCAAGGGCGCGCCTGGCGGGACTCAGGGACAACAAAGGCAGTAAGAGGGGAGATGGTTATTAGTTGGGTACTTGTGGATAACACGGGGCGGATATTTTGAGTCGGGTCAGGTATGGTGATGGATGGGCAATTAGCGGCTTGATGTCGTGATGAGACATGAGATTCAAGGACTCATCTTGTATTTGACAATCGTGAGTGTGTGTTGAGGGAGTAATAATCATTCACATCTCATTTGCTGTCTTGGCCGCTTTGGCCGCGATGCATACGACATTATCGACATATCTATCGTCTGGTTGTAGACGTGAGAGTTGCTCTTCTGTCTCAACTCACGTCACTAAGAGCCCGTGATGACTCCTATATAAGACCATACTTAAGCTATCGCTGTGCCTCAATGTGTTTCTCCCATCTGGTTGGCTTTCCCACAACCCATTTGCAGCTGAAACACTAGGCTCTTCAGATGTTTCATTGCCATGCTGCCATGATAGATTCAAGCATGTTCATCTTGGTGGCTGCGTCGTCACATGATGATCTCGATTCAACCGTATCCTCTAGATCAAGGTGCGGGGACAGGAATTTTAGTATAAAGCGTTTTAGGTAAATGTCGTAGTATATCCCTACAGGGGGCCACCACCCTTGATCTGACATGAGATGTATTGGATACCATGCTCTCTTGCACTCGGCATGCTGCAGAATTACCTGCTCAGCGGTAGTGTGTACAAGGAAGCATAGTGAATACTACGTCTGAATTGACACGGTCTTGGGAAGTATGTACACTTTGGTGTTGATAATGACCTGTCATGGTAGACGTCACCCCCCTTTACAAAGTACAGCCACTCATGTTCCTATAAGAACCGTCGAAGCCAAACGGCCACACACACTTGGGGAATCCTAGATGATTCTGGGTAGTGTAAAGTCTACATAGAGGTATGGTGGATCCGTTTGATTCATGAATTGGCCCAAGCTCCTTATGTCCTCGAACCCCTCAAACACCAGTCTGGTGTCTGACTGTAGATAGGCATGTACGTGGACTATTATAGTTGTCTACCTATACGTCTATACAATATCGTACACGGGTATTATAAACTAAACATCAATAAATTGATATAGCAGCATAAAATTATTGAAGTGTGTTAGATATATCTACTTTTGTTTTCTTGTAGCTGTTCAGTCCACGGTGGTCACTTATTATTTTATCAGTCGAGCATTAGAGTGCATAATCCCTTACCAATTCCGATGCTTCCGGCTACGAGGAGATATAGTTCATGTTGGAGCATCAATTCCCCTCATTTAAGGGAGCCTTTGACGGTCTGGTTTGACTCATGATTGGCTAATTCTATAGACTTTGATACTGTAAACTAAGTCAGGTTGTCGGCCGAAAAGAAACTAACGAATCGTAATTCGCCGTCAAGCTCCCTTTTACTTGCCGAGAACTGTAAAGGTTCTCCAGATTGGATGGACCATTGTTCACGCGACATCAGATCTAGGGAAGCTTCCAGGTCTCGATTGGGTCTCCTATACATGTGCATACATGGGTAGACTTCCACAATGTCTCCCAATTTATTGACAGCATACAAGTGATACACTGGGCATCATTTCTTTGATGAATTGAATATACTCTACATGTATACCCCTCGCTAAGCACAGTATAGGTAGACATCATTAGGACACCTTACTAGCCTACACCCACCAGAAGAAGGATCTCGTCGGGCTTACAGATAGCTCTGGTGGGGACTGGAAGCCCCATCGTCCCCGGATTTTCCCCAGATTTTAAACACATCTCAGGTCAAGCTGACCGATACCAGTCCTGATCGGGTAAGTATCATGTAAAATGGGTACGAGCGACGAAAGTGGCGTGACGGAGCTCAGCGAAAACACGCCAGTCTCAGCCAAAGCTGGAACTCTCGCCATATGGTCGTCGTCAAGCCAGGTCACGCGATTGGAGATGGATCATATCAACCTACCACCGGCTTGCTGTTTAGAGTAACCTTAAGGGGTTGTAAATGGCGGGAAGAAGGTCGTAGAAATTCAAATACTAATGACAATAACTAAAATGGCATCACTTTCTGGCCCCGCCTATAATTGCAGAAGCCTAACGGCAGGAACTTGTATCAGCTGGTCGCCGATCTACCACACCATACGACCAATCCGTCTAATCCACCCACCAATCGTGTGTCCATCTCATTCCATCGGCCATCATGCTATGTACATACGTATGTAGGTGGGCTGTGAACCTAATTGTACTGTACGATTTGGTACACGGGACGAGACACACGACGGGAAGCCCCCTCTTTCCCTAACCCCTATTACCCTCTCCCCCTCTTCTGCTCTCCCCTCTTTATGAACTCCTCCCCTCCCACCGGTTCTTACATCTCTCTCCCCCTCTTCTGTCTTACAGCAAGCAGCGACGACAACAATTGACTAGACAATTCTCTATCCCTTCACCGGATAGCAGCCCTACTCGAAATACCCCTTTCGATATAGTTATCTATACTCAATTCCACGGCTTTCCCGAGGTAGCCTCCCCCCAATCCCCTGGTCTTCAAGTCCACGGATCCTGTAGGACAAACGACAGTGCTAATAGCATATCTCCGAAAACTAGCCACTAACCTATACTTCAATCCAATCTTCTAATAAGTGAAGCATATCTTCAATCCAACATGTCGGAACCCCTCGCCAGAGTAGATTCAGCCGTTGAGGGCTTGTCCACATCACCTACGTTGAAGACGGCGCCAGAAATAAACGAAGGGCTCGCGGACCTGTCCATAAAAGACAAGGCGAAGAAGGAGGTGAAAAAGGAAGAGGAGAAGGCTCATCGTAGAGCCAGTTCCAGCGTGAATGCACTGCCGAGTGCCAAGGACTTGTGTCAGTACAACCTCTCTACCCTTCTCATGTAATTCGAAACTAACATAATATCTTATAAAAGGGGAAACCAAGACCCCGATCCAGGTGTCCATAGAAACGCAGAAAACAGGGTGGTAAGATAACCAATTTTTAAATAGTTTGAGTATTTCCTAGGCATACTCATCAATGTTCTCACGATAGGAAGATCAACACATCTTCTATGACGGTCGAGGATAGGGAAATCCTGAAGAAGCCCCTCGTCACGCCGCATATCCGATCAATTGACCTGGTAGTACCCGACTCTGGAATGGTCATGACCGTGCGGAGTAAAAAGAGAAGTGAGCCAGTGACCATCAAGGACGCATTGGACGCGATACACAGCAAGAACAAGAAGAAGGTATGTTCAATTCATTCATTAAGTCGTAATTGTGCCATGGGGTCGTATCAGGTTGCTAACATGCGCCGGTACAGGATGATGACGAGCTGATCAAGGCATACCTGGCGGGATTTGAATGGAGCCCAGCACATGCGGAATACAGCGAGGAAGAAAAGTCGGAAAAGAAAGACGAAGAGGACTGGCACAGGCTATACATACATCTGTCCACCACGCCCGGCGTCTCCAACATCGGCGGCAAGAAGAAGAACAAGAAGAACAAGGAAGAAATACCCGAGTAATGAAACTCTCCCGCCAGCATATCCGCATCTGGTCCAATACTTCCTCCAGCAGCAGCTCCCCCTGCGCATTTTTGTCTTCCTTTTCAAGTTTTGTACAAGGCGTGTGGGATATTGTGATAGATAGCTTGGATGGCTTCAACTATAACCCCCCGGCGGCGGCGCAAGTTCTTTCCACTCATGTAACATAATGTGTCCTAAGGACCTGATAATACGCATCCAAGGATGCGCTTACGGTGTTATCTTCAGTGTGGTGTCAATGGATAATTTTGATCCTCGGATCAAACATTGACCACTAAATCTCAGTATTTGACAATTGCAAAATGATTGAGGAGGTGACTTCATCCTTGTGCACTAGTGATTTTTTTTTTCGTGACTTGAGGGTTCGAGAAGGTCCGCGGCAGGCCCGTATCCTGAGTCCGAGCAGCGAGGGAGTTTACGCCAATGCTATCAACTACCCCGCGAGGAATATGAAAATAGCGCAGAGATACCGAATGCACGATATCAGAATTAGGGGCTTCACATATGTGTAATTTATATAGTAATTCATCTAACAACGTAACTGCTACCACACCGCGAATTGGGCGTTGGCATCAGTATGCTTGCAGTTGAGACTGAAGTAGAGTATGAGGGATTAAATCTCTTGAGTTTGTTGGTGAGCATCGTGATGCCGATCTGAACTTTTTATGGACCACTACGTTTCGATATGATGTAAACGTTGACTCTGACTAGATACATCGAATTCCGGTATCTAGGAAATATGTTAGGGTAGAATAATATTTCGAGCTTCGAGACTTGTGAGAAGTCTATACAACTTCAATCGTCTGAACTGAGCAGTCTTTTAAGAAACGAGAGACACAGTCGTCTCTCTCGTCTTCCTCGTCAAAATAAACAGTTATTTTCACACATCCTACACGAAGGTAAGAGCTGCGGGACCCCCCGGATCGGACCAGCGCCAGTCCATGAATAGTGTCCATAACCGGCATAGGGCTGCTCCAGGACCAAAATAGTAGGAGGGTTACCTCGTCATATTGATCGTCCGAGGCATCGAAGTGAATATCAATGCTATTAAATGGAAGATCAAGAAGTTCGTCGGTATCGAGGTGGTGAAGCTGCCGTGCAATGTGGCGATTATATAAAGAACTGCTCGTCCTCGACCGGCGGGCGCCTCTTGATATGCAAAGCGGTCCCCGAAGCGTGATCAGGCCGCCGATGACCTGTCCGGTAACGCCATCTCCTTTATTTATGATCTCCACGGTATCAACACTGACAAGGCAATCGCCAGTATTGATTTTAGGGAAACTGATAACCCCCTTTACTGATGCCCAGGACCATGACGGCGCGCGATACGGCGTTGGTCGTTCGCTTGGGCCCATCACGGTCCACATTAGACATCTCGGTAAGCTTACTCTCCACATGCCGGCAATGTAATCGCCATAATCTGGATTCAGGACCTTGAGCTTACTGCGCATATCTTCGGCAAGTCCCGAGACAGCTATGAGCTTGTCATCCGTGAAAGATAAGTGACAACTGCTGTATATATTGACAGTTTTCGACCATTCGCCCATGAGACTTACTAATGGGTCGCTACTAGGCCCGCCGGCGGTGTTTTCCACATCAATTAGTGATTTCCAAGCGGAATAGAGCCCCTCCATTACCTTGGAGTATTTGGAGCCAGCTTCTGTATCCTTCGCTAGGGCATGGGTCTTCACAAGTGGTCCCGTGGGTAATGTCTCACAGCACGTATTCGAGCAGCACTCCCAGAAGACCTGGCTCCGGCCAAAATACAGATTACGCGTGGCGAGAAGGCGCTCCTGAAGGACCCATGCCCGCCCGATAAGCGGGCCACTCGAGAATGCTGTTTTCCACCCTTTGGTCGCCTCGTCCGGATGCCGATAGTACATTGGTAATCTGTCTTTGGGCCTTAGGTTCACTAGACCCGGTCCCACGATCTTCGGGTCGCGCTCAACGAAGCAGCCGAACTCGTCGTCTGCTGCCCCTAGCGCGGCGATGTTGAGGAACCCCCCTCGATACACCCCCTTCATGGTCCCGGCCTCAGCGGCCCAGTCAGCCGCCGAGTCTTGAACGATGCAAAGCCGGTCGATCCACAGGTACCGCACCCCAAGGCGGGATACGATTTCGAAAGCATCGCGGAAGGTCCGTGGTAAGTCCGATACAGGCATTCCCTTGCGCAGCTTGCTCTCGGTGGACTTTATCAGGCGAAGTTTTTCGTGAGCGGGCCCGGGGCCCCAGCAATGGCTCAAGGTTACGTATTTGACATTGGCGGGATATTGAGTATTGTCAACGAGACGGAAATATGTAGATGTAAGCTCTGGCCATTTATTTGAACGGAGGTGAGGTGGGATCGGAAGAGGAGGGGGGGTTTGAAGCTCGAGTAATCGCGTAGGGCAGAACAAGGAGCCATCCTTTGGGCCCAGGCGCATAAAACGAGCATGACATGCTTCGTGTTTGGAAAGACATTCATTCAACCAGTTCTGCACCAAAGTCCAAGTCTCAGGGGATGCAGTCGATGTTGAGAGAGCTGAGTTCATGAAATCTTTGGCTGGTGAGATAGGATAAAATGTTACCATATGTTCTTCTTGTAGCCACACCCAGAACCGGTTGATGAACGAGTATCTTGACTTACTATCGTGCGGTATCATTTCAATAGGTATCTCTTCTATAGGATCCCCTGTGTATATGAGCATTAATGGCCGAGGATAGAGATCTTTTCTCTCTAGACCGATACAAAACACAGAATAGTACCCAAAGGCAGCGAAGGTCAGATTCAAGTCATCGGCGTCATTCGATTCCCCAAATGTGTTACATGCGACACAGCCCTGCCTTTTAGACCGTAGAAGAGAATCATAGCTTGTGTGATGGCCGAAAACGTAGTTTTCCACTTCTAGAAGGGTTACATTATCTAGGTATAGGAATGTTAGATATCCGGATAACGAGATATTTTCATGGACTTAGAGAGATGACGTGATCCCGAATCGCTGGTCGAGAATGCTATCACTCACCTATTTCCTCGGGGTCTTGAAACTGAATATCTATAATCTCAGAAAAGTCTTCAAGTTTCCCGAGACGCTTTGTTCGGTCTGGATCCCATATTCCTTCCAGCCCTTCACGGCAAACATTGCAGAGCATAATTAATAATTCGCACCAGGCCGTGGAGCTTTTGGGTGGCCCCTGAGCTCATAGCAAGACTGAGCTGCGGCTTGTGACTTAGAAGTGAGAAGTGAACACATAGGTAATACTATATGGGGGTGTTCTATACGGAACATCGAGTCAATTTCCTGCGTTCATATTATATGTATCAACAAGAAGAGGGGCGTCCTGCTATCTGTGCCACATCGCAGCCTGACCTTAGATTATGGGTAATTACACTACAACGATATCCATCTTGAAGGGGGCTCAGGGATTGGCATTTGAATAGCACTGCCACGAATGGTTTCTGCCGTTTCACCCACACTATAAGTACCAATCAGAAGCATAACATAGCTTTCTATTTTCCTGGTAACTGCAGTTATAGGCTTGATAGGTCACTCTCCGACCAGGGGTTACCAACCATCTTATCGACGGGTCTTCGCTTGGCGCCTACGAGACGTTGGTCGCCCCTCTTTGAAGGCTTAAACCCCCGGGCAATCTGGACGGTTCCTCATCCTCGGGTCCATCGAAGTCATATAATGTTAGAGCAGGGGCAATGGGATCTAGGGGTTATGAATCGTGTTAGATGGGTTTGTTGGTATCAAGTTGATTCAATGCATACAATAGTGGGATCAAAGTCACATTGTTATTGAGCAGACTCATTCAGAATAGATAGAAACGCATGGATTGAGATGTGTCCGTGATCTGAGGGGATTGTTTAACGCCCTGGCGGATACTTACTACACTAGTTCATGTCGAGGGCGCAACGGATGCTCCCGATAAGTTACGACTCGGGCCGCGAAAACTATTTTAGTTCCGCAGTCCATAGTTCTTGAGATCTAGGGATGATATACTGGTCAAATGAAAAATAGGTCTTGAGCTGCTCTTTAGTTATCTGCCTAGGGGTTCTTCAGCTCGATGACGATGCACTGTAATAGGTAGCTGGTTGGGATATATCACTAGTGATACCTAGGCATTCAATCATCACATATTGATTGAAATGAACCTCAAGAAGGTTGATAGCTCAGAGCTATCCCAAAGTATTCTCCATTGGTTATTGAGTGCTTGATAGATATCCCATACTAAGCACTATTTTTTCTACAAGTAGTATGGAATAGCTAGCATCGTCTATCTGTACGAAACCTACCAGCGCTTAATTGTGCACCAAGGGCATCCCTACTTGGCCACAAATTGGCTAATAGGACCCACGGCCTATACTACTTCATTCAGCAATGTCTTAACGCAGACAGGTCCTCCGAACGACATGCAGTCCATTACTCTTGTGTCTTGAAGATAGGTGGATAAGGTGTATCCAGCACCCACACCCTCAAGTCCTCACACGACGCTCAACAGCCCTACTTCGCATTAACTGCCAATAGCCTTTCCAGCTCTATGGCCCTCTTCATCATTAAAGTGTACTCCCAATAGGTAATTTAATAAGGCATAGGGCCGGAGCCGTTGACGATTCATCTTCAATCCGCGGTTATTGGGGCCAGCATATGAGGCGATGATAACCAGCGGTGTAGCACGAGCACACCAAACGGCATTCATATCCGGGCTTCCCCATCATCGCGTTCCGTCAGGACGGCTTTGACGTTTGCGCCCAACAGGCGCGACAAGCTCTTCCGTGAAAGCGGCGGGGATCTCGACGGATATACCGGCATAGACTGCTTACAAGCTCTTCAGCTGTTTAAGCCTCGAGCAGGGAGGCGTCGAGGACGCGATTGGGGTTGCCATATTTTGCCTCGATTCCCGCGCTATACAAGCCTTCCTGATGCTTGTTATAATCTTCTAGGAGTTGTAAATAGCTTTGTCACGAGATTTATAGCTGAAACTTAGGTAATCACCATGTTGTTAACAGTACGGGAGAGTATCGAGAACTACAGCTATATACCTTTAATCCGTTACTCATACATCGAACGCTTCTTTGGTTCCCTGACTAAGTACGTACTATGTACCTTGTACCCAACGATCCAGCACACCGCTCCTGATAGGTTCTGTATTTGAGGATGGCCATAGCCTCCCATAGAGAGCCCGTGCTCGTCCGGGATGAGGCGCGGGTACATAATTTAGAGGGGCTTGGGTGTTGCTGAGTCGCAATTCATATATTGCTAGAACCTGACATTATTTCAAGGCTCTTAGTTGAAGTCTTAGTAATGGAGCGAAGAATCTCGAAGTTGTTGGTAATCGAGATAATGCACATGGCCTAACTTGGACGGGATTATAGGAGGGCGCTTAGAGAGTTTAAGTAAAGCAACTAACAGTATAGTGGACTTGAAGACCGGGGGAGGAGAATTCATACTAGATGATAGGCTTGCCAATGCATAATGATATTATAGGTCTGGGTTTAGTGCTTCTTTTAATAACACACAACAAAATATTATTGTACAATACATACTATTGATAGCAATGCGGTGAGTTAGCTTTGGCTGGGTTGAGCAAGCTTACTGCACCAACCAATTCACTTCTTATGCTGCGAGTTGTTTTCCGTGCCGATATCCTCAATCTTCAGCGTACGAAGTTGCAGGAATAGAGCCAATTAATATAATGACAGCCCTTATTACATTCTTACAAGACAAGCAACGCTGCTTGGGCTTTTTTGCAGTGACGTCAACTTATGAACAGCCTCACTATGACAGCCCCTGGGCCACGATGTATTAAATTCGATAGGTGATCCTTTAGTCAATCAGTTGGGATGAACCTGGTGACTCAAAATAATAGCGAAGCGTGATTGGTGAGAACCTGGTTTAGTAGGCGCATAAAGGCTAAAGCTGGCGAAGGCTATGTAGATGAACAAAGAACGAGCTGGAGTAATATTTAACTAACATTTCTTCCTCTTATAAAAAAAACATAAAAAAAGGCTGCAGATAACACTACTTAACTATCTCATCTAAACAACATCAAACAAACATCAATATATATATCTACACCTATATATTGAAACAAACTTAACCTAGCAGAAACTTTTAAAAGCTTCGAATCGTATATACAACTAACATTTAATTATTATGGAGTGGACCCGTCCATCTTACTATGGTACGCGCTTCTCTCCCCTTCCTGTATTCTCCTCCCATTTGCTCAATTTGGGGGGAGCTACGGGAAATGAAAGAAAAAGAAAATGAGCTAACCACCTCACCCAACCCAAAGAGCAAGCACTTGCTCTCCCTTACCCGCTCGAGTCGACGATTCCCACAGGTCCCGGCGACGTGCCCGAGCGGCCGCATGTGCCGGAGAAGGAATCATGGATGTACGAGCCGCGACACGTGCCCGACTCGCACTTGGTGCCCGAGCCGCTGCGCGTGCCCAGGAAGAAGCGAAAGCCGCTGCCGCCGCGCATGCCTTCTTCCTCCGCCACCCTCACTCTCGTCACCGACCAGCACGAGCCCGCCAGCCCCTACGGCGTCGAGACGCTGGTCGAGAGCTTCCGGGAGAGCGAAGATCCCTGCGCCGCGCTAAGACATTTCAACACGATGCTGCTGATCGACGACTCGGCCCATATGGAGGAGCACTGGACCGAGGTGAAGCAGATCCTCGACATAATCGCGCCCGTCCTGACTATGTACGACCCTAACGGCATCGACATCGAGTTCATCAACTACTGGCCCCTCGAGTACCTGATAACGGGCCGGCGCGGGTACACGGGCGTGGTCACCGCCACTGGCAACCTCGAGCTGGAGGACAACGTGGAAGCTGTGTTCGCGAAGGCCGAGCCCAAGGGCAAGTGTCGCAGTACGTGATAACCCCAGGAACTATCTATTCATCACCCACCTAGGTAATCTACCTGCAAATACCTCTTTGCTCTTACTAACCGTGCAACCGCCCAGTGGACCGTCGCCTGCGCTCCATCCTCGAGGACTACGTCGAGGACTACAAGGACGAGCTGTCGGAGACGGGGCAGCGCATGCGGCCGCTGAACCTGATCGTGGTCACGTCGGGCATCATGGACAAGACGACGCCGTACTACACGCTGGTGAAGGCGGCGCGGGAGCTGGACCAGCTCGGCGCGCCGCCGTACCAGCTCGGCATCCAGTTCTTCCAGGTGGGGCGCGAGCCCGAGGCCACGCTGGCGCTGCAGACGCTGGACCGGCAGCTGCACAGCGAGGAGGGGGTGCGCGACATCGTCGACACGGTGACGTGGACGGGTGGGCCCGGAGAGCTGTCGCCCGGCGCGCTGCTGAAGACTATTTTGGGCGCGGTGAAGAGGTCCATTGATAAGATGGCTGTGTAGGATGGTGGGGATAGTAGCAAGGATTTGGTTTACAACGGGGGGATTTTCTAGAAGGGGGGAATAAGGGCGTGCAATATACCCCATAGACGGATAGGCGCTCTACAGATAGATGGTTTGGAGTAAGATGTGTCGGTTTCCAGGTCATTGTCAAAACCTGTTCATATGTACACGGAACTCTCTCGTTAAGGTGGATAGATACCCTCAGGTCAACATTATGATGGCATTTATTATGTATTAAGCTTCACTATTAACGCTCACATATACCCAAATAGCTACCTAGGTATCCAAATAACCCACCAACTAACTCATCCCGCCAACCACTGCTTCTCAGCTCCCCTCTTCGTCCACTGGTGCGCCAAGCCCTCGCCGCTCCGGATCTTCTCGCGGAACAGCAGCTCAGTGAGGTACTTATACACGTACATGTGCGCGCCGTGGTAATTAATGCTATGATCGCTATCCGTGAAGGCGCGCCACTCCATCTTCGCGGGGGGCACGCCCGCGCCCACCAGCAAGTCCACGAGCGCGGCCGTGTTCTGGTAGTGCACGTTATCATCCCCCGTGCCGTGCAGGATCGCAAACCCGCCGGCGATGTGCTGGAACCCCTGGGTGCCGCGCACGGCGGTGCGGTTGTACCCGTCGGCGTTGAGCTGGGGCGTCTTCATGTACCGCTCCGTGTACATGCTGTCGTAGAAGCGCCAGTCGCTCACGGGCGCGACGATGAGGCCCAGCGTGAAGACGCCCGAGTCCGCCTCCACGACCTTCGCTGATAGGTACCCCCCGTACGACCACCCGAATATGCCCACTTTGCCGGCGTCGATGAACGGGTTGCGCGATGCGAGCTCCTGGGCTGCCCAGATTTGATCTTCCGCCTCGAACTCGCCTAGGTGCGAGGCTACTAGCGAGCGGTACTCGCGTCCTTGGTATCCCGTGCCCCGGTTATCTACCGTGTACGTGATGAACTCGAGCTCCGGGTCGGAGGAGATGTATGTGCTCCACCCCGGCGTATCAAAGGCCTTGGAGACCTCCTGGGAGCCTGGCCCACCGTACGGCGTGAAAAGCACGGGATACTTCTTAGCTGGGTCGAAGTTCGGCGGCAGGACCTCTTTCACATTTAGGCTGTACCCGTCGGGGTGTTCAAGCGTGAAATACGTCACGTTCGGGAGATTGTACTCCTGAAGCTTATTCCAGAGATCTTCGTTTGAGGTGAGAGTGCGCAGCGGCGTGGCTGTGTCATTTGCAGCATATAGCTCCTGGTACGGCACATCCGGACCTCGGTAGCTGAGGATGTAATATCCACCGCCAGAGGAGAACGAGGCGCTCCAGTAAGCCGGTACAGTATCATCGACCAGGGGTTTGATTTCCCGAGTAGAGTATGAGACCGAGTAAATATGACGCTCGGTACTATCGCCTTGTGTCGAGGTGAAATAGATCAACTCCCGTTCCGCATCGGTCTTTAATATGCTAACTACCTCCCATTCCCCCTCCGTAAGTGGTATCGCGCTCGATCCATCGGTCGCATATAGATATATGTGCTGCCAACCAGACTCATCCGAGAGATCTACGTAATAATTACCCGTGGAGCCGTTAATAGGACCGACGTATTGTATAGCAAGATTGTTATCAAGCCAGCCATCCGTGCCGTCCGTTTCCCTCACCACTTCCGACGTAACGGTTTCACCGACATCCACGCGAACGTGCTTTGACGTATCCTGCACCCGGTTAAAGGCACGGTAAATGACGCTGCTATGCTCTGCTGTGAGCCACGCAACCTCTCCGATGATCAAATCATCCGGCTCATAAGCATCGATGGGTACCTCATGTTTTTCTTCACTCTCAACGAAAAGGAGCGTCAGAGATACCGTAGGGTTCGTGGTGCCAACCTTGGGGTACCGCAGCTCAAGCTCACGGGGATATACCGGGGCGACTTCCATATTATCCATGAAGTACTGGACCGTGAAGGTCTCGACACCCGTCTCGTTGAAGCTTAAGTAGGCCAGGACCTCTCCGTCGGGTGAGAACCATAGTGCTGACCGGGTTCCGAATATCTCCTCTTCATACACCCAGTCAGGCACGCCGTGGAATAGGTCAGGGGACCCATCATCTGTGATCTGCGACACACTGCCGTTTTTGCTCAAGTACAGGTTGTTCCCACGCACGAATGCGATGGCGTCGCCCGCAGGTGCAAGTTCAGCATACTGAATATCGCCGACTTGGTCGTCGACAAGGGGCGTCACGGTACCAGAGGCCACATCCAGTACCGAATAGTCGGAAAAGTAAGAGTGGCGATACTGTTTGGTGTAATTGGTCGCAAACAGCACCTTAGCCAAATCCGGTCGAATCCAGTAATCGTAGGTGTCGGCAGGGATCAGATCCGCGGCCACGAAGGTCGAGCTCTCGCCAGTAATGAAATTCTCGAGCACCAATGCGCCGTCGTTGCCGGCATAGATGTACTGCCCATCCTCCCCACCCGAAAGCCAGTTCACGGATATCGAGCTCGCACCGAACGGGTTGCTCACCATGGTCTCGTTCCAAGTTAATATCTTTTCGCCATTGCCCGTGGGCTGGTGCGGTTGTCGCGGTGGCTCAATAGCGAGCGCTAGGTGTTGCTGCAGGGCTATAGCCGCTGCCACCGCTCCAACGAGGAACCGACGATTCGCCATTTGGGGGGAATTTGGCGTCTTACACTGGACTTGGTAAATCCAATTGGTGAAGACTACCTGATTGATCCAAACCCAAAACTACACTGAGCAGTTCAACTCCAACTGGCGAGGAATGAGTTTAAAAGAACCACGAACCCAGGAACGCCGGGCCATAAATATAAATTGTCTTATCGCGATACATATTTATTTCCTTGCGTGATCCGAACGTGCTCGTATGTATGCACGATCTCTAATTGCATCTCATGCCGAGCGGGGAAGGTCACGACAAGCGGGCATCTTGGAGGTTCTTGGTCGTCTTGTCTCCTTCCCAAGCTGGTAATTCCTGTCTTTTACCCTGTCGACTTGGCTGGTCGCCAAGACCAAAGAGCCTGTGGTATGTACTCAGGCTTCTATATTCACCGGGTTGAAGATAAGACACTTAACTAACCTAGGAGGTGGCCCGCACAGGCGGCAAGGACCGACTGGTGAATAGAGGCAAATCAGCCGTTTAGCCTTAGACTCTTATGAATTATATATCAATATTCTCATGAAGAGTTACTAAGGACTAGATTTTGGTTATGAAATATTAAAGTACACTAGGTTGAGTAGATAAATACGGAAGGAAAACAAGCTAGTTCTTGTTAAGACTTTATTTCTTATGAGTTTTGTTTTGCATCTCATTCCTTTGAAAATCATTGATTGGTATGTAGAATTGAAGGGGTAACTATCTTTTAGCTTGTGCTGCTCGTGCTTCAGAGGGGTTAATTACTTGATGAGTGCCTACCTAGGTACCTAGGCAGCTAAAGCATTTCCCAGCACTAACAACAACCTCTAAACTGACCTTTTTAGTGGTTCACGCGCTTTTATAATTCAACAAGCTACCATAAGTCTTACATTTTAGTGGTGATAAATAGGTACCTACGGGCCCTCCCAAGCAACACCTCCGTGATCCTAAGTAGGAAACCCGTTACCAACGCCGATTACCTCGCAAGTAAATAAGCTTCATAAATCCCAGGTAACTCAAGTACATATAAAAATTTGTACCAGTGAGAATACAGCCATTCGATATCGAGGAAAGGTATAATTATACAGGAACCCTAAACGTCCTTCGCACCATGGATGCGCTTGACGGTGAATGAAATGTACTTAGTTAATAAGATTCCGTCCTTTGGACGTAAACGAACTCATCGTCATCACCATCTCCTTCTTGTTGTAGATTGTGATCTGTACCATCGCTGGAAGGGTTGGACTGATATGAACTATATGCCTCCCAACCGTGTTCTACCTCGTTCGGAAGACTGATGTCAAAATCACCGGTCCTAATGATGCGACTCACATCAGACTCGTTATACACAGGCAGCGGTCTGCTGTATAAAAGTCCCGCATCGCCTTCTTGGCCTGTCACCGCATGGTACGGCCGCCGTAATTCTGGACCGAGCGAACTGCTTGCACCCCCTGGAGTATAAGTATAGTCCGACGGTATGCCCATCAATGTACGCTCTCCGCCTTGTATTCCAGATGGATTCTGCCAGACTTCCTCAGGCAACGGCGCCAGTGGCTTGGTGCTCGTTCTAGATACGTGCATGCCCATAAATCTGTGGAAAACATTCGCGTCTCTCATGTATTGTGGGATTGATTCTCCTGGACTGCTGTGAGGCTGTTTCGTTTTTGACTTGGCCTGTGAGGATTTGGACGAATGTCTAGAACTACTAGATGTGTTTGAAACCTGGTGATGGTTAGTCTAGAGTCAGAAAGGAATATCAGGATGAAAAATAAAAGGGATATGAATAAAAGCAATGCTTGGGCACATACATGTGGAGTTATGGCGCGCACATCATCTTGGTCCTCCGTATCCTCTCCTAGTGGTTCTTCGTAAGTTTGGTAATATGTGGCGCTTCCACCTACTAGATTGTTCAGACTCGATACTCCTGTCGAATTTGTAAGGACATGTTGGTTCAAAATTTGGCGTGTTGCTTCGATAGCTTCTGTTGCATTAATACGCTGCTTCGGATCGATAACCAGCATTCTCCGTAGGAGAGGTATCAAGCCCAGGTCATCATCTTTTCGACTATAGGCATATCTCGCCACCATGTCGCACCAACTGAAATCTGTGGACGTCCCAGAGCTATGAAAACTACTGTTGGTTGGTAATTTGGCATAATATTCCAAAACAACGACTCCGAGGGACCATATATCAACGGCATTCGTATATCTTCTTCGACGGTAGATCTCAGGGGGCATATAGTCACATGTCCCACAGAATGTCTTGAGACTGCCTGCTTTAGATAATCCAAAGTCAGACAACTTAACCCACAGGAACTCAGCAAGGCCCTCGTTGTGCCGATTCTGGACAAGGATGTTCTCTGGTTTGATATCACGATGTGCAATCCCTTGATCGTGGAGATATTTTAAACCGGACAAGCACTGATAATTGATTTGACAGCACTCCCCTGGAAGGATTCCCATTTCTGCGTTTTGCTTATGCAGATTTCCGAGTGGCATGAATTCCAGGAGAAGTTCTGTGGACGGTGGTAAGCTCCAGTCAAGGAGCTTGATAATGTGATCCTGGAAAGTCATGGGTTAATAACCACTTTGATCCAATGAGGAAGTGAACATACGTGCTTAACTCTCCGCATTAAATTGATCTCATTTTTCCAAAGCTTGTCGTCGCTCCTCTTTGAGATTGGTGTTTTGCGAGCATATTCCTGCCCAGTGCTAACATCCCATGCTCTAGTTACGATCCCGAATGCGCCCTGGCAAATGGGTTTTTGGTCTATAGCCAGGCGTCGCCTACGTGACACGATTTCGGGATGATGAGTGTCGTAGTTGAGTTGGAAGCCATTCCCGACTCGGCCTTCTTCTATTTCTGTGTTTCCATGAAGAAAGCGTTCGATGTTTTTGATATAAGTTGACGAACTAAAATATGTAGCAGGAGGGGGTTCAACTGCGAATAGACGGTTGTTATGTAGATGAATAGCAATACAGCTACACTTATCGACGACCGGATCTCCGCCTACGATCCAATCGAATTTATTTCTTAGTATGTCTCCTTTCTCATCATACGTGACCTTGGTCCCCTTCTTAGAGCTCAGATCTCTAAGGATCAGATGGTAATAGCCATCGGCGCGTTTCCGGTATGTAAGTGCGGCATGGCATTGGCTGATACCTTTCCCGCTGATGGTAAAATCACAATCCTGTCCCTTTCCGAAGGTGAATCCACGGGATGTTTGCATATCACTATTAAATCTCAATTCGAGATAAGGCTGGTCTTGATAGAGACGCGGTGGGTTTGCTGAGGCTGGAGCTTCTGTGGATCGATCGCTTTGAGTACTGTCTGACCCAAAGGATCTGGAGGTAACTGTAACCGGACGCCTATAACATGAATGCCCTCGGATAGTTTGAAAAATACTATCGTGGGGTTGCGGGACAAGACGTAACCTTGCAATTAGGCCAAAGTCATCCATGACTACCTAACTAAGCAAAGTGAAATGCACAATCTCGTGCAAGAACACCCGTTCACGTGGGTGGAAAAAGTAGTACTATTGATGGCTATGTTTATAGTCAAGTTCATATCCAAGTTTATACATACCTAGTTAGGTAGGTAGGTAGGTAGGTAGGTAGGTAGTTATGTAAGTACTCTGGAATATTGAATAACATTAAACACCAACCAAATCAGTTTATGGGTTACATGCAATTCAATACATGTAGCCTAAAACCAAAGCCGACTATACTGAACTGAATAACCTAACATACCTGTGCAGGCTGTGTTCGTTGCCTGTAGCACAGGCGGCTGTCACTTTACGGTCGGTTAAGCCCACTTCTGATTGGACAAAACCAATTTATACTACCACATTGAGAAGGTGGGGTAGATGCAAGAACCCGAGAGCTGACAAGCTGAGTCACAGCGTTCGTCACAGCAGACGCCCGCCTAAGCTTGCTAAGTTAAGTACCTATCCGTACGCACTAAGATACACTATAGTGCTCCCTAACCCCCCCTGGACTCTTTCCCCCTCCCCGCCTAGTGACAACCTTGCTCACCATCATCACCACCACTACCAAACCCATCATTTTCTCGCTCCTCCTATCCGCTAGTGTCGTGGCCCATACTATAGCCTCTCTGCTTTCTATACAGCGAAATGGACGCTTCAAGCTCGAAGCCGAGTTTACAAAGTCACTCCACTCCCGAAATGGCCACTCTCAGCAACGCCAAAGTGATTCGTCGTGATGGTGAGAGTCTGCCAAACAAGGCGCATACACGATCATCTTCGCCTCCACCTATTCGTCCTGAAAAGCCCAGTACGGGCCTGGTTCCATTAGTCTCTGAAATTCACAGACCAGAACTGCTTCCCTTACCATCTGGTCGTGTTGGCATCTGGTCGGGGAGCACCATGCCAGTAGACGAAAGGATTTGCTACCATAAACTTCTCAGCGACGGTGGCCGACCATGCTATCCAATCGAACTTCTCGGCGAAGTTGCCAGCAACCCAAAAGATTACCGGGAAATATTAAGACCGTGGCAACGGCTCGGATACCCAAAGGCGTTTACTTGGAAAGTATTCCGTGCACAATATAGCAGTTGGTTTGGTTTTCGTTTGTGGCAAAGTGTCCCTAGAGAAAGGAACTTTCGTGTGCCTGGCATGCCTCAGAGTCCAGCACAAGTTCGACGAGAGAGGCGTGCTCAGAGATATCAGGTTGGGTTTTCAGAATACAAGGAGACAGTGAAGAACGCTCTCGCCCAGTACGGCATTGCTCAGGAGTTCAGACTCCGCAGAGACCCAGCACAACAAGACCAACTAACCACCTGGTTGGAATATCTTGCTTGGGCGAAAGCATGGTGCGAACATGAAGATTACAAGCTGCGCAGGGTTGAATACCGACTTAATATGGACCGGCATGAGCTCAAGCAATACGGTATACACGATTATACTCGGGAGGACTGGCATCGATATGAGAAGATTATACTAGACGCCAGGAGAAGCTTTGAGCATCATCGAAAGAGACGAGATCCACCAAACTGCTGTCCTAGGACCCAGAAAGGTGACGGACAAGTATGTGTCGCTGCAATGAGACTGAAGAAAATGGAGGAAGGTTTTAAGACTATGGCCCGAGCCAGATACCTTCACGGAGACTTGTCCTTTGAAATGCGCTGCTACGATGAACGGAAGTTTGACACGGAAACACACTATGCTGTGCTGGAGTGGATTTTGGGGCAAGTGTCTCTAATAGAGGCCGGAGTTCCCGACCTGCGCGCAGAGAAAATCTTCAAGCAGAAGATGTCAAATATCCGAAAGAGAAGGAGGGTAGAAGATGAAGAAATCACCGACGATATACAGCTTCCGCAAGCTAAGAGACGACGGGTGTCCTTTGGATGTACGGATGTATCAATGGAAGGTAGTTCCATCGTAGAGAGAAGTGCTATCATTGATGAGAAGGGATCCAGAGACGCTTGCGATAGTTTGGCTGCCAAGACCACCGTGGAAGAAGAGCAGCATGTGTTGCATCCACAGCCGCATAAAAAAGAACGGAACCAAGAGAGTAACGTTTCGGCTTCGGACATGCAAGTGTCCCCGTTTTGTGTACAGAGTTTCTATACGAAGCTTCCAATACGAACACTGCAACGACCATAGTATACCTCTTAATGAATAGAAGGATATACCTAGGTAGTTTAAGCTAGTAGGGAAACGCACGAGATCTGGTACAGATGAAATCTGACATACATATTGCTTACCCCATACTCATATCTCGGGAAAGGAATATCAAACTTCGGTTTACGACCTACTATGAATGTAATAATCGTAAGACCTCTTCAACCACACACTCAGAACCGCGTATACATGCACACCGAACGAAACGCGGGTGCCACCATATGCATCAGCACGTCAGAAGGGAGCGGGGAAGAAGGATCGCGGGCTGCCTGGATTTCCTCATTGTCCATCGTGTATGGCGTGACTTGACGAGCACCCGTTGTGTAGTGAGATGTATACAGCCTTGCCAAGGATCAACTGATATGACTGGTTGGCTACTAGTAGGTGTAGAGATTAGGGGGCTCATTGCGGTACTTGGGATACCTAGTCTAATTCCATGGGTCGTGCCGATGATTGGAACTATGCGCCAGTGGTTTTCAGATTACCGTTGAAAATGGTACTGCAGTTTGCTGCCCCTCGCCGAGTAAAGCCTAGGGAGTGGAGGTCACGACAGATAAGAATCTCCATAGCGTAGCTAATCTCGAATGGGAAATCCTGCGAATATTGAGGTCTCGAGGGAACCGGCGTTTACGCAGGACACATGAGCAGTCAAATTAGAATGTTTCACGTACATAGAGGACCGGGAAGATGAGTCTGTTGGTTTGGGCAATAGTCATGATACGAAGTTTGCGTGGTGCAAAGTCGATACGGGAAAAGGATTTAAGGGCAGATACGAAATACGTGATACGTATGGACGGGATGTTCCCCTTGGGGAAAGTGAAAGGACGTTGCACATGTGATAACTGGGTAGTGAAGCCCTTCAATACGGAAAATTAAAGAGTCTGGGGTATTATTGTAGGGACTCGTGGAAAGGGAAATAAGGTTGTGTTATGTTGGTGTCTGAACATATACTGAATAGGTATACATGTGTTGCGTTACATAAACTTTGGAAGACTGGAAGAGGTCTTCATCAGGGAATTACACAAAGACATTACAGTTGGGTGTCATGGACGGACAATAGTCTCTAGTCACACACAGTCTCATGCTTGCAACTAGGGAAACATGCAAATTCTCATTGCTCTACGTTGTTCCTAAAACGGTACTTGGAATGGCCGAAAACACAAAAGTTCAACACATGTCAGCGACACCTGATTTGTAACTATTTTAAGGGAGCTTTATAAGTAATCCATGCGTATTTGAGAGATGGAAAGGGATAGTGTAATAATTACCTAGAGAACGTCTCTTACATAAGAACTGGGGTTTGGAAACGTACGAGAAACTAAGTGTTGTGCTAGCTTAACTCATCTAAGGAGCCCTCGCGTACGTCTACGAAGACCGTCAAGCTTGGAAGTGTCAGGTCTAATATGTTAAGGGAAAAGGTCACGAGATCTATTCCGGGAAACTTAACCTCTTCAGGCGAATAAGGCATTCCAGAGCATGTACTTACAGTTTGTGCCTTATACACCACTAATAGTTACAGATAGCCATTTAGTTTTTAGGTGATTATAACTACAATTAATACGTCTTTATGGGCTGTTTAGTTCTAGGTCTACATTGAAGGCACGTAATCCAGGTTTTGTATAAAGCAATTGATCTCTTTGAATAGCACATAGTATTTGTTTCTTTCGATGCTCATTTCAAGCCAGCGTCCTTTGTCGTTCTTTGTGGGGAAAATACCTTCGGACCGCCAATGGCAATTGTTTATTCACAGCTGAAAGTGAACAATATCATTGTTAAACTATGATGCTCTAAAACAGTAGGCTAGCAATGGCAAGTTCGTATCTCATCAGCAACATAGATTTGACTTCAGATTATCCTCATATTCTTGCCTATAAAAGACTGGATCATCCTCTCTTCAAATGCATTCATTCCACCATAAGCAACATTAACACCGATCTAAACAAACCAACCAAGCATCAATAACAAGAACTTGTCAACGTAACCATCATTCTATCCACTGGCAAAGTCAAGAACATGGCAGTCTACAAGAAGAAGTCGCCTAGCCACAAAACTAGCTCTGGCTCTAAGAAATCACCTATACACAAAGCTAATAGTCCTGGTCTTGGTGCCACCAAGCCTACTGGCGGTGCGAAGAAAACGGCCTCGTCTTCATTCACCAAAAAGTCCCTACCATGGCTAGCTAGTTGGTTCGTAACCACGAAGCCTCGGAGTCCCTCTGCGTTGCCATGGCCGGCTAGTTGGCTTGTGGCCAAGAAGCCTAAGAGCATTCCTTCTAGTAATCCTGTTCAGGGCTCGGGGTACCTTGAGTTTCTGAGTAAGAAGTATCCCGGCAAGGCTGGAGCATTTCTCAAGAGTCTTCCCGATAATGTATTGGCTCACATCGGGAGTTTGAAGATGTCTTCGATTAATCACGATGGCGCGGATCTTCCAGAGCCTTTGAATGAAGGCTCTAAAATTGCTCCTTTGGGCTCGTCAGATAATTTCCCTCCGGAGTGCAAAGTCTGCATGGAGAAACTTGAGCGCAGGGTCACCAGCCTCGAAGAAGCTCGTGCACTGCTAGGTGGTCAGGTAAGCCGTCTGCAAGAGCAAGTTCTGAACTTGGAAAACAAAGGACCTGGTTGCCATTGTAAGGGGGTCAACCCTGCCCCCGAGGCCTTTCATCCTATGGAACTCGATGCTCCTATGACTGGGGTACAAGAACCTACTGCTCCTAGCAACTCTCAAGAACACCAGCTGCCTGCCAACGAATTCCCTACAAACGAACCTATTGTACATGAACTGCACGCATACGACCATTTTCCGTCATTTGTGACCCAGCACCAGGCACCCGAGGACGGTTTAAATATTAACCAAGAGCAGCCTGCTACATCAACGGGGCTCTCTTCCCAAAATACGAAAGTTATTCCACCTCCCGTGCAATTACTTCCTGTATCGCAACCTCAAGCAATCCAGCCGCCGGTATTCCAGCCACCGGTATTCCAGTCTCCAGTGTCTGAACTGCCTACGAATGAACACGTGCTAGCCACGGTACCGGTATCCCAGTACAACAACCCCATAAGCCAGACTGAGGCGTCCATAAACGGATGGAGTAATAACCAAGGTCAGCCCGCTACATCAATAGGACTTCCTTCCCAATCCCCTAATGTTGCGTCTCCCATGCAAATAAAGGCGAATGTATTGCAGTCTATAGCGTATGTACCGCCTACATCTGGATCTATGCCAATCCCGCAACCGGTAACCCAACACCAGGCACCCTTGGGCGGATTGAGTAATAGCCAAAATCAGCCCGCTACATCCATGGGTCTTTCTTCCCAGTCCCCTCCAGTTATTCCTCCTGTGAAATCACAGCCGCTGACACTCGAGTCTCTAGTGTATCACCCACCTCAACAAGGATACATGCCAATTTCAGTGACCCCGTATCAAATGCCTATGGGAGAGGATGCGTCCAGTGATTCTGCTTGGGATATCTAAGTCGTTGATTCGTCTTCATTTTTGATGTATTTTCCTTGAGTCATTGTTTCACTTATTATTCATTGTTTTTAGTTTCCTTTAGCCACCGCGTATTGAAAGTAAGTAGTATGGAAAAACAAAAAAAAGTAAACTATATATATATAGAATAGAAAAGTCAATATACTTCTATGCTGTAACTATCGTCTCGCTCACCTAAATTGCGGGGAAATCCCAGCAAGAGTCCTGAGCTCGGTTTAAAATGTGATTGGTTACTTAATTGCCGTCTATTCAATGATCTGAAATGAGTATGTTGAGTGGATTAATTTGGTGTTCATGCAGTTATTTTCGCGTGGCTTGTACATATGCTGCTAAGTCAAGCACACTAGTCACGAACCACCCTAGTCACGAGCCATTTTCACATATAAAATTAACCATCTTTTTTTCAACTTTTTTATTAAGCAGTATATAGGTTTATCATTGAAATGCTACTTTCTTTATATTTTTAATATATCAAATCTTTTTTTATTTTATTTTTTTAATTTTATTTAAAAAAGTTATTTAAAATCTCGCTACTAACAAATTTATTAATAATTTATATAGTAAAATGTTATAACATGTTTATTACTAAATCTATAATAAGATTAAAGCGTTTTTAAATAATTAAAAAATATTAAAAATAACTTTAATTATTTCTTTATTTAAAAATACTTTTATTATATTTATATCATTTATTTTAACTATATAGTAGTTATTTGTAAACATAGCATTTTTAATAATTTGTATGGGAATTTGGTGGTTCGTGACTAGGATGGTTCGTGACTAGTGCGCTTGACTTATAAGAGAAAACAACCCCGTTACCAATGCAAATACCTAAGATATCTCTCCTTCTAAGGGGCGATGATGGGGAAGCGGGGGCAAGACTTGACAGATTTGAACTCTTATTCGGCCTTAATGTAGGTACCTCCCTATCTACCTACAGAAGTAAAATATTAAGGCGATATATAGAACAATCAAGTTTTATTTGTGGAAATGCATATAGAATGATCTTAGAGTCGCATAAAGGTAAACGTTCATTTGCCATATATTCGATTGAACGGGCATGTATTTACATGGCATAAGACAAAACCCCTCTTATCAGTATAACTGAAACTTTCGATAATAATATTAATTCCCACACTCTTAAGTCGTTAAGTCTGACATAACCTGCTGTTTTGATATTCTATCTAACGGCTCCATCGTGAACTTCATGCGTCACATGTGATTAGGTCATGTGACTAATGTGATGACCATCAAAGGAACATACAACAACATGATTAAGATAGCATCGGGTAGCCATTTTTAATAAGTACCTACCTATATACTAACTATCTAAAAATGTTCTTGATGCTTTCGGAGCTTTTACAATCCTTCGACATTTAAACTCTTTGATGTCTAAACAATAAAGGAATACCCCCTGAATCAGCTCTCTTTGAACTCATAACGACAATACATTTACTATACACCAGATTTGTACAAGGTCCCTCCCTTTCTGAATGCTATATAATATTTAGCCCAATATGTAATATATTATCAAGGAATATTTAGATTCATACCCCGAATCACCGTGCGAGTGCAATACCACGTTGGAACAACCGGAGTGGAAGCTGTTATGTGATAATGCAGTTGGCCTTGATAAATGTATAGGATTCTATTTGCTTTCGAACTTTACTCTAGGTAGCTAGTGTTCGTACTATAGCATGATCATCTTTATAAAAGCTACCTCAGTGATACATTTAGATCAGAGTCTAGGCTCCCAATGAGACACATTCATCTTTGAGAAATGAATGCTCCTTGACACGACGGCTCTCTCTATCTTTTGATTCGATACTCAGTCTTACTTAAGTAATAGCAAAATGCGATGTAACTTATTCTGGAATCCGTTGCTTAAGAGTCATTTACGGACACATATGTCTAATAGGGTTCCTTCATGCTTGCCCTATCCTATCACACTCATCTGAGATCAAAATTCAAAACATTAATTTATTCAATCAACACAAGTTATTTCACTACTCATACAATCATGAGTCTAGTATCACACCGTATAATCTAATCAACCTATAATTAGCTCTAAAAGCCTCTGCAACCATATCACAGCACATTCTCCATGTGAACTTTCGTATGAATGCAATTCCCGAATATAGATACCTATGTTTTGTTCCATTATTGTCACAATCGCTAATTATAACCCTACGAATCTACCAATAGGGACAATATCGGTTTACACCGAATAAGACTTGGCTCCGGTACACAACAAGTAGATTGCGACCACAAATATTGTAAGACGAGGCAATCACACAACCTGTGGCCGATAGATAAAGGACATCCAAATGTTTTAAAGTCATCCATGTGTAAGCATATGAATTGATTTCAATTATTACCCATATACCCCTGAATAGCTCCGATTATATATAGAGATACAGAATGTGTCATTCAATTATTCGGCAATGAATAGATAAAGAATTTCTCCGATGTTATGCAACAATATGTAAAAGCAATGCATTATAAATGTCTTACCCTGAATTAAGGTCCAGTTACCTACCTGCCGTACGGGGCGGTATATCACGTAAAGGAGTTAGAAAAATTGGACTTGGAGCATGTATTTAGAGTTCTTATACGTAGCTTTACTCAGACAATGCATCGATGAGAGATTATATTCAAAGTTAAGTGCTGCCCAATATATGAGAGTAAGATAATATCCAATAAAAGCCAGTAAGCACTGCAAATTCGCTATAAATAGACATATATGTACGAATATCTCTCTTAGAATATCTTGACTACTGAGAAGTGATGGTTCTATCTTTTCTAGGCCTTCACAGTCATCCTCATAATCCACTTGCATAACTATTGCACCGCAGTTAATAAGAGTAATAATACCAACGAAGTGAAAGAGTGAATTAAACTCTCGACGTAGTATACACGTAGCCGATTATGATCAGAATATTCAAATTGCTCTCTTGTCTCTGGACAAGCTTGCACTTCACGTCGCTCACCGCTACTGTGTCGCTTAGTAAATGAGCGGAGATGCTTTTGATAATAGGCCTGCTTGTCATGTTAGTGTAACATCGGATGTCTGTGTTGTATGTGATGTTATTCAACACCTGAGAAATTGGAGAAACGTATGTCTTTTTGTGAATCGCTTTTTTGTAATAGGCAGAGCTTCACATACTTGAGCCATATGACATTACCTTATAGTATTCTCTCATGATGCCTCGCCTTTCAGAACTATGTATGAGGCACATCAAATCAGTGGAAACCTTCATTTATTCATGAATAGGACCTCTGTTTGCTCGGTTGCAGGAGAGGAGACATGCCGCTTTAACCTCAATGACTTGTCTGCCCTGCGATAACCTACATACTTCTCATCTTCTATGATTCCTGCAACCGAGTCATTATTCCACATAACAGGGAAAATTGTGGTTCCCAAGCCCCCTTGCCTCAGGCCAACTCGATGGTGACTAGTTCCACACCCGTTTAACATCGAAGCCGGAGGTTTTAGTCGGGTGGCTGCAACTTATAAGGCACACAGATTTGATACTTCACTTAAATGGCCGACGGCCGATGGGCGTACGCATTCGCTGCATTAATGCCGAAGATTTATTTGGGACCAGATGCAGAGGAAATGAAACCAATGATGTCGTCCTTTGCAAACACACCGCTAGTACCATAAAAACAATAACAAGTCCACCATTGGATTGCTCAGTTTAGATAACTCACCTAGATAAAACCTGTCATAATCAATTGGCTGATATAACATTTTCTCACGAACTCCGATCGTCAGCAGCGCGAATGATAGACACAGCGCCTATATCGTTCTTGCAGCCGTACAAACTCGATCTTCATGGCCCTGAGATAACACTGTCGAGAACACCCCCCCGCGTATATCCTAAGAGGAGAAATTGGATGTAAGAGCCCCATCGGGATTCGACGTAAGACCCGCAAGTGGCGCACTTCAACACGCAACTAGCCAAAAGGAATAAAAAGAAACCATTAGCCGGTAGAGAGTACTGATACTTACAGATATGGGCCCAGCTTTTCCAACTGGACGTGCAGCTCGCAAAAAGCCACTTTACTATTATCATTCTAGAACAGAACCACTTTTGGGTACTATATCCGAAAATCTCCAGAATACCCAATGGTAATCTCCAGATTCTGAAAAGAGACCTTTGATAGGATTTGGACGGACCACCCTGACCCGACCCGTCGCTTCATTTTACTAGCGGAGGTCCATATTGGCGGGGTACCGCGCGCTATATGGGGCCGTGGTGGAGTTGCGCTGAGACGAGAGTAGGCATATCTGCTAAGTACTATACAACTGTCATGCTATCGAGGCATATCTGTATGTTCCTCATTAGCCGTGATCTCACTAATACTATAAGAGAAGCTTTTCAACTAACTAGCTACATAGAGCAAAGAGACAGCACATTTGGCATAGGCATGCAACTAAGTCCACCTGAGTGGCTCAACTTGACCGAGTAAGAGATTCGGTATGCATGGTAAAGGGTGAAGGGACACCCCCCGTAGTAACTATAGCAACTGAATAGGAGTCTGGTGTATGCAACCGTGAGCTGGCTGTTCATATTTGGCTATGGGGGAAGCGCTAAACGCGTGCGGCTCTTCGCGACTCTAGACAGGCACCCCCTCCTATAGCAAGGATCACCGGCAAACCGCCAGGTTAGGGTTATAGGTAGGGTAACTCTCTTCCGCCGGCCTGCTGCAATCGGCTGCATCTGATAAAGATCACGGGCCATGTGAATAGACCAATCCGTTCGTCATGCAAGAACCTGGAAATGTCGAGCCTGCGAGAGCACCAGAATAGCAAGCAAAGGGATGCCGCCAAGTTGCCGTCCTTGTATGGTAATAAGGGTAATAAGGATGTAAGTGTATACAAATGTTTTGTGGGTGATTTTTGGGTCTAGTACAAACCATCATCCACTTACACGCCGGAGCACTGCTTTCCATTCGTCCCCCTCCCCCTCCCTACATCTCCCCCATGGCAGCTAACCATGTCCGGCCACCTCGGGAGGACCGCAAAGCTCGGTCAGCATGATGGTCATGGCATCTTGAGCGTATCGAATGTGATCCAAATATTGGCAGAGCTTTGATGACCTGGCATTTAGACTGAATCACTTGTCACCTAAGACGGTCCTCGTAAATGCAAAAACCTGCATCTACTGTTTGCCGCCTTAAGCTGTTTCAAGTCTTGAACATACCACTAGACGGTGGTAGTTCTCACCTTGAACTCCGCCGTGCACCGAGTTCGTGGCGCCTGTTATCCGTTATCCTACACCGCGACCCAGATGTTCGTTGATGGGGGACGGGTCCTAATAATCGTCCTCCTATACGCTACTGCACCTTGTCCACTGTTTAGCAGACAGAAACAGAGTAGAACTGCAAAGCTTGCAGGCGTTAGCATGGAGGATCTTCAAATTATTTGCAGAGAGGAATTACTTACGCCAACTCAGTCAGCCGACCACTCGAGGAATCGTCCGTGGCCGTCACAGACCCAGGGGCTAGGGCCAGGGCGAACGATTCCCAACGATCTCGCTGCCGCCGTCACAGTTTTCTAGCATATCGCCCCAGCAGCCTGGTTGGTTTCGATTAGAATGCGTCTGCGTCCAAGATCACCCTCATGGCAACCACATGGGCTGGACCCAGGGAGCGAGGGCGCGACTTTGAGGGGCATTGGCGACCGCACCGCCTCGCAGCGACGAGGCATTATAGGGCAGCGAAGACCTAAGTACGTCATTTGCCAGCAGAGGATTGCCCAGTCTCAGAGGGAAACAAGGTGATAAAGAAAAAGAGTGGTTGAAAATATTGCAGTTTTTTTGCGTGACTTGGCAGAGAGTGGCAAATCATAAAGCTGTCCTGCACTGTAGCCAATAGTCAAAGACACGATGCATTCGTGCCCAACGGGGTCCCAACGGGACCCCAACCCAACACCCGGTATGTGTCTCCAGTTTATACTCACCGGAGCGGCAGTCTCTTTCGACAATTAGGCGGCTGGGCTTCCAATCCCATAGCAAATTGGGCAACGTACCCTGTAGTGATTGGGCGCCTCGCAGTGAGTCAGGCACAGCAATCCTACCCAGACGCTGAAGGGAAATCCTAGTCAGCCTGCGGTGCACCATTGACCAAACCGCAGCAACCGTTTCTGGCATATCTTTGGCTGCGTATGGTGATGTGTATTTCCCTGCCTGTCTATTCCGTTCCAGATCATTTGACGTACTCGTCAGCCTCTTTTCGACTTGGTGCGTCTTGCAACCCACCCTACTAATTCACGCATCTCATCATGTACTCCGTAAACCCCCAGAGACTTATCATCTCGCACAGTGCCCCAAGACCTCCGAGAACAAAACCAAACGCCATGCACTTTTACAACTGCGACTACAACTACCGAACTCTACTTACCACCGATTCAAGGCACTCATACTGACGGACTTAAGTCTATACACCCGTTGATAATACAGAACATCCAACATCACCCAGAGTACGACAAGTAATTAGAACATCATCATCACACGACAACAACTCAACTTATACGATGGAATCTTCCCGTCGACTTAGGGGCCGGGTCCCCTCAATGTCTGATGGGTTTTCCGTCACTTCGCTCTCTGAGGCGCCATCCCGGCAGAGCTCCCGGCCGCCATTGAGATCAAGGACCTCGGACATGTCCGAGACCTCCATCCCCAGGGCCCAATTCGTGTCTACCCCTTTGAAGGGAATCCTGAAGAACTCCTCGATACGGCCTCACCCGGATCCCCTTGCGGCACGATTCTACCGGATCCCGCGGCCTATACGGGCTAAGCATGTATCCCCTTCTTCGATACAATCGCCCTATCTTTCGGATAGCACCCACGGCAGTAGCTTCGACTTCGAGACAGATTCTCAGTCTGCTTCCTCCGAACTATCAGTCAACACACAGGCCACCAGCATTAGCTCTGATTCCGTTATCTCGAAGCGTATGCGGCCCCCCAAGCCTACGAAGCCTTCTACCTTAGTCAAGCACGTGCGCCATGTCCCGCCTGGAACTCGTCCCAAGGTACGGCCCAAGCCCAAGCCTTCTACTGAGGTCGTCAAGAGCATCATTCCAAAGAGAACGGTGCATATCGAGGTACTTCCCCGCCAAGAAACTACTACCTCTCAAGAACTGCAGCTCGTCCACGTACCAGACCAGAGCCAGAGTTTGATATGCAAGATCGAGCAACTCGAGAGTGACAAACAGAAACTCCGCCAGGCTCAAGATCACCTGCACAGGGAGCTTGATGATGCGTCTGAGGAACTCTCCTCCAAGGTGCGTCAGAACAAGGAGATCGGAAAAGCGTTGACCCAGGAACGCAACTCCAAAGAACTCATTGTCCAGGATCTCAGAGAGCAAAGACGGCTCTTTGATGTCTACCGACAAGACTTTGAGTTCCAACAACGTATCTTGGACGAAGCCGAACGAGAGCGAAACAAGCTGAAGCAGGCACGAGACGACTTCGAAAAGCAACTCATTCGACTAGAGGATGAATTGGCCCTCCGTGAGTCGGAACAGAAGGCTACCGAGGATATGCTCAGGAGCCAGATCAACAAGTTCGAGATGGCCGCCGCTACTCTTGAGAAGCGAATTCACTCCCGCGACCGAGAAGTCGAAGACCTTGTAATGGAATGCGACTCTTTGATCAACTCTTCTAAGAAGTACCAAGCCGAAATCGAGTTTGTACGGGAGGAGGGGCAAGAGATGACTAGAAAGGCGAGAGAGGCGTACGAAGCCGAGAAGGGGAACTTCCAGACCTATATGAAGGAAGCTGAAGGCGAAAAGGCGAACCTCCGAGCGCAGGTTCAGGGTCTCGAGGTGGAGATTGATGCCCTCAAGGCACAGATTGCTGACATGAAACCTGCGAAGCAAGCACTTGAGAAGGAGCTCGAGTCCGAGAAAGCGAGCAAGGTCGAGCTCCAAGACAAACTCCATTTCCTCGAATCTGAGAAGGCAGACCTCCAAAGACAGATCGAAGCCGAGAAGATCGCCAAGGAGGATGTCGAGCAACAACTTCAGAGTTCCAAGGAACAATTTCGCAAGGACCTTAACAACGCCAAGGAGCAATTTAACCAAGACCTTGAAATCGTCAAGAATGAGTCCGAGAAGCAGCTAATGGCTTCAAAGGAGGATTTCGAAAAGGAATTGAGGGAGGTGAAGCACGACTACAGAGAGAAGCTTGACGACACCAACTTCAAGCTCCAAATCGAAGCCGAGGCCAAGGGCGACCTTGTATACCAACTGAACCTTGCTAAGAAGGAACTCGACAACCAAGCGGAGGCGTTTAGAATCGAGAGAAGCGAGAAGCAGGCCAGAATCGATGGCTTAGTGACTGAGATCGCTGGCTCAAATGAGGCTAATGTCTCCCTGGCGAGCCAACGTCTAGAGTTGAACAATGAGCTCAGCCAGGTCCGAGTCAACCTTGCTTCAGTGGAGACGAACTTCCACGAACTGCAAGATCGATACAAGTCTCTCGCGATGGACAACGATTACCAGCGATCGAAGGCTGCAGAACTCGACCAGAAGACCGAGGACCTCAACAATCTGCGCAGGGCATACGCCAGCCTTGAGACCCGTGTCGGCGACCTACGAGCTGACATCGACCACCACCACGCGGCCCACAAATCACTCCTAGTTGAGAACGAGAAGCTGCGAGCAGCACACCAAGCCCTGCGCGAGGAGCACGACAAGGTGACTGCGCATGCTCGAGGCCTCGAGGACAGCTCGGGCTACAGCCGGCTGAGCGCCGAGAAGTTCGCTCTCGAGAACCAACTCGACGAGCAAGAAGCCAAGGTGACGGCCCTGAGCCAGGAGAAGGCCGGTCTGGAAGCCCGCGCGGCGGTGCTCCAAGCCGAAGCCGAGAAGGTGGCGGCGCTCACGCGGGAGAAAGCCGAGCTCGAGGCCCGGCGGGGCGAGCTCGAGGGCGAGGCCGACAAGGTGGCCTCGCTGACGGCGCAGAACCAGACCCTAGTCGCGCAGCTCCTGTCGGTGAACCAGCAGCTCGAGATCGCCAACGCGGCGCACAACGCGGCCAGCGCGCAGGTGCAGGACCTCCATACCACGGTGAGCCGGCTCCAGAGCCAGAGCCCCACGCGGCCGACGTCGCGGAGCAAGTCGCGCAGCAAGTCGCGCGCGCCCGGGGCGAAGCACCACAATCGCTCCCCTTCGTCCAGCCTCATATTCGTGCGCAGCCCCGCCGACAAGAGCGGCGTGTACATCACCACGAAGGAGGCGCTGAAGAGCGGCGAGTGACTGAATGACCGGGCACCTCACCTATACGAGTGATTCTACGATCACGATAAGACCTTACGAAGATGAAACGATTATGAGCGGTTGCGTTACCATCACGTGTTTCGGGGAGACGATTATTACTACTATTATTTATTATTATTATTATTATTTACGAAGTCTCGATACGACGACGTGATGAGGTAACGACCGCTGCGATGGACAGAGGAGGAGGACTACTACGACTATGAACCATGACGATGAAAGATCACGAACATGACTTCTATGTTCTTACTGCGACTACACGACATAATTTTTCCTTTGTGCTATTTCATTTGTCCCTTGTCATTCTATTCTATTCACACTGTACTAATGAGCATTGTTGGGAAATATTTGGGCAGAATGCATACACATACACATAGTTGCCTAGACTGAGCCCGATAGATGTTCATATTTCTTGTCCTGTTTTTGTCCTGTTTTTTTTTTCTTCCCTTGCGTTGTTTTCCTTTCTATCTTCTCCTATGTCTTTCCAGGAGCCCGAGCGAGGCTATGTTTTGTTTTAGGCTTCGAACTGGGCCGCTATGCGTTGGGAAATGTTTGGGATTTGTTATTTTGTTTGGGAACCGGATACACAAAAAAAGAATAATCTTGTACCTTAGATATTTTATGTACAAGAACTAGTTCTAGAACAAGGAGCACGAGCTCGGGGGATTGGGGACTCATCATTATCATTATTATTTCCTTTTTTTATCATGGAAAGGCGAGGGGATTCAGGTGGATTTGGTTACAGAAAAATAATACAATAGGGGTCTCATACTATTTTTTTTTCTCTTCTACACACTTCACCTAAATAATTATTTTTAATAGCACACTCAAAAATTGGCAAAATGAAGTTTTCTGTGTGAAGTCGTTTGTGAATGCACTGGGTATTCCAGCTGAACGGGTCGGCTATGAGTAAGTGCATATAGGTTAGGTATCATGCACCGGTGTCACATTCTACGCATATGTGGGATAAAATATGTCTCATGTCTCGATTGGACATAAAATTTTCCATTTCTGAGTTTAGTATACAGGTGAGAAACCAGTTGCATACTACATGTGCCGCTGGGGAAGGTGAACAGGTGAGCAATGCGTCGAAAACGAGTCCCGAGTATGTATCGAGAGTACGGCGGATGCCGATACCCCTATTGTTTACTTCCGTGACCATCAAATACCGGGAGAATCTTGGGAATGAAATGTTCCCCGCTGCACGTCAAGTTTCAGACATATTATCCCGCGGTGTGTTGTTCCTCTCGCTTTGCCACTGTGCTGTGTATGCCGTTCGGTGCTGGGTTAGGAGCACCGATTCGTCCGGGGGACATCGGTCCCTAGCGTCACATGCAAAGAGTCCACCTCAGTCTGGAATGCCCTAGTAGTGTGTGGAGTAGCATTCAACACACAGGTAGTATCAATACGAGCTAAGACCATTGGAGAGATCTCGGGAATGGGGTTGTCCCCGCGATTTGGATCGTCTTCCGAAGCTCCCAGAATGCTCTAGCGGTGGCCATAATCAAGGGATCGACAGTTCTAGCACTCTGATAATGAGGGTTTTATAGACCAGTCACGTTGCGCCGGAATTGTCCGTGTAGCTTCCAGTATCTTCCTAATATAGAGCGAAAAAGCCCAACTAATGTGAAGGCCACAGTTGCTGTATACGGGTAAACCTAGAGCAGAATTTGCACTTTGGCGATATATTTGTGTCACCGGGTGTGCGGAAAGGGGGTTCTCGATGGGCAAGTCGAAGCGAGTTCGACACGTCACATTCAAGTTATCTCCGTATACTGATATAGCTCCACTAAACGCAGCTTACACGACAAGCGCCATTTGATACTGGAGAGGCGAATAATTCCAATGGCGGGCAGGTAGGCCTCGCCCCGTTGTTATACATTAGCAGTTATGAACCTATCGTCCCAACCGCATCATCTCATGCCAGGGACAGCTATGTCTACAGAATGAGCGGTGCACATTGTGAACGAATCCAATATGAGGTAATTGAATGCGAGACTAACTCGACTAATCAGAATAGGTTGTTGCCATACATGATAAATTGAGGTATCGTAAGCCGGGTCATTGAATCCCGCATCTTGGGGATTTCATCTGCTTCCCTGTGATTATGATATGTTTAGTTCATAGCTGCTACTTAGTATAGTCTCGAATCAAGTGAGACGAAAACTGAGAAACTCGACCGGCTGTGAGGCTGTAGCCCCTGTATAAGATATTTCAGGGGCTTGTTGTAAACTAGTGGACCGTCATCTTTACAACAACCATCCACCTCATACCCTAATACGCCATTATTATCCCGCAATATTTCACCGCATTGGAATTAGATAAATAAATACTTAGATGAGATTCAGGCTTGAATCTACTCTTTCATAAGACGGAAATAGTTAATCCGAAGATCTAATATTGACCTAACCCTAAGAATACTCATTGGGCACACTGGCCCCTAATGTCCTGTATCCACCCCACTTTCACTACACCACGTTGACAATGGTCTATTACTTGATAATAGAACATGACGGTACGTTTTTAGCAAGGCAGCAAATGAAATAATTTGAATAATAAATCATAAGTAAGTGTATCAGATATTTGTCGTTTTGGTCAACTACATAGCAATATCATGATTACCCGAGTCTTTGCAATGTCCATTACATTGTTCTTGAACCCCATTTCGCCCTCTAACAGAGTTTTCTTTCTAAATAACAATATATCAAAACGTGTGCTCTTTATGAATTTCTTTAGCATATGGCAAACACTTGAAACATAAGTCAAATACTGCGCAGGTTCGTGCCGTTCTCCATATAGGTATTGTCTATAATCGCGTTAGCATATTGCTTTATACTTATGAATCCTAGGTGAATGATGAATAGATGTACACAGAAGCAGCTATCGCATTCCACATATTCACATGTCCATATTCTATATATTTTCGGTAACTAAGCCGCGCTGCTTAATCCGTTCCCCTGCTTGTTCAGTATCTCTTGGAAGAGATCATCAAACCTCTCATTGTGGTGATTTACTGCGACAGCCTACGGTTATAGACCCCCGATATAGGCCTTCGCATTTGTGAGCTTTGTCTGCAACGACTCATTAGTAGCTACTTTGTCTAGAATCCACTTTACAACCATTCTGTCTCCTTGCCGGCAGGCCCAATGTAGCGCATTCCACCCATCTATGTCTACTTCACAGAGCATTTCATCGTCTGATCTTTCAATAATGTAGCTCAAGGCTTTGATAGATCCGCCACCTGCCGCCATATGAATCAGCATTCAGCCTTGTTTATCCTTATCATCTAGGGCTGGGTCGAGAAGTAGGGGAAATATGTCCTCGTTACTTGTTGAAGCAGCAAAATGTGCAGGTAGTCTTCCCTCTTGGTCTTTTAGGAGCGGGAAGAGCTTATCGCTACACTCCTTCAGCAAGTATTCCACTAACCTCTTGGAGCGACCTTGGGAGGCTTTATGTAGAATTGTCCCACGCGGTCCCTTAGGGTCGGAATAGTCTACTTTGTTGTCTATGAGGAGCTTCAACATACCCATCTTCTCTTCGTCTTTTGCTACCCCATCAATGCATGCATATAGCGCGCTCCACTGCATACCCCCTGTCTGATTGATGTTTGCTTTCCCTTTCGGATGATTCTCATCTAGAAGGACCTTGACGAGTTCATGATCATACCTAGATACTGCATTGTGGATAGGTAGCGTTGCCTCGTTATCGACAACCCAGTTAGGGTCGGCTCCATTCTTGAGCAGCAATGACAGAAGGTTAGCGTTCTGTTTATCTATAGCTGCTCGAAGGGCTCTGGGAGATATCTCTGCGTTTTCATGAAGAAGATACTCTACAGCTCGATAGGATTCTTTGGAGATTATTTTCTGGAGAAGATGGGCCTTTTCAATGATTCCACCCATAACTTCAAGATTCTTTAACTTCGTTTTACAAAGGAGCAAATGCATCTCCTCACTTTCTTCTCCATTTACCAGATCAAGCGCAGTCATACCATCTTGATCCTTGGTATCAATGTCGGCACCTGTGGGGGATAACCCCCTCCACACAGGGCTCTAGGCACAACGGAATATATTGCCGTGCTATGGAGCTATACGTGTGTGTGTGAGAGAGAGAGAGAGAAATAACGATGAAATACAAAGGAAGGAGAACTAATAACTAAGCCTGCTGAGTCATCTGCTGACGTAACAGCACCAGCATCGAGAAGGAGTTTAACAATCTTTAGGAAATCTTGACGCGATGCATCACTAAGAGCAGTTCGGCCAAACGAGTCTCTGAGATCTAAATCAACCCTTCTAAGAAGAAGAGTCTTTACAGCGTCGTGTTTACCGAAGTATGCTGATAGTTGTAAAGCGGTATTTTCCTCTGAATCCTTGTAGTCTTTATCTGCTCCCGCATCAAGAAGAATATCCGCTATTTCTACGTTGCCATTCATAGCTGCGTAGAGAAGGGACTTAGATAATGCTTCCTGAGTCGGCTTATAATTTAGTAAAACTTTGAGGATTTCAACATGATCGTCGTGTACAGCATCGAGGAGGAAAAGGGATATCTCAGGCCGAAAATTCGTGCTGTCAAGAATTACTGACACAGGCTGCGTGACCTTTTGATACTGCCGCTTCGAGTGCCTTCAGCTTAATTTCATATTCCATGTCTTTGTAAACCTGATGTTCTACTAATATTCTTAGTAAATCGCTAAATCCCTTCTCTGCCGCTAGATGCAACGGTGTGTAGCCCCGGGAATCCTTAACATATACCTTGGTATTGTTGTTTATGAGAAGGCTGGCAATGCCTAGAAGCCCATTTTCAAGAGCTGAAATAAGTGGCACTAGTTAATTGTTGTCTGGGTCGTCAAACACGACCAGAGTATTATCGTTATCATCTTGCTCGTCAACTGTTTCCCGTTTCTGGTCACTATCCAAGAAATTCTGAACGAGTTTCAAGTTCCCAGAGTTGACAGCAGCTAGGAATGGCGTGACGCCTCTTCTATCTTTGGTGGTCCTGCTTGCGCCGAAATTGATCAGGATATTAGCCGTATGAAAACATCTGTTCTCGATTGCAAGATGTAAAGGGGTCGATCCATACTGATAAGGATACTCGTTGGAGTATTCTACTTTTACTCCAGACATCAACAGCCTCTTGAGTATCTTGGAGAATCCCGTATTAGGAAGCTAGAACTATTGCGTTCATAATTCCGGGGCAATCGGCATTGATATTAGAACCAGGGGCCATTACATTAAGTGCGTTCACATTGCCACTTCCAACTGCAGTATTTATCATAGCCAAAGTAGTTCCGATGCTTGAGTTCCTCCCTAGGAACCCAAGGTCATCGGCAGAATGGCAGAGGAATTCAGTCAATCCCAGTGCCGATATTTGACGGTCTAAGCAAATTTTCAGTCGAACAACTGGAGAACCAGTAGCTTCTGATGAACTCTTTGCTACGGTGATGTTCCCGTTTTCTTCGTAGAGTCGTGGGACTTCCAGATATTGATTTTTCTTGGTGTACCTCAATAGGTTGTTCTCTCCGAACGTAATATCCTATGCCAACAACTGATCAAGGTGTTGGGGGGATTAATTCGCATCTATTGACATGACAAGTTCAAAGGCAATGTGAGGATCCAGTCCAAACATACGCATGAGTAGTTCAGGGTCGTTTGATGTATTTGGAACTTCGTCCCTCCAAAATTTCAGTGCTGTTTCATTACCAACAGCCTTCGAAAGTCCCCATAAGAGATCGAGATCTTCGTTGAATTCTAGTACCACGAGAGATTACAATGAATAGGGAGAGGCTTTCAGCGCAGAATCGATTTATAGTCCAGAGCTGGCTCGTAAACGCACAGGAAACAACCGTAAGGTAGGATTGTATTCACGCTCTAAAGGACAACGTAGTTCATACCACTTCCTAAGCCAAATGATTTGATAACCACGGGGTCTGTCAACATTTTCAGTATTTCATCGACATCTGTCTGGTTAGGCTTGCTTGATATAGCCTCTAGGAAATGGTAGGGCCAGTTGAGCACGGCATAATCCACTAAAGTCTGAAATGGTCCGCGCGTGGGCGGGCTTAGCGTTGAGTTTGCAGTGAGTATAACTTGGTGAGCTTAATAGTAAAGTGTAGGTTCGATTCCTATCAGCGCTATTGGTATCTTTCTATTAGCTCATCTGTATACACATGACTAGGGAGTCAAATTTTCTGGCCAGGGGGTTAAAAAGCTTAAACCATTACTTTTTAACCATGGGGTTTGATTTTCTAAACCTATCTTTAGTTAAGCTACCGCTGTCTTTACGTTTAGTTAGCTATAATTGCTAGTTAGTTACTTAAGTACTTAATATAATAGTGTAAGTAATAAGTAAATAGGCAGTAATATTTTAAATTAAAAATATTAGCGCATATAAAATTATATATTACAGTTAGCGACTATAAACAATCGTAATAGTGTATAATACTTATTAACGTACCTATACTTAACGTATGCTTAACGTAAGGTTATAAAGCCTACGCTAAGTTTATGTTAACCTTACGCTAACCTTACGCCAACTTAATATATTAATATAGCTAGGTAGGTAAATATAAGCTTTATAACTTTTTATTAACTATGCGTTAATATAATACTTAAACGTAAGGTCAACGTTGGCTTAACTGAGGATGGGGTAGAAAAACCCGACTCCCTGGCCAAAAAGCGATGGTCTAAGCTTTTTGACCCCCTGGCCAAAAAATTTGACTCCCTAGTCATCGTATCCCTCGTTTGCAGTCTCTTGATCTAATTCTACCATTTGCTCATCCTCGGGTTGAACTTCCGACTGGGAAGATAGTTCGATGCATTTTAAGCAAAGTTTTGTCATTGGAATATGGCTTTGAGTGCACATTTTATACCATGCCTCGTTTTTAAATCGCTTGTGATCAACCAAATCTTTCAGATACTAGTGATACAAGTAAGGGCAATCTACATCAATTCAAAACCCATAAGCAAAGTCCGTCAGAACATCGCTGTCGAAGATGTCTGATGTGATCTGTCACGAGGGGCCAAGCAAGTGCTTACCTAGGTAATCAATACGTTGTTGTGCGAGGAACTGACAACAACTATGGATGTCACGGATACCTATATACAGGAAACCTTTGTTTCTTCCTAGCCCCTGAAAGAAGGCATCTATTGGGCTTACTGCAAAGAGTCACTTCCAATAAATCCTAGACTCATTTTATATGGTTGCCTCTGCCACTATATACGTTGTCTTGTGCTAGCCGAGCGAGAGATTCCTCCAATTCAATCTTCATCCGAATTTATTACATCAAAATCAAGGTAGCAAAGGTGTATGTCATTGAGCGAGGTCGAGGTTAGTGTGACATAGACTTTAGCTCCTGCACCGCCGCGTGCCAGGGTATACGAATGATTAGTTGCTTCACTACAGGCCCTTCTTTTGGACACTTGGGTTTATTCGCACCAAAGGGCTGGTCTAAAATTAGCATGTTCGAATAAAAATGTCAGATTTCCGAATTTCTTCGTACGACAGCTGCTAATCATACCGTATGATTCAATAAGAAAACACCGAACGGGCCAACACGAAAGGACCAACATGAGAGGACCAACATGAAAAAGTCAATGTACTGCATCTGAACTGGGGATCTGCTTCGGATACGGTCTATAAAGGTGAGATAACTGCTCTTACCTTCTCGACGTAGTTTCCTTAGATCCCATCGACAGTTTCTTTACTCTGAGTAGCCAAGTTTGATTGCATAGCTGTTGTTCCCAAGTACTTATCCTTTAGTACTATGATGGGCTCTCTCATCGATAAATTTGTGCTTTCTAGCACTTACAATACTTTGCCCTTAATCAGCCAAGTTTCCGAGGCATCCAAGGACCATTCCCAAGATCTCCAAGACCTCCGCGAGTTGCTGAACAAACACAATGTCCCCAAAGGCGTCAGTGTCCGATTGATCCACAAGCACTTTGACACCACCGAGGGCGAAGTCATGGTTTTTGACAATATTCCAGTCCCGGGACATGGGGTCGTTCAGATCATGAAGCCTATTGTGCCTCCAAACAACAACCAACTCCGAGGCATCCACTATTTCGTCGATGACGATGCATCCTTGCAGGCGTACGAGTATGGCAACTACGAGGTACCCGACATGAGTGGGTTTGAGTCGTTCCTAGCCGAGTTCTGCAGTCTCGTTTCTGAGCGAGGCTTGCAGCGCAAATTCGGGCTCAAACTTCAGGGTGAGGATGATACGGACCAGACAGGATGGACCGAGTACGAACTCCACGCGAAGCGCGGCACTATCATGTTCCCGGATGGCATGCCCATGCCTGATGGGGAAAGCGACTACAGTGTCACCACAGAGTGGAAAGCAATCTTCAATGAACTCCCGAGAACTTGCAAACATACTACGACCTGTAGGCACGGGAGGTCCACATGCAAACACTGCAAACACTGCAACAGCCACCCCGATGAGAGTGTTGTCAACTACGATAATGAGTCCGGGTTTTGCTTGGGTGGGCAGAAGATTCTGCCAGGAACTCCGGTCCATGATATTGTCGATCGAGTTATTGCCGCGTTTTAGTTGCGTGAATTATGAATCGTTTGGGCTTGGTTTCTTTCATGTCATGGTCTGTGGTGAAGTATGTAGGGTCAGCCATACTAGTAGCTCAATTTTCTCCTGAAGCATCCGGGAGTATCTATAGAAATACAACCGCTTATAGCCATTTTTATCAAATTATTCTTGGAGGCTCGACAAGGCAGCACTACTGTCTGTCTGACCAGCTGTCAGGGTCAAGGGAGTTACAGACCCTGGCAGCTAGGCAATGGCTACCCTACGGTGTATTCACAGAACAGTAGGCCTATAAAGCCTAGGGAAGTGATTAGGGGGCAGAGATCAATCCTTAGTTATTGTATTCGTTGGATTCGAACTCTATCAGCTAATTACCTGTTACGTATTATTCCTCACTCAAAACCAACGCTCGCATGACATCAGCCAACTCAGCGCCAAGCCCTTCTCATATAAAGTCACTCTTGACTATAAGTTAATAGGAAGCAAAGCAAACAGCATAGCGGTCCACTTAAGGCCGACCCAGTTTTTAAACTCGGAATAGTTAACTGAACTTCATCGCCGTCAAAACGGCCTAACCTCATACCTCATGCAACCATCGCCAATAACTGAGGTCCTGATCCCCTTTGCCAACCTAAGCTGATCACCAACTTCAAACCTCAGCTGCCAACCTCAACCTTAGCCCTTCATATTACTATGGCTAACCACCTAATATTTTTATACCTGTCATACGTGGACACTGCCAAGGCTTGTTGGTAAATATGATACCCTGTTTCGGACACTCCTGTATTGGTCATGCCTATGGATGCATGAATAACCAACTTGCATAATGGAATAGATGCTTCAGGGTTGAATGTATGTGTATATATAGGAGCACAATTCTCGACATGGGATCCAGGAGAACTTAGACCTTTAAGACTCGTTGAGACCATAAGAGAATTATTAGTTGAATATGACTCTAATGTTCCAAGCTATTACCCCTTGTCACAATACCTCATACATTAAGTACCATATCTCAACTGTTACATACAATAAATGTATTTTATTAACTTCCCATTTGATTAACTACAATACCTCATAGTAAACGTTATGTTTAGTTTCGCGTTAATGCTTATTATTAGCAGTATAAAGACTAAAAATACCTAATATTCTTAGCGGCTTATAGCCTTAGCCTACGTTAACATTGTTTCATTATTAGACAAGAAAATGTATTTGCTGAAATCGAGGTTTTGCGGGAGACTTACGATGAATGAAATGGACTAACTAGTTTGGTATGTACTTTGTGTAGATAACGTGCTGAAATCCATCCGGTTGTTAGCGATACTTAGGCTTAAGGGCCTACTTGTATGTACCAATAGGAGTAGCTAGGGGTTAGCAAGAGAAGGGTGGTTACACTAACCCTAGGGGTATAAAACAAGGTCAGCAAGTGGTTTAGTAGTTAGATTTACCAACATCTTTACATCCTCTTAATCCATTTTCTCTATTACCCTGCCGCCAGTTGGAAGTTTGCGCCCCCAAAGTTGGCAAAACTGTTTTTCGTTTCGGTCAGCATGAGCCCTCAGGAGAAGGTCAGTGCTTTCTATGGGCATAAAGCTGCCCTTCCTAATTTTTTACAGGCCGGCAGCACTAACCATTCTTTAGCACCAAAACTTCAACCTCAGACTATATACACAGTACGTCCCATTGACCATGGAGAATCCCACGGCGGTAAATCATCTGCCAGCTCCACCGGTCTCTGACCAGGATATCCTTAACAACATAGACGGCCGCATGCACGGCCCCATGAACGGATTTATCAAAAAACACTTCGGCAACTTTCAATATGTCCACCAAAATGCTTTCTTGGAAATTCAGGCAGGCGGAAGAGTTAGTGGCCGCTGTGCCATTCCACCAGCTGCCCCATCACCGGATACTTTCCTACAATGGTTTTCTAACTACGTATCACGGGAGCTTGACGGCGCGCGAGGCTCGTGGCTTGTATCTAGCGACAATCGAGCACCCAAGCACGAGAGCGATGACGACGGTGCACGTCTTCTCTTGACCATGCCCACTTCTCCAGCCTCCGACGTACAGGCGAGATGGGACCATGTTCAGGTTATTGGTCAGTTTTACCACCGTGGTTGCGTTTGTTATCAGGATGGACTATTGCGCCTCTGTCGGGCCGCACACCAGGTCTTCGCTAGCCAGCCTACGCGGCTCTTTTTACATGGCTTCTACATACGCGGTTCGCTGATCGAACTTTGGGTCTTTGATCGATCTGGCTTATATTGTAGTGACCTGTTCGATGTTCAGAAAGATTTTGTCCAGTTCCTCTCTATTATTCTCAGCTACCAGCGGATGACGGATCAGGACCTGGGGAAAACCAACATCATTAAGACTGATAAGGGCGGTAGCTACATTATTCTTGATAGTGTTGTGATGCCCTCTTTGGGGAAGCTTTATCTCGAAAGCCAGCCCATCGCGTCCCGTGAAGACCTTGTTGGCACCGGGACAACTTGCTACCGGGCTAAAATGCCTAATTCAAATCGATGGAACTATGTCTTAAAGTTCAAATGGCGTTGGGCTAGGGATCGTCCGGAGGACGAGCTTCTAAAGCTAGCCAAGATGAAATGCGCCTGGGGTGCCGTCTCCCTTGATTATTACGAAGAAATTGAAAGTACAGCAAATCTACGCCGAGGTCTCCGGTGGGGGACACAAAGAAAGTTCGCTAGGATGCAGTTTCGCCAGAGAAAGGGAAGTATCGAAAAGGAACGACAGGAAGTTACTTGCAACGCTGACGGACTCATTGAATATACAGAAGAAACCGATAACTTCTTTCAAAATCGTATTCTTGCTTGCATCGTTACTTCTCCTGTCGGCAGACCTCTCAATACTTTTCAGTCCCTCTTGGAGTTGCTTGAAGTGTTTCGTGATACTATCAAGTGTCACCGATCGCTTTGTTACAACGCCAAAATTCTTCACCAAGATATTTCCCCCGGGAACATGATCATTCTGGATGGTCAAGATGAAGGAGAGCCCCAAGGGATCCTGATAGACCTCGATTCCGCAGTAGAGCTCGCCGAAGGATCAGGAACAGAGCTTGACATTACCGGCACTAGACCATTTATGGCTATTGGCGTTCTGAAGAGTGAATATCATACCTATCGTCACGACCTAGAGTCGTTCTTTTATGTTTTCCTCTGGACAATCATAACGAACCATGCGGAGGACCCCCCAGAGACAAGCCGGCTTCGACAATGGAGTAATGGCGACTGGGACGAACTAGCGGTACGCAAATCTCTTGACATGGATCATAATGGGTTTCAGACTATTTTGGGGGAATTTACTCCCGAATTCCACTCCGTTAAGCCACTCGCCGAAAGTCTACGCCAAATTCTATTTCCCCTACGGGATGGCGTAATTTGGACAGGGACCGACAGCTCGCCCGAAGCTGTAGACAAGCTCTACGATGGAATGATCTGCGCTTTCGAAGAGGCCATTAGTTCTGTGGATAGAAGAAAGGTGTTATAGAATGAGAAAATTTGTTCAGTCCTGCCTCTAAGCATTACTATCACTTCTTCCAATTATAGATCTATAGAGTCAATATACTCACAGCGGATTCAAAGTATCCATTTATGGCTATCACAGTTTATTCAGAAGAGTCTCCTGGCTTTAACAGAAGGGATCTTGAAGTGAGGAGGGGGGAGTGTCGGGGCGAGGAGAAAGGAATCTATGTGACATTGAAAAGAAAGAAACCCCATAACCCATCTGATAGCAAGATTTGCATTTTATTCAACCAACACGTACTTATGCATGGGACAAGATTAGCAATAGTTATCCGATGTCACCGCAGGTAGTCTTGTGTTGCACAGCGTCTATATTTTGTGCCATAACATGGCATGCCATAGACCCGTGGCCTTGTCCTCAAATGCCAGGGGTAGAAGAGACCCGGACTAACGATAAAAATCTCAAGGTCTAGAGGTAGCATGACAAATGAAAAGGGAGAGGGATACGTAACGGAGAGACATCTCCACGAGATATAATAAGCACTATTTCATGCGTCTGCCTGACTCAACTATCATATACCACAGCTTGATTCGTATCATACACCACACTACGAAGCCCGTACTTTTGCCTCTGAATCCTGATTACCTCGCCACCACCCCGGGCACCCAAATGTTCCCGCGAACGTGAACCCAACCTTACCCCCCCAACCACGAGCAATCTAGTTCAGCGGAATCTGGCACACCCTCGAATTATCATCCTCGTAACTCGCCCAATTCCTCCTCTCGCTCGTCGCGTTCGTTATATTGACGCCCCACCACCACGTCTCGAGCAGTGGCGTGTTCAGAGGTCCCGCGACGCCCAGCACCACGGCCTGGATGGCGGCCGGGCCGGGGGCGAAGTCCTCTGGCACGCGGAGCCCGGGGATGGTGGAGTTTTCGCTGCTCGTGCCGTTTCCGACGGTTTCTGGAGCTAATGTTAGACTGGCCTTGGAAGTGAATAGGACAGGATAGGTTAAGAGAGGAGAGGTGAGGATGGGATAGGATAGGATAGGGGAGGTTAGGTTAAACCCACGCTGCAAGTCCACTGTAGCCAGCAGTACCGGCCCCAAGCTCCCGGGGTGCGGGACCTCGGACCACTCGTTGTCGTACCGCTCGACGCCGAAGATCATGGTATACTGGAGCGGGGACCCCGCGAGCTGCTGCACGGTAGCGTTGAAGACGTCCCCCGGTTTGATGGTTTGGGGGATTCCGATCTTGGATAGTCTCGCGTGGGCGAGTGTTCCGGCAGCGAGGATGGTGGCTGCCGTGGCACTGCTGGGGAACCACATGATGTTCATAGATGGGAGAAGAAAATTGATATCAAGACTCAGGTAAGTGGAAGATTCATAGATTCGAGCTGGTACCTCGGGGGAAGCCCAAGGTACGTTGGATTTATTAGCACTAGCCTCCTGCTCGTCTGCGCCTATGATGAGAGATGCTTGGGAAATGTCGTATCCGCATATCGATATGTAGGTAAACACTTCTTGTCACTTGAAGATGTAATATTACATCTAACGGGAATGGATAGATTAGGGCTTAATGGGGGGGTAGTTCCAAGGCTGAAGGCATATTTAGGCACAACAGTCTCGACTTCCCCCTATTGGCTGGAGTACTAGTCAGGGGTAAACAACCGTTCCCAACTTGGCAGCTGAGTGTCATTTTTATAAATATCAGTCTACATCCAACTTCACAGATCAGTTGATATTTCTAGTCGCTAAGGATCAAGGGGCTGTAAGTGACTGTACTTATCTATACACATAAGATTCTACTAGGTTAGAACAGCAACAATAAAGGTACCTGTACCATAATCAAGACGGAATATCTTTGTCAAATAAATGGCAATAACATCATCACTATCTATGTCATAAAATTCACATTTAACGCACCGCAAATGGGTGATTGGGTATATTGTACTTTTCTGATTCCGAATTAAATACATCATCCTATTTCCTATACACGTGAAAGGGAGGCCCCCCTCACTGTACAACAGAGCCTCATTTATTTAAAGTCAGCACTATCTCGGAGCTTTTAAGACAAAGATAACCATTCCCTCCTGGCTCATTCAACGCCATCATGTAGCATCTATAAGTACTCAAACAAGTCATTTCGGCATTCAACCAGTTTCTCGCAACAATTCCTCAGAACCATGGGCCATAACAGACTCGAAATGCTTTCGATGTGAATCCATTGGCCATGAAGGTGTATCCTAACATGATGTGAGGTTTGGATTATAAGCAAACTAGAAGAGTTTGTTAAGCCTTAGGCTGAGGAGCTTGAACATTGTCCGGCGGCATGCTGGCTGTTGCAGCCGCAAGAGTTGTTTGTACAACACCGGGGGATCCCGAATGAGGCTGAGGTGGTTGACCATTCTTCCGTGCATTGTTACCCTCCTCCGTAAGGAGCTTGCTGAGAAGTTGAAGGTCGTCACGAGCTCTTGGATCGCGTTCAAAGCACCTTCGAACCGCACTCCATTCACCTTCCTTCATACGAGCAGCATGCGGCAAAAGGAAAGTCACTGTAGGGCTACCAAATAGAGGACCAAGGACTTGGCGAGCCTTTAATTCGCCCTCTGCCTGTGCTGCACGCATGGCATTGACGTTAAGATCCTGGTTAGCTGGTGCCGGCGCAACCGGTGGGGGAGGCACACGCTGCGGCATTGGTGGAGCTGGTTGTCCCGGAATTTTGGGGGGTGGTATCGGCGTTTGGCTATAAGGTGGTGGGGGTGACCGGAAATCGGGATGACTATAAGGATTTTGCGGTGTCGCAGGCGACCAAGTTGGTCCCGACACCGATGAATATCTAGAAGGTATAGGGGTAGGCTGAGCAGAAGTAGTGGATGGGGTGTGCTGTACTTCGGTCCTTTGTTGGTCCACAGGAATCGGGCTCTGCTTTTCATCGCGGACAACAAAAACCATCAGTAGCATAGGCTCAGTCCGCCTTAGAGGAATCATGTGGTCGCCGATGTTCTGCATTGGCTCTGGAATAGGGCCATCACCTTCCGGGACAGGCACTAGGTATGTGTCTCTAACATTGCCAAGTTTTCTTTCTCCCACGACGCCATATCTTTTTTTGGATCGGAAATAATCGATGACAGCAGTGAACTGCTTCCTTGCCGATTCATCACTGGGATTGGCCGGGGCAAGGCTGGTGATGACTAGGTCAATCTGGTTGTTGTATCTGAGACCACAAAGGTATGGCACCGCCTTCTCTTCCGGAATCCGACCAGCAACAGTAAGAAGCGGAGGTATCAAATCCTTCCACGGAATCCCCCTTACTCTACTAAGGTCAGCACCACCAACATACTTCGCAACCGTAGGTATATCAGCTACATTGGTCATGGTTAATGGCCCCCGCCAGACAATATCTGGATCGATATCTTCAGTAGGTGAGTAGGGCGGAGACTCGTTGCCATCATCTTGAAGTAGTCTATCTACTTCGGGGTCGTCTCCAGGGCCAGCTGACCTTACTTGAGTCGAGGCGCGGCGCTGGTGTGAGGATGATGGCGATCGCACACTCGAAAAGACCTTGCCGATGTCAAAGTCTGATGCTTTCGGGGAATGCTGAGGCACCTGGGTGTCGACACGGAGAGGACCAGAAGAGGACCTGCGGGCAGCGTTTGCGGGCAGCTCAACATCGTTGCTAGACGAACCGGTTGGCTCGGCACTGTTTCCGGCCTCAGCTGCTTCTCGAGCACTCTGCTGGCGAAGATTAGATGGCGCCTCGTCTGTAGCAATAGCAAAGTTATCTCCTTCCACAACCTCCTCGCCCTTGTGTGTTCGTCGGACTCTAGGACCATCCTCCGTAATTAGAATAGACTGTTTGTCAGCGCGAGCTTTCATTTCTGCATTCTCGCGCTGCAATTCTTTAGTAGCAAGTTCGTCGCCTGTCATGATAACAAATGAAGGAGGAGGCAGGGATCGGTTCAACACGCGGGCAGCCAGCTCGACGTTGTTCTTCAGACTGAAAACCAGAGTTCGCAACTGGGAGGCATTGTGTGGGGTGTTGGAATGAGTGTCCTGAAAGGCACGCTCGATTTCAATAGCCAGGCGTTCGGAAAGGTTCTTCTTGGTGGTGGCCTGAGGGACGGCATATAGCTTCTTTTTCTCGGCTTGCTCGATGGCGCTATCAAGTGACTTTTGCAGGCCAAGTGCAGCTTGCCTTCGAGGGCCCTCGAGCTTTTGGATGTTCTCCGGTAGGTCCTCAGGTGGGGTGTAAGCTGGATAAGCTGGCGCTGCTTGGTTATCCGACACCTTGCGAAGCTTGCTGTGTGGCCCCTGGGAATGGTCGTGGGATTTCCGCTTGCCCTTGGCTGAAGAGGGTTCCGGGATAGGCTCCTCCTTCTTGACATCTGGAGTGGGTGATGATTTCGCTTTCGCATTCGACGCACTCGGCGATGCGCGATCTCGATCTTTAGGATCACTTACACGCTTTCCTTTCCCCTTCTTGCCTCCTTTCTTACGCTTCTTTTCCTCTTCGTACTTCCGCCTCCGATCTTCCCACGGCTTCTCCCCCTTCTTCATGGCTTCTAGAGTGACTTTATGGTCTTCGGGGGCGCATTGCTCGCAGAAATAATCCTTAGTTAAATCCTCCGTGAAAACGCTCATACCGACGCAGACATTGTGTTGCCAAGCACCACATTTATCGCAGGCAATCCACGGCTCGTTGGCGTCGTCGTCATCTTGAGTCACAGCACCGCATATACACCGGATGATCTCCTCGTCCTCGTCCTGCTTCTCTTCCTTCTCGGTAGCCTTCTTGTTGGTCTTCTTGGTCTGGCGTCGTTTCGGGGGCTCGGGTCCATTCTCGAGATCAAAGGCCTTCGTGTGCTGGCCCTTGGTGGCACGGACGGATCGACGGGGCTCTGGCTCACCTTTAGATGTGGTTGTGTGTGTTAGAGATTGGCTAGTAGATTGAAGGGAGGAAGTTGAGCGGGTAGTCCGGCTAGGAACGGCGGGCAACGAGGAGGACGCTTTCGCTGCACCTCGTGCCCCGCCGCCTGTCGCAGAGCCTCTGCGGGTAGTGGGCTTACCAGACATGTTGGTGGGCAGTGAATAGTTGGATTGAGGTACGGAGTTGGACTGTGGGATATAGGGTACGCGTGGGATGGAAGCGTACGGCAGCTGATACGTGTGAATTTTGTATGGTGGGATAGTATGATTAGGTACTTGGGTCTACGTTGCGATAGGGCAGTATTGGTTCAGACACTCATGACTTCTACGGAGCTCGATTGAACTATGATTGTGACGAGAAGAATGAGGCAAAAGGGGGGCCAAGAGGTCCATCAACTAAAGGCGAGATTTAGACCCAGAAGCTCTCCCAACACCTATGGTGAATCAGTCTAGATCCTCTAGAAGGGCCCTTTGACCAAGAACAGAATATCCGAATTAGTTGTTTTCTTTTCTTTTCTTTTCTTTCTTTTTTTATTTATTTTTCTTGTTGTTTTTCTTGTGTCGCGCGATGGTGTTGAACGCGACACGAGGAGGAAGAGTGGTGGTGGCGTGCGGCGGTGCTTGTACGGATTACTGGTGCCGGAATAATATTGAGGTTCGACCAAAAGGTGGGAAAATATCAGCAAAGGTGACGCGACATAGGTTCTGTGAGAAGAATCACGCGTATAGGTCCGAATGGGGCTCGTGTGTTATGGGTGAGCTCAGTTGTCGACCTGTGATGTTGGGATGGGTTGAGAGAGAGACGGGTGGACAAGTGCAAGTGCGCAAGGTGGAGGTGATGGAAAGGAAAAAAAAGAAAAAAAAAAAGCTCCTAAGGTTTTTTTGAGTTAAAACGGGGTAACCAAAAAGGTGGTGCACGGACCAGATCAGAGGAACCTTCCTAGCTGCCTAGGTTAATAAGGGTAAGGTTGGTGACGGTGGTGCTTTCTTGGGGATCTTTAGGTATTTTACCTTCTAATACCCTATCAGGCCTACCTAAATAGCTGAGCTAATGGGTAGATGGGATGGAAAAGTTGGAAGGGATGGATCATGTCAAGGTGGCGTTGGGGGGGAGGGTGCAAGTGAAAGTGGGATGAAAGTGGGTACCTACCTACCTACTACAGCTAAGTACCTACATAGTTACACGTGATGCTCATGCATCTACACGTACACACAGGAAATCTCGGTTACAAGATACAAAATACGGAGAACTATGTCCATAGGTACCTAAGTAAAGTGTACATAACATTACATTACATACTACCTATCTATTCGTCAAGGACCTAAGCGGGCACCATGATGGGATTACTATTATCATTGCCATTGAATTTCGGCATTTATATAATATTTTAAGGCCCGGTAACGTATTGCTCAAAAATGTGACAATAAATTGATTTTATTTGTGGATAGGGAGGTCAATACGTGCTACGAGATAATGTGTAATTGCTTTCCAAAGGTTCCTTTACAAAGCCTACCTACCTATGTAGGTACCCGGTAACAGCTCGCCCGCCCGTTAACAGATTTGTAGCTTAGCTAACCTACACGTCAATGTGGCTGGTGAGAACTTATACCACACTAACCTAGCTGCTTAGCCACATTCCAAGTTACACTACGTACAGCTTGAGCCTTATTACCCTTCCACTGTACGCGTTTGAAGCTCTTGCCTAGCCTACCTAGCTTGGTTCGGCCTCGTTTGGGAAAGACAGCAGCCTTCCTTACTGCTACCTACCTTAGAATCGCTTGCCAGCACCACTACTATTTCACAACAACACCGCAACCACCATAACCTCCCAATACCAATTCCCAGCAAAGTAGTATTCGCAACTCGGTGGCAAGGAAGAAATCAGATAAATTTTTTATTTGAGCCAAAGTCCCACCGTATTTGCTCACCACCACATATACGACCCCTCCTCCTCCGGACCCATTTCCACCATGTCTCGCCGTTACGATTCCCGGGTAAGAACCACAACTGCTATCTTCTTCTACCTTGATTCTGTGCACAAACACTTATGACCTAGCTAGACAACCATCTTTTCGCCGGAAGGCCGTCTATACCAGGTCGAATACGCCTTGGAGGCCATATCTCACGCCGGTACTGCGATCGGAATCCTCGCCAAAGATGGTATCGTCCTGGCTGCAGAGCGCAAGGTCACTTCTAAGCTGCTGGAGCAGGATACTTCGGCGGAGAAGCTGTATATTCTCAACGAGTGCGTAATACCTCTATTCTCTTACCTTTTAAGCACTTCTAATCACAGTCTGGTCTCAGCAACATGATCTGCGCCGTGGCGGGAATGACGTCGGATGCCAACATTCTCATCAACTACGCTCGACAAGCCGCCCAACGCTACCTTCTAACCTACAACGAAGATATCCCCTGCGAGCAGCTAGTACGGAGACTGTGCGATCTGAAGCAGGGCTACACCCAACATGGTGGTCTACGGCCGTTCGGTGTATCGTTCATCTATGCGGGATGGGACCCCCAGAGACAATTCCAGCTGTACCTCAGCAACCCCTCGGGTAACTACGGTGGCTGGAAGGCGACGAGTGCCGGCGCAAACAATGCGAGTGCGAACAGCTTGCTGAAGCAAGACTACAAGGAGGACTGCACGTTGAAGGAGGCTTGCGGTATGGCCGTCAAGGTATTGAGCAAGACGATGGACTCGACTAAGCTGAGCAGCGAAAAGAGTGAGTTGACCCCCCCTTTTTTTCATTACATTTGACTTTGATGCTAACATCTAGGTAGTCGAATTCGCAACGGTGGGGCAGACGAAGGATGGTAAGATCTACCACCGACTCTGGAGCGCAGACGAGATCACGACGCTGTTGAAAGAGCACGACCTGGCAAAGGATGAGAGCACCGAAGATAAATAGAAGAAGTTGGTGAAGCCTGCAGCGTAGATCTTGGTGGTTCGTGGTGATGATAGAACGAACTGCGCACTGTACCAACAACAGTTGCTAGGTAATAGCAGAATACGCAAAGCATACAGAGAAATGAATGAATGGTCTGCAATACGAGATGCAGCTGTGAACATGATCCGTATAAGTGGACATACGACTCGAGAATTCCTTTGCTGGAACACGCTGTTGTCTGAGTACGGAATATTGACCTGACTTTTTGCATTTGATCGTAGGTCATTCTAGGGTAACTTTAGTGCCTACTTAGGTAGGCTATGTACTATTGAGTACTATTATGTAGGTAGACTGGATACTGCGAGTGTTACTTAGATGGATTTATTGGTTAACTACCTAGGTACTTACCTAGTAACCAGCTAATAGGTTAAAATCTAAGTCAACACAGAAGGCTTATGTAGGGCAGGTCGATAGTAATAAGTATGCATACGGGTAGTGGTGGTATTATACGGATCCGTATTTCAGACAATACTCTGGCCAATCACAGAGCAGAATTACCTCCACATGGTCCTAAGGCATGTACCCTTGGCCCCTCGTTTCGATACCCCACCCACCGTAACACACCCGAATTTCAGAGCAGGGGTCCCTCTTCATCAAGTGTCAACTGCCAACTTTACTTTTCTGTGCCCCTCCAAGGTGAAGCCCGTCGTTTGCCATTTGCTGTCAACCTTATTGTTAGTGTACCTACTGCCTACCTACAGGACTTAGCTAATAGTAGTCCACTGTGTTGTTGACTTTTGCTCCCTCACTAACAAAACTAACAAATCCTCTTTAACAAATCCTCCATCTTCATCTCTTTATCCCTATAACTTCCTCTCACCCCCCTACCCCCTTCTACACACCCACAATTCCCCAAACCATCATGCTTCAGGTACCGCACCGTGAGAAACCCAATGGCGCCGGAAGGGGCACAAAGGCCATTATTTTGGTATGAATCCTGCCACATTGCACGTCATTGCAGTCCGAGCTTCTACATCTAGAAGCTTTGGACGAAAAAAAAAAATAAAAAATAAAAAACAACCATGGTAGCTGACACGTATCGTATTGTTTAGGTCGGTGGTCCTTCACGAGGAACCCGATTCCGACCTCTCTCCCTCGATGTTCCTAAGGTCAGAAAGGTTTCTTACGCTATATTCAAGATGAAAAACTCACAATTCCACAGCCCCTTTTCGATGTCGCAGGTCATCCCATCATCTGGCACTGCTTGACCGCCATTGCGAAAGTACCCGCTATCCAAGAAGTGTGCATGATCGGTTACTATGACGAATCCGTCTTCAAGGACTTCATCAAAGAAGCCGCTTCCGAATTCCCCAACCTGCCCATCAAATACCTCCGAGAATACCAGGCCCTCGGTACCGCCGGTGGTCTATACCACTTCCGAGATGCCATCCTCAAGGGCCGGCCCGAGCGTATATTCGTCCTCAATTCCGATGTCTGCTGCTCGTTCCCCTTGGTCGAGATGGCCAAGCTGTTCGACGACAAAGATGCCGAGGCTGTCATTCTGGGTACGCGGGTGACGGAGGACGCTGCGACCAACTTTGGCTGCATCGTGTCGGATCAGCATTCGCGTCGTGTGCTTCATTACGTCGAGAAGCCCGAAAGCCACATCTCCAATCTTATAAACTGCGGTGTATATCTATTCAGCGTAGATGTCATCTTCCCTAGTATCAAGACCGCCATCAAGCGAAGAACAGACCGCCCCCGGCTGGTGTCGTACCCTTCATCCGAAAACCTCGAATCGAGCTTCATGGCTGACGATGACGACGAGGAGCGCAAGAACGAGGTGATCAGACTGGAGCAGGATATCTTGAGTGAGCTTGCGGACAACAAACAGTTCTTCGTGTATGAGACGAAAGATTTCTGGCGCCAGATCAAGACAGCAGGTTCGGCTGTGCCAGCCAATGCTCTGTATCTGCAGAAGGCGCACCAGATGGCCTCCCCAGAGCTGGCCAAGCCCTCTGCTAACATCATTGCTCCTGTGTTCATCCACCCAAGTGCCCACGTCGACCCTACCGCCAAGCTGGGACCAAATGTCTCGATTGGGCCTCGCGCAACTGTCGGTGCGGGTGCGCGTGTCAAGGAATCCATTGTCCTGGAAGACGCCGAGATCAAGCACGATGCATGCGTTCTCTATTCCATTGTAGGATGGAACAGCCGCGTAGGTGCTTGGGCACGCGTTGAAGGCACGCCTACACCAGTGGGAAGCCACAGCACGAGCATCGTAAAGAACGGTGTCAAGGTGCAGAGTATTACCATCCTAGGGAAAGAATGCGGCGTTGGGGATGAGGTCAGGGTGCAGAACTGTGTCTGCTTACCTTTCAAAGAGCTAAAAAGAGTAAGTTGGGCAGCTAGCCCCCTGTTCAGACACTCTGGTAGAAGTATGCTAACATATTTTATTAGGATGTCGCTAATGAGGTTATCATGTAAGAGGAGGTTATATGGTACGCAGGGAGAAGCTGCCACTTAGCTATCTCGGTTCGATATTTAGTAGCGTGGGTAACTTTAAGGGAATAACAAGGTCTGTTTGAGTTCGGTGCAATGGGCTTCCAAAATGGGATGCATTTTTTCAACTACTTGCTGAACAGATACCTAAATAGCTCAGTGGTGGGATTTGTCAGTGTATTGCGGTCCATCTCAAAATAAATCGAATGATGATTGTATGACACCGGTGTACTGAATATGTGTAAAGAAAGATGTACTAGTAAGGATGTTAAAGCTGAGTTATGGTTCATGTGCGAATAAAGATATTCGTCTTCAATGGTGGTTAGAACCAGGTCCAGCCTACGTTATGTCTTCAAGAAGTACCACCCTGAGCTTCACAGTTCTAAGTAGTGTAGTAGCTTGAAGGGGGCGGGTAATAGTTTTGGGCCATAGGTATGTTGGAGCCTCTTCTCAAGTTTACTATATGTAAATATTCAAAAGGCTACGACTCACTCGGAAGGAATTCGATGGTCCCTAGAATTCTCAAAAGGAGCTATCTCAGGTATCAGTCTACGAGATAAGGTGATGTTATTCGAAATCCTACAGCCCTCGATCGATCAATCAGGTGTACGGTCATCACAAGAACACAGCATACAATCACACGAGAACTTCGGGGGTTAAGAAAAGCAAATGGGTATCGTCCAATTAAACCTCTATCACATTTACACATACACGCACACAACGCCGTATTTGTTCTAATTACTTGTCCACCGAACATAGTTCCAGTCCAATCCGATCCGGTCCAATCTTCTACCTATACGCAAAGATCGTACTCTCCGTCTCGGCCGTGACCTCGGTGCGCCTATCGAACTCGGCGCGCGCAGGAGGCATGCCCCCAAGCCCATTCACACCGCGGTTGAGCGGGAGCCCATTCGGCGCCACCGACTGCGCCGCCGACTGCCTCCAGGGGCGGCTCTCGCGCCACGTCGGCGGCTCCTCCTGCCACGGCGGCGTCGCCATCCACTGCCCGCTCGGCGCCCGGCTCTCGCGGTAGTGCACCGGCTCCATGCCCGGCGGCGGCGGCGGGTGGAAGCCGCTCTTCTCCGCGATCGACGCCTGGTACGACGCGCTCTCCATGTCCCGCAGGCTGCGGATCTCCTGCAGCTCGCGCGCCCGCCGCCGCCGCCGGTACACGAAGAACACCAGCGCCCCGATCGCGAGCACCGCCACCGCCACCCAGATCCCGATCGCGGCCTGCGCCCCCGGGCTCAGCCGCGGCGCGCTCGACGACTGGATCGCCGGCTGGCCCGCGACGTTGGCGCTCTGGCCCTGCGCCCCCGTCAGGTTGTTCGTGCCGTCCTCGCCGTCCTCCGCGTCGCTGAGCGACGAGTTGTCCGCCGACGACGGGTCGTCGTCGTCGCTTTCTTCCGACACCGAGTCCTCTTCTTCTTCTTCGTCTGCGCCGGGGGCCGGCGCCTGCCGGCTGGAGAGCGAGTGCCGCGAGAGGAAGTGGTCGAGTGCGTCGGCCGGCAGGGACACCGCGCTCACGCTCGTCCCTTGGATCCAGGCCGCGGTGCTGACGAAGGCGGCGACGCGCGCGGCGCTGATGTGCTGCGGGAAAAGGTGGTCCATCTGGTGATGGGAGTGGACTTCGGTTGTCGTCTGTGAAGTTGGGTAGGATAAAAGGGGGTTTGAAGAGGTTTAAGAATCCCGATGCTTGAGCTCTGCTCGCTTGCTCACTTTTCTCTTCTTTTTTTTCGGTTTTTATTACTAATGGTACAAGGTTGTTTTTGAGGGACTTCAATGATCGAGGTCGAAATTCCGTTTAGGGAGGGGAACTGGGATTTGGCGCGCAACAAGGTGGTGGCCCGGCCTGTTTCCTTGAGACGGTCGTGGAATTTACAATATCGACGGGGGGTTTGTCAAAAAGCCCTGAAGAGAAAAAAAAGGAGAGGAAAGAGAAACAAAATTCCATCTTGGAAAGTCTAGGCAGGAGGTTCATATATTCCTGATATGACGTTGAGTCAGCTGAGGTTGTAGTGTAATAGGAGATGTCATTCGGAATGAGGATGATGAAACGTGCACCGATCGTGGGATTGATCTTGGCTCCCGTTTCATCTCGTCCTTGGTACGCGGTGGCGCCCCCCGGATCTCGACGGGCTGAAACATCGTGCGTCTCCGGATCCTTCGTAAGTCACCTTGGCATATATAGTCCAGCCGGCACGTTACTGGTCTAGAGAGGCCGTGAAACTTTTTAAACGGGTTCGTTTCAACCACACAGGCGCTAGAGTCGTGTTCGGACCTTTTAGACCTCCCTGGCCTATTCAGTTCAGACGGTTGTCAAGGTTGTCGTGATGGACAAGTCCATACGCCAAGTCCAGCAAGCCAAGAACGATCAAACGAGATCGTCACAACTATATTGGGTTTTTGGAAGGCGACGTAAAACAATAATTCGCTTCATAGCGTCCTCCCGGCGGTTATTGCAGCAGCCACAACGTTGAGCAGCTAGCTGAAAGGAAGGGCGAATATAATGCCTGTCCTAGCTTATTTTCTTGTTATACCCGGCACGCGACCATTGACCTCTTTCGGAATCTGGGTGCGGACACCTTCCGCGCGTGCTAGGTAGTAGTAGACTTTTGTAATCGAGAACGTAGGTGCGGCATAAAGCGAACACCAAGAACCTTTCAAAACCGGTATCTTCCCAATCCCTAGCTTAGCTGGAGATCGCAAAGCTACCTGAATACTGATAAAGCAGTGTAGATCATTAACATGCCTTAAGTATAAAAGAGTCCTCATAGTCTCGCTCCGACGCGATGCCAAACTAGCTAATCAAGTACGTGTGAAGCTACTTTCAGCCAAGCATTTTCCATGGATAGTTCGAAGGGTCCAAGTAAGTGAAAATATCTTCTCATAAAGGAGTTATTTACCTCGTCATGTCGGTATCCTCCTGGAGCTTCAAAGTAAGGTGTGTACCATATCACTATGAGGCTGAGTCTATTCCCTCGTAAAGAGATAGCCCCCGTTTGAACTTATATAAGATGGTTTTCCGGGATTTATGACATAGCCAGAGGGGAAATGGTAAGGGATACGTTAAATAAATGAGACACCGAATCACACAGGGAGTAAACTGAAAGCAGGGGTGTGATCATTGATGTATATTCGGTATGGGGAATCTATCCTAGGTATGATGGAGTAGGCAGCCTAAAGGAAGACGGGTATATGTGGAACGCTCCACATGAGAAGCATATCTTCCTCTGGATGCATTGGAACATCATGAACCAGGTGTCGGTACCTCGCTTGGAGCGTCTTTTGGAGCAATACTCTTGAATCTATCTATCCACATCCATACCTACGCAGAAATTTCTTAACCCGTCGGCGGAATAGTAGACCCGTCTTTCACGTACATACCTTTCCCCAAATATCTTTATTTATACCTCGGTACAGCACCAATTTCGTTAATCAAAACTGGAAAGAGGCGCCAATCCTTGGGAGTTCTGGCCCCTCCCTCAAAAAGAACCAAGGTATTTCTTTAGAATTCATTCGGCTATTGGATGACAGATATGAAAGCATTTTATTAAAATAGACCACATATAAGGAGCTAAACGTAGCTTAGAAAACAGAACTCACAAACATTCTGTATATAAACAACCCACACTCCTCTGCGTGGTTACTTAGGTAGCTTAGTTCTTCGCGCAACAGCAAGTACGATTACACAATCTATGGTTCGCATTGTGATACTACAATATCTTGATATCCAAAAGGGAAATGGCTCGGCAATTTGAAGATAGTGTCTCAGTATATCGGGGGCAAAACAGTGATAGTCATGAGTGGTTTGAGTGGACTGCAGTGTGTATAGTTTCATGTCAGTCATCCAATAGTTAGATCCAGCCCATAATATATACATCGTCAAACTACCACGTTTAATACAACCTTCAATAGGGTGGCTTGCAATCTTGTACAGCAAATATAAGAATCTAGGTTGGAACCTTGCATTATATTAATGCAGTTTACGCACAATTATCCATACAATCACCAAACCTCAACTACTAACTTAATATAACACTTTGGTCACCAAACATTGGGGGTCGTAATCGGTCGCCTCGGGTCCCGAGAATAGACGTCTAAGGATCAATCAACTACTCCTCTAGCGAAGATAGAGGCCTACCAGTGAAAGCTGATCAGTCAGTGGAACGGGAGAGTAACCTCGGCTTCGTGGCCAATACCATGAATTTTTTGAGTCATTAATAAACGAGCCAGTAGAGATTCGCCATTATTCGCTTGATGATGTAGAATCTCGTGTCTATAGATTCGATATCGGGTGCTCGATTGAGGACGGAACATATCAAAATACCGAACATGTCGCTGAAGTATAGGAGAACGGGTTAACAAACAAGATTGAAAAGGTGGCCTTAATTAGTATAAAAGCTATATACATTTCTATATAATAGGTATCTGTAATCTGAAATCCAGACTATTATTCAGATCTCTATGGTTCCCTTTGCCTTAAGAGGTCATACATATTTACAACGCATTCTTCTAATCTATCACTCGTCACTATATAATAATGAAGAGCCGTCCAAATGGCAGACCAAATAGCGTCTTCGACACGTCAGAGACCTTCGATGTGGTCATAATTGGTGCAGGAATAGCAGGTATCAACTGCGCGTACCGGCTTAAATCACAACTCCCAAATATTAGATTCACGATCCTCGAGGGTCGCAACAACATTGGTGGTACCTGGGATTTATTCAAGTATCCTGGTATTCGCTCAGATTCTGATCTTTTTACCTTTGGCTTCTCCTGGAGCTTGTGGCCCTATGAGAACCCTATTGCCGAAGGGCCTCTCATCATGTCATATCTAAAGGACTGCGTATCGAAGACCGGGATCGACCAACACATACGATTTGATCATAAGGTTGTGTCAGCAGAATGGTCGTCAAAAAGCCGCCAATGGGTGGCCATCGCAAATCATGATGGAGTACCAAAGGAATTCAAATCGCAGTTCATTATACTAGGGACAGGCTATTACGACTACAAGACGCCGCTCCAGACCAAGATTCCTGGCCTGGAAAACTTCAAAGGCGACGTTATCCACCCACAGTTCTGGCCGGAAGACTATGATTACACAAACAAGAAGATGGTGATTATCGGAAGCGGGGCTACTTCTATCACCCTATTTCCAGCCTTGGTCAAGAAGGCCGCAAAGGTGACTGTCGTTCAGCGAAGTCCATCCTATATCGTCTCATCAAAGAACTCGTATCGGGACTTTCCGGTTTTGCGCAAGTGGCTTCCGGTGTCCATTATGGCTGCCTTTATACGCTTCACCTTCCTTATTTTGCAGCACATATCGTTAGTGTACTGCCGGGTCTACCCCAATCGCTCCAGAGAGCGAATACGTAGGGGGACAGTGTCCCAATTGCCCAAATGGGTCAGCCAGGAAACCCACTTCAACCCCTCATACAACCCGTGGGATCAGAGAGTCCTTCTAGCTCCAGATGGAGACTTTTATCAGGCCCTTCACTCTCCGAAGGGAGACATCATCACAGGGCATATCAAAGCCATTACGGATAGCAGTGTCCTGATGGAGGATGGCACATCGATCGATACTGACGTCGTGGTCACAGCCACTGGACTAAACATGCGACTGGGAGGGGGGATCAAGGTGTCCGTCGACGGAGAGACCATTGATTGGGCCGGCAAACTCATGTGGAACAACGCGATGGTAGAAGGAGTGCCTAATCTCATGCTCATGGTGGGTTACGTCCACGCTGCCTGGACGCTGGGTGCCGACGACTCTGCATGGATCCTCGTTCGACTGATGCGTACGCTGAAGAGCAAGGGGGCCAAAGTTGCAACGCCACGCGTCGACGAAGGGGCTGTTTCTCAGATTTTAGATATATGGCCGCTCAAATCTACGTATGTAAACGCCGCTAGGAGGCTGTTACCGGTCAGCGGGGATAGGGGCTGCTGGAAGCGAAGAGACAACGTTGTTGTTGATTACTTGCATGCTCGATGGGGTAATGTGACGTCCGGTTTGCGGTTCAGTTAAGACTTCGCTTGCGACACAATGGATGGGTATTGGAAGACATCAATGATCGATACTAGGGCAATTGCAAAGAACTGTTCCAATACATGATCAAATACCCACTTAGTCAAGAGAGAAGCTTTCCCACTATATGCGGTTCGGGGAAATAACCTCATTCTAGGGAACCGAGGACTTTGATTTCTAATAGAATACAGTTTTCTCCCTCATGATTCAAGTGACATATAAGAGGCTTATACACAATTTGGGAAATGGATTTTATTGGTTGGAACTATCTATCCTTACGTTACTCAGTGATGGATTGGAGCGGACTTTTGAGCGGCATCGCGGATTTCTGGCTTGGCATATGGACAGTTGCTCTTGTTAGAAGCGGACTTCTCTAGGTAAGCGACCGCAACCACATCGCCAGATCTCAATTTCTTTCTTTCAACATACCTGTATGAATGACTCATTCGGCGAGTTAACGAGTTTATTGGATAAGAATAAGTGGTAAAAGGGTTCGAATTCATGAATATAAAAAATGCTTCACCGTTCTACCTTGGGAATGTGGAAAGTATTCTTCACTCACTCTTCTGGCATCTGAAACTTCTACATATTACAAGAGATTCAATACTTCCAGCTTAAAATGTCTCAACTCGTGTGGCTCATTACAGGCTGCTCTTCTGGATTTGGAGAGCAGTTCGTGCGCGAAATTCTGTCCCGAGGGGACCTAGTGATTGCGACAGCTCGCACGCCGGAGAAGATCAAGCACCTCGAGCAACCTGGTGTGACTGTCCTACCACTTGACATTACGAACGACCAGAAAACTCTGAACGAGACAGTCTTAAAGGCAATATCAACTCACGGGAGAATTGATGTACTTGTGAACAATGCGGCTTTTGCCGTGCTTAGTTCGTGGGAAGATGTTGAGTGGGTGCTTCAAAACTAACCTCATTTTTGTCCAAGTTAGTTCTAACAAGATCCTAGACATGAACAACTTGTGTCTCAATTTGAGACAAATGTATTCGGCGTTGTGAAAGCCACTAAGGCTGTCTTACCACATTTCCGACAGAGAAGGTCGGGCACCATGGTTTTCATCGGGTCCCGTGCTGGGTGGTATGGCGACGAATTCGCCGGGCCCTATGTCGGTTCCAAGTTCGCCCTTGATGGTAATAACCCGATATGCATCTATTATGACACCATAAACAAGGCTAACCCTATACATAAACAGGGCTTGTTGAATCCCTCAGCCGGGAAACAGCAGAGTTCGGCATCAAGACGCTCTTGATAGAGCCAGGTAGATTCAGGACTAAGCTTCTATCAACCGGCAACGCTCATATTATCCCGACGCGCATCCCGGACTATGCAAGTTCAAACGCTAAGTTCGTCGACGGAATACACGGCCAAGACCAAGCGCAGCCTGGGGACACGGAAAAGGGCGTTCGCATCATCGTGGATCTTGTCCGCCGGGAAGGTTGCGCGGCTGGGCGCGAAATACCTTTCAGGATTCCACTAGGAGCCGACTGCTACGATTCAATCAAGGAGAAGTGTGATGAGACGTTGGAAATGCTTCGTGACTGGGAATCGGTGATCAAGAGCACGGACTATGATGCTTGATGGGCTATTGATAGTAACATGTTGATAGTGTATTAACTGCAAACAATGGACATGGACTACGTGTTTGCCAGTGTTTGATCTTCAAGTTCCGATTCATGATCATGTATGTATTTCAAACTATATACATAGCACGTCACTTATACACACAGCTAGTTCTTGGCCCAGTCCAGGCTTTTCCTATTAAGAGGGCATTTTACGCTTACTTGCCCCTATTGCCCCTGTTCCCCCTATTATTACCAAAAATGTGGGCCACATGAAAGCTTTATTATGAAGGATGCCGTCACTCTTATAAACAAAAATTCCTTCATTGAGCTGAATTTATATATATATATATAGATAGATAAACGAGTGTATTTATAAGATAAACTGTCTTCAGTCGTCTATCTCAAAGTATGAGTTCAGTTTTTCAAGTACCCACCTAGTTTGTTCATAATTCGATGTAGTTGACATAGTATAAGTACCTAATCATCCTCGGTATATTGTATTGTCATGTCTTAATGTGCATTGAGTAATTATGTAACAATGAGCCCCCCCCCTTTCTCTCTCTTTTCTTTTTTTTCTCCTTTCTAAGTGCACCTATTAAATATATTCGAGTTTTAATCTTTATTCGAATTTTACTAAAGGTTCCTATTTACTGCTAAAAGCCTCTTTCCATTGAAGCCATTCAGACAATTATTTGCGAAGGACCAGGTGTGAATTGAATTACATAAAAAAGCCTAGTCCCACTTTGCTTCTCGACCATCAATCGAACACCGTCATCAATGGCTCAACTATTGCGAACCTCCCACCAATCAACCTAAAGTATACTAAATATGATTCATTTATCATTGAATATCAATGATAACTTATTATTCTTTATTTTCTTGTCTTGGATTTTGAAATAAACTTGCGTAATTGGATTTGGCATCCTAACTTATTTTAACTTGCGAGCCAGGTACACAGTTTTGTTAAGTAGAGAATTTGTAACAATTATCTCAACTTGAGTTGGTCTGACTTAATCGAACATCTCGTAAGAGTTATACCAGACCCTAATTTAAATTAAGATAATTGTATTCACTCATATGTGAGCTTTTGACCCATGATTAAGATTACCACCTACTGTTGTCGGAAATAACCAATATATGTTCTCATCCCTTATGTCCTGTATATATTGCTTATCTCCGATCTCGCTACAATGATTCCATTCACCATCTTACCTTGTAAGATATACCTACCAACTTTGATTTTCCCCTCTCGTTTATGTCGTAAGTATAAAGAGATTGATTCCTTCAGTGTAAAAGCTAATGTGAAAGGCATAAGTTAATGGCATTTTAAGGACTTTTCAACTGAGTTACCAGTCACCAAGATGTTGTCCTTGTGGAACTTAATTGCGGCCATATTAATTATTCTCCCCCTTTCTAGACAACAGCACCTTGCTCAAATCACACCGAAGGTGATAATTGTGACATTCGTGAGTCGCAGTTGGATGGGGCTCAAGAAGTAGAGCTGCTGCTGTTACTAACAGTTTTTTTTTAATCAGTTTGATGGAGAAGGGAATGCGTACCTCAACAATTCAAATATCACTGGGGAGTTCGACTTCGGTGCTCAACAGCATGAGGTACCTTTTGCGAGCCCTCAGTTTCCGTTTTTGCATTGCACGCGTGGCGGCGATGTATGTCTCATAACGCTTGGAGAAGGAATGGTAAATGCAGCAGCGACAACGATGGCCCTACTTGCAGACCCTGATCTCGATTTAAGTAAGACGTATTGGTTACTCACCGGCATCGCAGGTGGCGCTCCAGACCAAGTCACCCTCAACTCCATTACACGTAGGAGGCCCCGAAAATCATGGCTGGTCTGAACCTGGCTGCTAACACTGAGATAGTTGCACGTTTTTCGGTACAGGCATCTATGCAACATGAAATAGACGCTCGCGAGATTCCAAAAGATTTCAGCACTGGTTACTTCCCCCAGGGCACAACATCTCCGGAAGATACTTGGGGATATGTTTATAATACTGAGGTGTATGAGCTGAACATAAAGCTTCGAAACTTGGCAGCGTCAATGATCAATACCACTCAGATCATTGATTCTTCCAAGGCAAAGGAGTATCGTTCAGAATATGGCTATGATCCCCGATATGCGGCTGGCGCCGGGTTGCCAAAGGTAACGGAATGCGATGTTGTGTCGTCTGACACCTGGTTTTCAGGAGAGCTTCTTGCGACCTCATTTGCTAAGAGAGTCAAACTATGGACCAATGGAACCGGTGTATACTGTACTACAGCACAAGAAGATGGTGCAGTACTGGGGGCTTTAGCCCGGGGTGCATTGGAAGGTAGGATTGATTTTGGCAGGATCATTGTCACTCGCATAGGTATGAGACACAAGCTGAACCTTACAGCCATCAAACAAGTTCTAACCCTGCCTAGTGTCTGATTTTGATCGACCTTTCCCGAATCAATCTGCTATAGATAATCTTCGCGCACAGTCGCTCACATACGACTCAGCTCTTGCCAACGTATATCTGGCCGGGACATCCATCGCGCATGGACTTGTCAAGGGTTGGGATGAACAGTTCAATAAGGGTATTATTGCCCAAAACTACATTGGTGATGTTAGAGGAACTCTAGGCGGCGAACCAGACTTTGGTCCAGGAAAGGAGACATGAGTGCTATATGATTTGTCATGTAGGCATGTAAGTACATATAGCAATCTTAAGATTATTTTCTAGCCAACTCTCTTGGGAGATACTTCCCTACCCTTGTATAAGCACTTTACTATGGTAAGATATTGGTGATCTCAGCTCCAAGGATTGTCGAATTTCAAACTCGGCCCCGGAGCTAGAGATCTCACTAAGACACTATATATGTAGGTTGCTGACGGCAAGATAAAGGGCTAAATATCTCAATGTTGTTATCGAATACTGCTTCTAGGTCAGATATATACTATCTGTCATGCAGTAAGAGAAATAGACCAATAAGGAAATTGTTTCGACCAGATTGTATAAATACTCATTCTTAAGTAGCTTGGTCATATACTATATACTTTGAACGGTAAGCAGGGAGGATTTTAGCGTATAATTTTAGAAAGAATTATACCTTATCACCATACACTTCAACGGACCTATGCCAACGAATATACTGTTTTGTTATAACCCTTTTTTCATTCTCCCCCAACCTCCTCACCCCCCTTTCTTCCAAGAAGTACTCGCCCCCCATTTGAAAACGTAGATGAGCCTTTAAGACTGATTCCTTAGATAACACCTATCCCATATCATGCCTAGCTCATTAGTTAGGTTGTAATTTCGACCCACACCTTACCAGAGCTCCCATTATAGTAGTACAAGATTCCTAATTGCATATAATAAAGCGTGGAGACAACATACAGCGTTGATATATGAAGAAGAAAAAGGAAAAACAAGCCACCGCACGTCACATCGACTAAAAAATCGTTAATCAAACTGCACTTTAAGCCATAGTGTGACTGATCAAGATCGCGCGTGCAGGTATATTAAGGCCACTACTCCTCGTGAGTCTCCTGGATTCCATGACTCTTAAGTGACACTACATTTTTCTGGTCATCTGCTACGACAAAACGGACTGCCATGACGACTAGATTCAAAGCTCTTATATTAGACCTTGGAGGGGTTCTACTTGAGTGGAACGCCCAGGGTATCCAGACAATGCTACCAAGTCATTTTCGGTTGTTGATGAACACAACAACGTGGCATGAGTTAGATAGAGGCAACATCTCTCTAGATCAAGCATGCGAGGTAAAGAAAGACTACAAGAATACTGCTGGTTGCACACTAATATGCAGAAGGTGTTCGGCAATATGCTCGGAGCAGACTCTTCAGATATCAAAGAAGGCTTAAAACAGGCGCAGAAGTCGTTGACGGTCAGAAGCCGACTAATCCAGGTTCTCCAGGAGCTGAAAAGCTCAGACCCAAATTTGCAACTCTACATCATGTCGAATATTTCCAAGGTACGTTTTCGATTTAACCCCTAAACTCAAGTTCTAACAAGAGTTAGGAACATTTCAAAATTGTGAAAAATCTAGACATCCCATGGTCTCTTTTCACTTCTGCCTTCGTGTCAGGCGTAGTAGGCATGCGGAAGCCTGACCTTTGCTTTTTCCAATACGTATTGGACATGATTCCTCTCAATCCTGGAGAGGTTATAATGATTGATGATCGAGCTGAAAACATTTGTGCGGCTCGGTCGGTCGGCATTCATGGATTGCTGGCTGATAAATCGACGACTGACGTTGGTCAAACACTACGGAACCTTTTCTTGTCTCCTATCTCAAGGGCTAGGGAATTCATGAAAAACAACGCCAGAAGCTTTGACAGTATTGTGGAGGAACACAATCTCACTTTTAAAGACAATTTCTCTCAACTCTTGATTTGGGAATTGACGGGGGATGAAAGTCTAATCTACCTCAAGTGGCCTTCCGGAAAATCATTCCCAGCTCAAGACTCATCAAATGCGGCCAGCAATGCAAAATCGCCTCTGAATGACGATATTAACAATGGTCTCTGGAATTACTTTTATGACAAGCCCGTTCTTACTACCGAAGAATTCCCCCCTGATGCAGACACCACATCCATAGCCTACCTATCCATTCCTAAGGGGTATCTATCAGAAGTCGCCAATATCAAGTTAGTCATGGAAGAGATGGCCCAAAATACTAGTCCAGATGGGATTATGCAGACATACTTCTGCGATGATAGGCCTAGAACAGCTCCTGAGGTCTGTTGCAACATTCTCAGAGTCTTTTACCGGTTCGGCAACGGCGAGGATCCGCGCATAAGGAAAACCAAAGACTGGGTAGTCCGGTGCCTCAAAACCAGGGCTTGTATGTACGGTAATAGGGTGTACTCTACCCCAGAATCTTTTCTCTATTTCGTGTCACGACTATACTCGGAGTGTGGTCAGTCGCCCTTCAAACAAGAGATTGAGTCGATTAAAGACGCTGTACTGGAACGAATCAATATGCCTACAAACCCGCTAGCGCTAGCACTTCGAATTTCGGCCTGTCAGATCATCGGAATTGACCACTCTTTGTTTCAACAGGATGTGGCTAAGCTCATGTCTCTTCAATGTGAAGATGGTGGGTGGCCTGCAGGGAATTTCTGCTGTATTGGCAGATCTGGCTCACACATAGGCAACCGTGGCTATACAACTGCTCTAGCAATGAGCATTATAACTCGCGGCGGTTGTTGATACACGAATAGCTCTATGATGCTATACCCATCTTACCCATCTGATTATTTTCCTACACTTATTGGTTATCTCACGGGGAGAATTTTGGTTATAGCTACTTGATATGAAGGTCCGGCAAGACATTTTCACGTCCTACTGAACGACACTGTTCACGCGATTTCCTATGGTCCCTCTACTATTGCCTCGACGAGGAAAAGAAAAGATATCCTCGTCTCTTTTGTTTGGTCAAATACATCAATTTTTGTTGCCGACTATATAAGGGCCAATTGCCTTTAGGCAATTGGCATATGTCTTTTGTCTCCCATAATTTTACCTTATCACCTCCCCTAAACGTACACAGGTCAGCACAACCGGATGAGTCAGAGCTCATACCGAAACTCTCTGTTTTCCAGATCTGTCAAGTCTAGAAATTCATGATTCTCCTCAGGCTTATAAGCATCGCCTTGTGCCACTTTCTCTTGATCTCTTTTCTTATTTCTCTTATCCAATACATACCGCATGATGAATAGGTCCACAGTGATAAGAAAATATATGATGCAAATCGAAATCTTTGCTGGCAGATATCGTGGTGCATCCCGAGCTTGAAAAGTCTGTGGAGATATGATGTTGCCAATAGTGTAAGCAATCGTCCCTATGCAAGCAACGGTAATCTTCTTCGTTGACCCTGCTACATTGGAGCTCTGTAGTCCAAGGATCGTCGTCCAACCGATGGGGATTCCTCCTGAAGTATAGTACCCTATAAGGGCGGGTACTCTCTCTGTAGTCGCCATAAGAATAGCGCCGATGATAGCTGGAATATGACCGGCTATACAAAAGTAGAGTCGCTGCTTCGTCTTCATCGCACCATAGGTAAGACCAATAAGTGCTACAATTTCCCACGCGCCGAGGGGAGTTACCAATAGTAAAGAATCTTCGTTCGAATATCCCATCCCTTTTACCAGAATATTCCCGAAACTTGTCGCAATCGAGTTGGGCACGTTGGCTGCAAAAATCCAAAATGCATAGAGCCATGTCATTGTATCCCTTAGAGCCTCCTTCACCTGGTCCCATTTAAATGCCTGGGAGCCAATTCCTTGCTCGTTATGTCGAATACGTTCAAGGTGAAGTCTTTTCTGCTCCTTGTCAAGAAATCCCGCCACGGCAGGTGAGTCAGGCATGATGAACCAGAATGCTATTCCAACCACGGTCGTGAGTAGGCCCAAGAATAGGAATATGATCTGCCAGCCTTTTAAAGCCGCATTGGGGTCCCTCCCTACATGTGTAGCTACACCGTAAGCAAAGAACCCCCCGAACATCTGTGCCACCCCGCAGGTAGAGAACCATATGCCTACACGGAAGGCCTGTTCTTCCTTGGTATACCACTGTGATGTGAACAACACCCATGCAGGCACGACAGCTGCTTCGAGGACACCGAGAAAGAAGCGACAGGCGAGCAATCCAGCATAATTCTTGCACGCCGCAAGACAGGCTAGGGTGATGCCCCACAGCGTGATATTGACCGAAGCATATTTGGCGAGTGGAAATAATTGAATAAGACGAATGGTTGGAAACTCGAAAGCAAGCTGGCCAAAGAAGAAAATCGAAGCCACCCAATTAAACTCGTTCCCTTTCAAGCCCACAGACTCGTTGATACCGGTGACGCTAGCATACGAGATAGCGCTTTTATCGATGTACTGAAGGAAGTATACGATGCATATAAGCGGCATGACGTGCGTGTCGATGCGCCTTATGAGTCTTCGGTCACGCTCAGGGTCCGAAGTCTGGTCCAGACTGCCTGTCTCCTGTAGCATTTGGAGGGCTGCATCGGCACCAGTCTTTCGGGGCAGATGAGATTGGTCAGTCGCCAATTTCCTTTCCGGATTAGGAGCAGAGGACGCCGGTTTTTGAGCCGTGTCAACGTCTAGGACTCCATCGCCTTTTTCGGATAAGCTGGTCATCGTGTGTAGATTGAAAAGCCCCTTAACTGACCACTGGATTCAGGAGATCACAAAACAATCTGGTTGACTGTGCAGCAGGTAAAAAAAGATATTTAGCTTAATGGGAATCGCCAATTCCATTTAGGAAAATGAAGCATTGATAAATTCCGAGGTATCGAAAGCTCCTGGTGAGAGCCGCCTTGCGATATCTATGGTGCAATCAAGTTGCAATACTTGGCGAGCACGCCATTGTGGGATCGATGATGCGACGACTAGATATAATAGCAATCGTATCATTGCTCTATATTCTTTAATTTCAATGCTGAAAATTTTTCTCATGTTTGCTTTGTGTTTGTCCAGTATATCCACTAAGTACAGTGACTTAATGCTGTTATCATAGCCCTTTGGATGGTGCATTGGGTCAGTCTGGAGACACACTATATAAAACACAATTAGAGGAGAAGCTATCACATACCACTATAACTCAGAATACTCGGTATCCCGTCCGCTTTGTCCTAAATAAGCTGGGTACCGTTAAGTCGGTCACTAGGACCGGGCGGAGAGCGGCCATAGGGGGGCTAACTTATCTCCCCACGTGACTTATTTAGCAAAAACTGAAAGTTGTACCTCATTAGCCCCATCCATCTTTCATAGGCTAACATTTGTGGCTAATAAGCTCAAGAGGTGAGTACCTAGGGGCTGCCCAGCCTGCCTAGCCTATCTCGGTGGCTACCCCTTTTGCCGCTTATACGTGCAAGGCTGTAATTGTGAATTTCGGAACACATATTTCCAGTCTGTTCGTTCCCAGCGTATGAATGAGTCCAGAAACTTGGCGTGCGGGACAATATGGGGGAAGACCGTATGTACTGGAAAGCGTAGAGGATATTATTCTACAGAGGTTCTGAATATGAAAGGCTCCATAGTCATGGTTATGATTAATTACACGGAGAAGTGCTGAATTTAGGGGTTGCTTAAGTACTGAGGCAGGCTAGGTATGTACTTAATTAACCCCTTTCTAACCCCTATTTTAATAGGTACCAAGTGATAACAAAATTGAAAAAAGGGAATACTAAAAGAGAAACTACTATAACATTTAGAATGTTTTAAAGTCCTTTAAAGGTTTATATGATATATGGTCTTTATGATATAGCAAGTAAGATATAGGATGTTCCTAAACAAAATCACATGTGGTTGGTTGTTGGTTGTGGTAAATGAAACTCCTCTCCTACAGTCATCTCTTCATTCTTACCTTTACCATGACTACTAAAAAAAAATCATTCTCATTACAAGCTACAGCGATGGTGGAATCGGCTCTGAACTGGCCCTGCTTTTCCAACAACGTGGATTCCACGTTTTTGCCACGGCTCGCGAGCTCTCCAAAATGTCAAAGCTCAACGATCTCCCTAACATGACCTTGATGATACCTACTTGATGTTGTCAAATCAGTTGACATCAAGGCTGCCGTTGAAGCAGTCACTGAGCAGACAGGTGGCACTCTGGACTACTTCATCAGTAACGCGGGGCGCAACCATTTCATGCCTACTCAATATGAGGACCTCAACACAGTCAGGAATCTGTTTGAGATTAATTTTATGGCACCAATTGCTCTGACCTAAGCTTTCGCCCCTTTACTCATCAAGGCTAAGGGTATGTTCGTGTATATCACCTCCGTTTCCGGATACCTCACCATCCCATATAAGGGTAAGCTTACCCCGTTCCAGTAAATTGATATTGCCGAAACTTAAAGCATTTTTAAGGAACATACTCGGCATCGAAGAGATCCATTGAGATTGCAGCTGAGACTCTGCGGCTCGAATTGGCCCCCTTTGGTGTGGATGTCCTCGAAGTTGTTACAGGCGGGGTCAAAAAACTATGGGGCAGACGTGATTCCACAATTCCAAGCTCCCAGACTCATATTTATACAAGAGCATCGAAGATATTATTGGTAGTAGGGCCCAGGGCAAAGAAGGTATGCCTAGAATGGAGACCAAGGACTATGCTACGACAGTTGTGGATGAGATCATAAAACGCGCACCATAGGTCGATTCTGGCATGGCTATAATGTTGACACGGTCAAGATGAGCATAACAGCAACCACGGTGCCACAATTTGCCACGGTAAGTTTAATATGCATTCTTGTCTTGGGTACGCTAATAGTAAATAGGATTCCGGGGCGGTTGTGGGAACAGGACTTGATGCGTTGGGAAGCTGACAAAGATTGAAATAGACGATTAGGAGAGAATTCATTCATTCAAGAAAGTACAGGTCAAATTGCATCTCTCATCTGCCTTTATTTCATTTAATTCTGAGTTGGCCTATACGTCGGTTGGCATGCCCTCATAGTTGTAGATTAAGTGACTTGACCTCTCGTCCCTCGCAGCCTTATACAATTAACCTAGGTTAGATTAGATCGATGTTCATACCTAATGTTATAGCTTTGAGGGAACCTTTACCAATTAATGTACACTAGTGACCACCGTTCTCAAGTTTACATAAGTGTGTTATACATATTCAGAGGCATGTTTTACATCTCTTAGGACTCCTCTGTTTATCTTGATATGTACCTAGGTAGCGAAACCCAAAACTAATGTATATCTATAACACTTGCTATATCTTAAAGTTAAAACAGCAGGGCTTACTAGCAATTAGTATATCGCGCGGTTAGAATTAAGTTATAGGATTTGTGGAACTTCTCATCGCCCTTCTCATTATTATACCTCCCCCTATTTAGTAGGCCAGGAATAGTAGCCTAGCCTATTTCTTGCGTTGCTTGCTTACTGTAAGGCTTATTATGCACTGGTAATGCAGTGACATTGGTATAGTAAATACCCAGGGTGGATAACACATAGCTGCATGCCCTTGCTAAATATGTTATTCACGTTTATGTTAGTACTATAGCAAGTGTCTACCCAGGTACACACAACATCGAAATCCAAGGGACCATAGAAATGTACAAACGAGAATATTTCGTCATATATTTCATTTGCCAAACTCCGCCTTCCCATGAACGGAACCGCCTCGCGTTAGTAGCCTCGGCCTGGGAAAACAAACTTTTAGGGTGGAGGATACAACGAAGATTATTATGTCCGAGGGAATCTCGTTAAGTTAAACACAAGGAACATTGAAGAGCACGTATTGATTGATATAATACGTGATCTTTAACACCGCGCTACTAGAGAGGATCCCTCACTAAGTGGAATCCCAGGTGGGGCTCTTGTCCAAGTTGTATGCAAATTCGGAAGCTGGTGTACTTTTTATAATCTGCGGTGTACCCAAGAGGAAATTCTAGCCTGGCGTCCTGAAGCATTAGCCATTAGACTATTGTCGTCGCGTTCTAAAGGGAAAACATGCTCACACCGGATATTTTTTTACACGTAATGGATTCTCCGAGTTCGGGAATTACGGCAACCCATAACCATCCGCACGGGAATATTTCTATCACGCTACAACGTGAGGTCAGAGTAGTGGCCGGATCACATACATAGTGTCAATGATACATATGCATTGACAATAGAGGTTACGACATCGTTATAGTGTTGTTGGTAGTACGGACAGGGTATAGCTCTGGTGGGGTAGAGCAACGTAGCCCCGGGAAAGAAGACTATTGTTGTACGTAAATGTAACCATGTACTTGCTTGGACAGCTCTAGAGCATCGAATCTGTACGAAGGAAGCACTATCTAAGATGTCTCCACGAGAGCTTCAGTATTTGGTTATAATATTGCCAAGTAAGCTTAGAGGTGGGGATTAAGAGACCCCGAAAAGTACGTCAACTGAAAATAATCAAGGCATCATGTTGGTAGTAAAATGCTACTGGATAAATAGTCATGAAAATATGTGTGATATATGAATGAATCATGTACTTCAAGTTTTGAATAAAAGGAATCCATCATTGATAACCCAACAGCGCAAAAAAACTACATCAGCCGGACAATAACTATGACCACGACTGTATCCAAGTAATCACAGGTATCTGCCCAGGTAGGGATCATGCCCCATCCCTCTAAGATCTATATGGAAGTCTTCCAGTTATCATTATCTTTTGCCGCTCTCCCAATTTTTTTCTTTCTCCATTCTCTCATGCAATATCAAGAACTTCTTTTTTTTGTTCGCCATCATAATAAAATGAATCCCAGTCCCAAATTTGACGCCTACGATCTCCCCATCTTGGTATTTACAGCAACGAATTAGTTTTAGCGGGGAGGATGTCGAAAATAGAGCTGACGATCTCGCCTGATCGAGTGGCCAGGATAGATAGTAGGGTATCGCTCAACTGTGAAAATTCAAGGTTAGAACAAAGAGCTCATGAAAGGGATAAGTGGGAAAAGTGTATGCGTATACTTACACCGTGGGTCCCTTCGCAGCATCCCTGGAGCCAAACCCCAGAACCCTTGGCTACTTTGCCGGGGGCAAATTGCACGCTATAATCGCGCGACACTCTAAGGGCCCGATCCTTGATCCTCGATTCAGCCACCTTGGAGTTGACTAGGGCACCGTTTGGCGCGTTGGCTGCTGGTAGCAAGCTAGCGATTTCTTCCATGATCTTCAGATGAGATTGTCTCTGGTAGCCGGTAGCAGCGATGACGAGATCGGCCTCCAGTATTTCCTCTGCGCTCGAGGTATGACGAGGGTTGATCTGGTTATAGTCACCGTTGGCGTCCGGTGCTGAGTCGATCGGACGGACCATGAGCCGAAGCTTGTCAGGCAGGGCTTCCACGCCTACGATGTCGGTGGCTCCAAGGATGCGGTGCGGCCACTTCTTCTCATCCTTTCCGAGTTCTCGTAGCTGGTCGTACATCTTCTCATAGATCTGCTCAATAAGCTCTAGACGGACTACACCGTAATTTGTGCTTCGGGCGCCCTCTAGTAGGGCGCGTCGCGCCTCAGGGGATCTTGGGTACAAGCAGTCGACGTAGGAGGGGTTGAATATGGAGTTGACGCTATTGGCGGTCGTTGATTAGTGTCAAAGTCCATGGAGATAGTGCACATGAATCTGCTATGGTAGCAAAGGGGAGCTTGTACTTACAATGGCGAGTCGTCACTGGGCTTCAAAAATTCTGAGCGCATGACCATCGATGTCTTAGAGTTCGGGTAGAGCTTCTGAATGTTGCTGAAGATTTCTGCCGCGCTCTGGCCACCACCAATAACAGCCACCCGGTAGGGCGCATCAGGCTTGTTCAGAATCTTAGGAACCAGGTGCGCATACTGAGATGAGTGAACGACTCGGGGGTGATTTGCGGGTATACCCTTGGGAATCGATGGTTGGCCACCAATGGCGACAATCACATTCTTAGCTCTGTATGTCCTGGTTGCTCCCGTGCTGACATCCCTCGAGGTGACAGCAAAAGTTGACACTGGCTTGTTGGAATCTGTCGGTGCAATGGGCTTGACCGCGACAACCTCGTTGCCATACTGCACAACCTCATCGAAAAAGCCTGCGCACCAAGTCAAATAGTCCTCGTACTCTGCTCTCGCCGGCAAAAAGGTATTCAGGTTCGTGAATTCAACGAGGCGGTCCTTCTGGTGCAGGTAGTTCAAGAAGGTGAATTTCGATGTCGGATCCCTCAAAGAGGCCATATCCTTAATGAAGGAAATTTGCATCTTCGAGCCAGGGAGAAGCATTCCCGAGTGCCAGTGGAAGCGCGGTTGCTTCTCTAGGAAGAGAACCTTCGGTGCCGCCGCGCTCCCTGGCGCAGGGAGTCTACTAGCTTGTGTGCTATCATGAATATTAACTGCAATGGCAAGACTGGCCGGGCCGAACCCGACGCAGATCAGGTCGTGTAGCTCCTCAGGCGACGTTTTGCGGAGGTGAGACTTGTGGCTTGGAGCGGTGCTGCCGTTGGAAGACGGTTGGTATGTGCCAACGGGCTCACTATCTGTAAGGCTGTGTGGCGCCATTTTGTGTACTGCTTGATGGGAGCTGTGAATTATATCGTTGCGAACCGGTTGAGGTTTGCTCGAAGGTTACGCGATGAGAGACGTCTTATCCCACAGAAAGAAGGTTTCTTTGAGGTTTTGAGTGGTGGTCGAGAAGGAAAAAAAAAATAAGTGACCAACTTCGAGCTTACTGCAACCAAGTAATACAATATCCAGTAGATTCACCAGCCTTGCGGGAAAAAGAAGGATTTGGTATATACCTCAAGGATGGAAAAAGCCTTCGACCTCAAGTTTTTTTTATCAGGGCGGGCAGTGTAAATAAGGTAATCACATGGCTGAGCTGTCGAGACGCTGATACCACATTACTGGACCCTCGCGTGATTTAGTATGATCTCAGAACCCTCTAAGAGACGGGATGCGGCACGATTTCAGAATATCACCCTTGCCATGCCGTGGATCGTACGTTAATTCCAGGCACCATGAAGAACCCTTATGCATGTGTAGAGGGTGTAAATTTTCTGGTTCGTACCTTCGAACCACGGCCGACAAGCGGGATTTCTCGACGATCCACAACCTCAACCCACCAGGCGGGACAGCCAGGTTAGAGGTTTAGAGTTGCAGCCACATGCAGGACGCACACATGGATGCTCAGGTCCTTCGAGAAAAGTACTGGAGTGCAGATCTCCGGGGGGCAGCTGCATACACAGTTGCACTCAAGATCAGAGTACAACATCAGAATAAGGTGGCCTAGACAGCTGCTGTCCTCACCCATACATCATGGTGCTCACGGGTGTATCACACCAACGGAGACTTTGGCCCTTGAATCAGATGGGTAACAGGATAGATTTTTTTTTTCTGATTTACGAGCTCGATCAACTTCCTGAACCTGGCAAGCGTGGGTGACGATGCAGACGACATTATGCAGCCAAGAGGAGCCTTGAAGACTTAGTTGGCGATATCGGCATTATCTTTGGATCAGATAAGATGGATCTGCATGGGACTAACGATGAGCTGTCCGTGTCCGGTGACTACCGGTGGCCCCCCGTTTTGCCATCAGCCCAATACCGGGCCTTAGTCCTTACTCAATGATTTGGTAGCTCCTGTATTTGGATGGTATAAACCCCTACCCTCGGTCCTCGGTGTCCACGGCCTAGCCCGTATAGCCAAACCAGGGGGGCCGCGCTGCGTGGTTTCCTGCTTACGCCAGTAGTAGTAGTTATGCTCTCGCAGTTTTACCTGTTACGTTGGCGATGATGCCTACTTTAATCTAGCTAATTCGCGTTAGGGAACGTCGTATCTAGTTCGACGTCGATGTATTTCATTTGTATATAATTCCAGAGTGGCGGCAGGTTTATAGGTTGTGTAAAAAGAAAGCTAAAACTTAGCATACGCCAGCCCCGGTCTGATCTTTTCCGGACAAATATCCACTATCGGCGACGAGGCCGACAGTGCAAGTCAACATGCATCATTAGTGACTCTATACGGACAAATTCGCTCAACCATGTAGCAGGGAATTTACGAGCTCGTCGTGAAGTCGAACTTGATCTTACTATAATCCATAATAACCTCGTCTGATCAAGTTTGTCCCCGATCCGAACCTCCGTGTCCGAACCGGCCCCTAATACCATTTTCAAGTGTTGAGATCTCATGTGTTATTTGTCACGGTTACCCACCATCAACCCGCTTGAGTGGTTATAGGACGGAGAAACGGAGAAATACTGAGAGGCGCCCAACGTCGTCACTAATTATTAGTTAAATAAGAAATTGAGAAGCCAAGTTAGGATAATCCACAATCGGCATCATTACCTCTTAGACGTGATGGTGTAGGTATGTACGTAGAGTTGGCTGTGACATAGGTTTCAGCAAGATTTTCTGCTTTTCAAGTTTAGCAATATGGTTATTCATCAATAACCATATTTAGCCATATAACCTATGAATTTTGGGGTCTTGGGCCAACCATGAAAATATTCGGTATAGTCTAGAATGCAAAATACCAAGTTCATCCACCGAACCAGTGGGACTATACATGTATTCGTAAAAAAAAAGAACCTGGGCCGTGATCCGCGATTCCTATAATTTCGTAAAAGATTTAGTTGGCTAAGAACTTAGACTGGAAGCATAAGTACACACATACATACGAGGCTAGGGAATAACAAGGAACAAAAGAAGAAGAAAAATTTTCGTCTTATCCCCTGCAAATGGGGGATGGGTATGTGTAAGTCAAGCACATGAAATGGGGGGCATACCTTTAATTCCACGCTACCGCGGATCAGCTAGTGGGTTGGGTGGAATTTATCTGATGATCTGATAAGATTATCTCCCAGACCCGACAAAAACGGACGTCTTGGCATTGACAGGGGTGTCTGGCTGGTACCGGAGCAAGCATCGTCAAGCAGGAAGGTAGCCAAGGATACCTTGAGATCGTGAGATGGATGCTGAAAATCAAACAAATAATTCAATCTCAGACAAATGGGAAAAATACCGGAGATGAATGCTACTTTAGGTTTTCCGAGGAGACTTGTGTTTCTTTTTTTTTCTGTTTTCTATTTGGTATCGTCCCAGTTTCCTTGTCCGTGATCGCTTCGATTCTGTCTGCTTGTACACACACTAACACTAGAAAGTAGCCGAGCGGCTAGAGTTCTTATTACGAAGTAAATACTGATTTTGACCGATCATTTGTCCAGTGGGGGGCACATTTCATTACATTGCTACAGCATGGTATTATGCAAGTATGCTAGCGACGCCGAATAGGCTTATGGGCAGGTCTCGTCGCTTAAGCGGAACCACTTATATACGTATTAGGTATTTTTTTTTCTTTTTTTTTTTTCCCTTTTCATTCTTCTTTTGCTGTCAAAATTATGCCTATTCATTTTGTTCTATGGCCTGCTTTTTGCATATAAAACTTATGCTTGAAGAACCATTTATGGCATGCTTACATAGCTCGCGCAGCTTACATACCTAGGTAGCTTACGTAGGTAAACAGTAGCTTACATATGTGTGTCGTCATAATTTGTGTTTTGCATTACTTTGGTAACTGGGTCAATAAAAATAGAAATATTTCTAATTATTTACCTAAGAGATACATTTTATGAAAATCATCAACGAACGATTCGTGATTCGCAGCACCACAAGAAACAGGGACTTAACGTAAGATTTAATGTCTGGTAAGCCCATCTTCAGTTACATATAAAATGGATTAATCTGACACAAACTTCCCCGGAACAAGACTTTACACTAGATTCAGAAAGGAGCTAACCCAGGACTTTAGGTCTACGGTATGATTCATGATGTGTGATTATGCATGTGCGTGAAACCTGGGGAGATGCAGAGTGTGAGCCCGAGCTTTTACATTCCTAACTTAGGCATCTTATATCATACACTACATGTACATGAATGATTTTCTGTTTACTACTTAAGTTCACCAACTCCGTGGTGAACTCAGACTCTGGTTCTGGCTTTCTTCATAATCAGAAACCGATGTCTCGATAGAGGAAATGTATTTTCTCTCTCTATTGAACACCATATTTACTGAACAAACCAAGGAAACCCACATCGTTGTGTTCTTATCTTGCTACAGACATGTACATACAACTAACCTGGTCCTGAAATAGCATATCCGAAATAACGTAAAAGTTGGGGGTACACACTCGACCCATCCACGGCGCCATCAAGAACAACCCAGCTCAAACCTCACCCACGTCTCTGTTTCTCGTCCAATCCCCATGAGTCTAATTCGGCATTTCGAATCATGATCCTAGTGAATGTAACCCTTCAGCTGATCGAAGAAGGAGGAAAAGTGCCGCATTTGGTGGTCCCATGGAAAGAGAACCAATGACAGTGACGGTATTTCTAATCCATGCGTTGTGAGGTAATCTCCCTGTGGCTACCCGCGGTTCTATATAGGATTCGTGCTCTCAGTTCCGCAAACCACAGGACCCAGGAACCGAGACGTGCGGCGTGGACCCCCTCAAATGCTACCCATGCATGACGCTAGACACCTGGTCAGTTAAGTGAGCTACCTACCTACATAGGTAGTTTGCTGATTCCTGCGTTAGCAGCCTCTTCTGTGCAACGGATGGGTTGTAAGCTGAGCTATCTGGGGGTACTCTGCATATAACCTTTACTCGTTTAATCTCATTGGCGGATACCTACCTACTACCTCTCCTTCTTACATGAACACTCCCATATCGATCAATATTCGACGACGACTTATCATAGAGCTGTTGTTTGTCGAGACAACACCTGTTGAATATTCGGTCGTGCTGTTCTACTATCGCAGGTCTCGACAACGTGATAGGATAGGCTCGCCTCCTACAAGTTGTTGGTGCAAATAGAGGTGTTAGGGCGTGTGTAGAACTATCTACATAGAAACATACCTCCTATCTGTTCACCTGCGGCCAGCTGTACCAATGGGATCACCACCTGCACTAGAGGGCCTTTCAGCCCTCAATATAGTTCCTACAAGAATTGCAGGCCCTCACCTCCTACACAACCTAGTATCATCATCAACCAATAATGAATTTCCTGCTATCGATTTCCTTTCAGATCGAAAATACCGGTCTAGTGTCTCTTATAAGACTCTACATACCACAGCAAATTCATTATCTGCTCGTATTGCACAGAGCCTAGGCTCTGTACTGTCAACAAGTTCTGCAGAGCCCCTTATCATCCCGGTCTTGATACCTCAGTCCCCTGAGCTTTACATTGCTCTCCTCGCCATACTTAAGTGTGGAGGAGCTTTCTGTCCACTCAATCTAGATGCTCCACCTGATAGGGTCAGATTTATTCTCCAAGATGTCAAAGCTAAGGTCGTTCTGGCAAGCTCCAGCCTTGTCTCGAGAATCCCCACAGACGGCAATGCTTTCAGCGTCATATCGATTGATAGTTTGTTGAAACAGCCTGTCGAGGATCCCGACCTTCCATATGCTCATAGGCAAGCTGAAGAAGATGACCTAGCTTATGTCATGTATACATCTGGGTCGACCGGGACCCCTAAAGGGGTTGGAATATCTCATCTAGCTGCTACGCAGTCTCTGCTCGCTCACGATCACCATATCCCCCCTTTCAAGCGTTTTCTCCAATTTGCTGCCCCGACATTTGATGTCTCTGTATTTGAAATATTCTTCCCCTTATTTAGGGGGAAAACTCTAGTATGCGCTAGCCGTACACAGATGCTGTCAGACCTTCCTGCTATCCTAAGGCAGCTGGATATTGACGCATGCGAATTAACCCCGTCTGTGGCTGGTAGTCTGTTGAAGAAGAGGGAGAATGCGCCTTGCTTGCAGCTCCTTCTCACTATAGGGGAAATGCTTACTGAGCCCGTGATCCAAGAATTCGGGGGCAACCAGACTCAAGACAGCATGCTCTGGGGTATGTATGGGCCCACAGAAGCTACTATTCATTGGTAAGTAGTTATCATAGTATATTTATCGAAATCAAGCTAACGTGAGCTTTTAGCACTCTACAGCCAGCCTTAATGGTGGAGTCAGGGAAGACTAGTATTGGAATCCCACTTGACACCGTATCGGCATTTGTAATCGATATTTCAACTAGTGAGAACGATGCCTTTGAGTTCAAACCTATCTCCATAGGCGAGATAGGAGAACTCGCAGTAGGTGGATTCCAGCTAGCTACAGGCTATATAAATCGGCCAGAGCAGACAGCTGCAGCCTTTATCAACACAGATTGGGGGCGTGTGTACAGAACTGGTGACAAGGCTAGGATGCGACCTGATGGCACTATCGAGTGTCTGGGTAGGATCGAAGGTGGCCAGATCAAACTAAATGGACAAAGACTGGAGCTCGGTGAGATCGAACATGCTCTCTTACGAGTCCAAGGATGTCACAGTGCTTTTGCTACAGTGATATCCAATACCCTTGTTGCCTTTGCGGCAGTCGAAGACGTCACAGGAATGCGACAAAAAATTTTAATGCAATGTAAGGCCTGGCTGCCGAACTATATGGTTCCATCTGATATCCAAATAATGGAGGCCTTTCCGCGATTGCCTTCTGGTAAGATCGATAGGAGAAGGTTAACTCAGGAGTACGAAGAATTGTCCACGATATCAGTCTCAGGCATTCAACCTCAGTTCGAAGATGACTTGGAGCGTCAGCTCTGTGAGCTGGCAAGTGATTTACTTGGGAATAAGATTACTCCGTCTACTCGTCTCTCATCTGCCAGACTTGATTCATTAGCTGCTATCGAATATGCATCTATGTTGAGAGCGATAGGCATATCCATCAGCCCCTTAGATGTTCTTGGTACACCAACTCTTCATAATCTTCGGCATACAATCCTAAAGACAATGATCACGGAGTCCACTCTTGATTCATCAGAGTCAAACGTCAATGCCGGTTCTCCTCACAAGTCTTTGGATCTCTTAGACATAGAGGAAGCGGTAAAACCGTATACTGACGACATCGAGCGTGCCGAAAGATGCACCGCACTGCAGGAGTCAATGATCATAGAAAGCTTAAATGATCATCGATTATATATCAATCAAATCGAGTTGTCCATTTCAATTGATTATACCGTGGATGTGATAAAGTCGTGGATTTTCAACCTCGCCCAACGCAACGAAATTCTTCGTACAGGTTTCGCATACCATCACGACAAGTTGTGTCAGATTATCTGGAAGACACTTGATGAGAGTCAAGTTAGTACAAGAGGGGAATCTAACTTGCATAAGTTCATGGACCACCAAGCTTTTCTTCGCCGTCCCCTTAAGGTTGAGATAATACCCCAGGAGGCCCCTGAGAGCTATTATTCATTGGTGTTAACTTTGCACCACTCCATCTATGACGGATGGACCATAGATCTCTTGATAGAAGACCTAACACACCTTGCTAGTGGGAATTCGCCCATTGAGCGGCCACAATTCCGAAATATCTCTCGTCGTTTGGCAGAGACCACCGAGAAGGATACCATAGCTGCTAAAGAGTTCTGGGCAGAACATCTTCAAGGCAGCCAGTCCACTATTGTTCCCAACTTCAAGACTACACCTGTTCCATTCCCACAAATTACAACAATACGAAAAGACATCCGTACTGACCCTAAGATGCTGGAGGATATTGTGTTCCAATCTTCTATAAGCCCACAAGTTGTTTTTCAAGCTTGTTTAGCATGGTTATGGGGAGCGGTCAATGGTGTTGAAGACATAATATTTGGCTCGGTATCGTCGGGTCGAACTCTTCCAGTCAATGAAATTGAAAGGACAATGGGCCCATGCGTTGCTACTCTACCCCTAAGAGTGAATCTTAAACATTCTCGGACAATTGGTGATTTTCTTCAAAGCATTCACACAACAAATCGCGAAGCTCTCCGTCATGGGCAGCTTCCACTCGCCGATATTAAAAGAGCCGCTGGGTTTCCCATAGCTTCTAGACTCTTCGACCTCATATTTGCCTATCAAGAAACACTTGTGAGCCGTAGGAGAAGGCCGGGACCAGTGACAGAGGTTGGACACAAAGATGCTGTGGAAGCTGCGCTTCTCATTGAAATACAACCTTGTGAAGGCCATTACGCGTGTCAAATAACCTGGCACACGGATATATTCTCAGAATCACAAGTTCATGCGTTTTCGGAACAATTAGAGAGTCTAGTTGACTACTTTATTTGCCATACTGATGCAACACTTGATAGCGCCTCGCAGTGCTTCCCATCCAAATACCTATCGCATTACAATGAGCAACCCCAATGCATCGAAACTTTCGCGAGCTTGTCGGAGCTTGTGGAAAACACAGCCTCACATTATCCAACTAATGAAGCCTTATGCTTTGCCACAGCCATCAGTGACTCTAGTATGAAGTCAGAGATCCTCACCTACCATACTCTGAATTCTCGAGCGAACCAAATCGCGCATTATCTTCAACGTGCTGGTGTTGTGCCGGGAGAAACAATTGCATTGATCATGGACAAGTCGCCTTTGCTCTATTGCTGCATTTTGGGCATATTGAAAACTGGCTGCTCATACTTGCCAATGCTCCCTAGTACACCTCTCCAACGAATTTTGCTGATTCTTGAACAGGCTCAACCCCGATTTTGCTTTATTGATAATGGCACCCCCTTTTCAACATCGGATGAAACCCCGTGCACAATCCTGGACATAGAGTCCATAGATCTGAGCAGGTTCCCTGATGGCAACGTCGTGGTCGAAGGGGACCTATCTCGTCTTGCTTATATCATCTACACGAGCGGGACAACAGGTAGCCCCAAAGGTGTAACCATCTCAAACAAGAACATGCTCAGTAACATTAAAGTGTTATCTGGTATTTACCCTCACGACCCAACGGATAGAATGCTTCAAGCATGTTCCCAAGCTTTCGATGTATCGGTTTTTGAAATATTCTTCGCATGGGCAAACGGCATGTGCTTGTGCTCGGCGACCAATGACACACTCTTTGAGGACTTTGAAAGAGCAGTTCGCGCTCTCAAGGTCACCCATCTGAGCATGACGGTCACAGTCGCATCTCTGCTTAATCCATCTAATGTTCCAAATGTCAAGTTTCTAGTGACCTCTGGGGAACCTATGACAGACGAGGTTCTCAAAAAATGGGCTGATCACCTTTACCAAGGTTTGCCAATCTATCCATTTCACCTAATTCTCGGTAAATGCTAACGAAGTTAGGTTATGGTCCTTCTGAGACCACCAATATCTGTACAGTAAGAAAAGTAACGAGGGGTGATTCATCTCAGTTCTTGGGTCACTCATTAGAAAATACTTCAACTTTTGTCTTCTACCCAGAATCAACGAACCTAGTGCCAATAGGATGCGTGGGTGAACTGTGCTTCGGCGGAGATCAAGTGTCGCCGGGGTATTTGAAAATGTCAGAGGCAACAGCTGCCAAGTTCTTCCATCATTCTCATTATGGGCATTTATACAGGTCTGGAGACTTAGGTCGTATGCTGCCTGATGGCTCTCTTATCATTCTAGGCAGGTTGGACAACCAAGTAAAGCTCCGGGGTCTGAGGATTGAGCTGCAAGAGATTCAAGCACTTGTCTTGAAGACTGGTCTTGCAAGAACCTGCACAAGTGTGCTTATCAATCGTTCTAACTCAAATAACCAGCAGCTCGCGTTGTTCTATGTTCCTCTTGGGCATGAGTCCGCAAAATTCGGCTTCCTACCCCTTATAGACCCAATCAAAGAAGCAATTATGATGCTCCACCAAACGCTCCAAGCTGCTTTACCAGATTATATGGTGCCTGCGTTTATCTTCCCCATTTCCACATTACCACTGACACCGTCAGGCAAGGTGGACAGCGCATCTCTCCGTTGCTCGATTGATGATATTTCTGATGATGTACTAAATACATGCAGCTCCTTACATGGAAATGACGAAGAATCTTCCGAATGGACGTGGATCGAATCTGTTATTGCGAGTACGCTATCAGATATATTGCACTTGAACGAGCAGGTGATTGGTCGTTGGAGCTCATTTGCTACCATTGGTCTAGACTCGATTTCTGCTATGCCCCTGTCTCGGAAGCTCCAAGCTAGACTACACACAAGAGTCCCCCTATCTTTAATTCTACAGAACCCCAGCATTGGACGACTAGCTGCAGCTATATCGAAACAAGATGCTACAAAGACGGAAACCCTCCCAGCGCAAGCCAGTTTACTTCCACAGCCACTCGTAGAAGAAATCCGTATGCACTTTGCGAATCAAGAGAGTTTGGTGGCTAATGTCCTTCCATCAACTCCATTACAAGAGGCTATGCTCACATCATCCCCCTTGTCCGATGGGGCTACTCCATCCTACTATAACCAGATGCTCTTCCGACTTCATATACCATCAACTTTAATGATGGATTATTGGAATGCCATGTTCCAGCGCCATGAGATATTGCGAACATGTTTCGTAACGACCGATGATGTGCGCTATCCTATAGTCCAAGTCGTACTGGAATCATATGTACCCACGTGGAAGACGTTCGAGTTAGATATGGAACTCTTACCTCAGCTAGCCTCTCAACATATGAGTATGGCTTCAGTAGGAGCTGACGAATCAGAACCTCTACTGTCTCTTGCAATCATCCGCACACATGATTCGGGAGAATACTTATCATTTGTTTGCCATCACGCCGTTTACGATGGCATATCTATGCGCACTTTGCTTTCAGAAATTGAGGCCCTGTACCACAATCGGGAACTTCGGTCTCCTCTCTCTTTTGAGACTTTTCTTCGAAATATGCTTCAGCCAAGTTCAGGGCAAGATGAATTCTGGGCAGAAAGTTTCCGTGGGTTCACAGCACCACATCTCACAGAGAACACCGTTAAAAATGACACCGATCACATTACGGTGACGACTCGAGCATCTAAACTTCCCTTTATATCGATTGAGTATCAACTTAAGGCACTTGGTATTTCACTCTTATCCGTTTGCCAAACAGCGTGGGCTCTCACCTTATCTCTACTACATGGACGTTCTGATATCTGTTTCGGGAATATCACAAGCGGTCGCTCAGTGGACCTAGAAGGAATTGATACACTGGTAGCGCCCTGTTTCAATACTATACCAATAAGAGTAGATTTATCTCAGTCGAAACTTCTAGTAGAAGTTATGAAAAGGCTTCAGTCGTTTAATACCGATATGATACCTTACCAGTTCACTAGCCTACGACGAATTCATTCTCAGGTTTCACCGCAATCACGTCTATTCGACACTGTTTTCATACTACAACCTCATTCGGAGCCCCTAGATGATAGCATATGGTCGTTAGAAATGGAGAACGGCGCCATGGATGTAAGTTCAAGTAAGCAAATATCTTATATACCATAACTTACCAGTTCCCAGGTTCCTATAGTCTGCGAGATGATACCCTCTAAAGAAGATAACATCTTAAAAATACAACTTCATCGCGATCCGTAAGTATGATTTATATATGATAAACCATTAAGTTTTTTTTTTTTTTTTTTTGGTTCAGTTATTAACACTATAGCAGCTCCTTATTCTCACACGAGACTCTTCTATTGATTGAGGAAATATTCCTCCATGTTTTTGACATTTGTCTCAACCATCCGCTATCCCAAACATCAACGCTCACAGTTCTCCCGCCACATTGGACAGATCGAGTATCAAATTTACGCTCAGAAGTTGTCCATGAACATACTCAAACCACAGACATGGCAATTTCTAACGAAGAGGAGTGGAGCCAAGTAGAACTTCAAGTCCGAGCTGCTCTGTCAAAATTCACCGACATCCCGGAGCAGGCAATTCAGCGACATACGCCGCTATATCGCTACGGGCTAGACAGTATTGCTTCTGTCCAACTCGCTACACTCCTTTGTCGCGGGAACCTCCTCGTATCTGCCATTGATGTGATTGAGAATCCGACGTGTGCAGGGATCGCCGCCTGCATCTTAAAAGACGACCAGGGCATCAATGAGGCTATTTATAACTTCGACAACTTTCGAAGCCAAATTAGTAACGATATCGCCCAAACTAAAGGTCTGCCCGCCCAATTGGATGATGTCCTACCCTGCACTCCCACTCAGGAAGGCATGATCTCCCAATTTCTGGTATCCGAAGGGAAATTCTATTTCAACTATGCGAGCTGGTCCTTGGATCCTGAATTAAATCTACAGCATTGTGCTGATTCATGGGCACGCCTCGCCGCTCAGCACCAGATCCTCCGCACTGGATTTATACCTGTCAGTCACCAAAATAGTTCCTTCGCAATGGTGGTTCACTCCGAGGCAGAGTTTCGCGTGCCAGTAATTTTCCGCCAGTCGAGCACCTTCGACCCCAAGAAATGGCACGCGGAATGCTCTAAAAGCGCCTTACATATGCTCTCGAAGCCTCCATGGCAAGTAGCGATTGTCACCGAAGAAGGTAATGACAGCACCAACAGCGGCCGGGCTACAATGCACTTGTCAATACATCACGCACTGTATGATGCATTTTCGCTTCGTAGTCTACTTGATGATCTAGCCTCCCTAGTTCTTCACACAGAACATGAGAATAGGTCCTACATTCGTCCAGCATTAGCTCATTTCTTCACTCCGGAACTTTCGCCTCAGCGATCGGAAGACTTTTGGGCGGGAAAAGCTGATGAACTAGTCATTAACAAGTTTCCAACTATGACACCTGTCCAAGTTGAGGACCATAAGTTTTGCACGGCGAAAAAGACATGTAGCATATCCTCTAAGACTCTCCGGCAAGGTGCAGCTAGAATTGGCACGACTCCTCAGGCGGTGTTTCAGACGGCCTGGACTCAGATCCTCTCTGCCTACCTTGGAGAACCATCCGTCACATTTGGTATTGTGTTAGATGGCAGGACGTCAGAGAAGACAAGAAATGCTATGTTCCCGATGGTCACAACACTACCTGTTTTAGCACAAGACCTTGCTTCGAACACGGAACTGCTAGAGTACATGACACGATATAATGCTAGCATACGGCGATATGAGCACACGCCATTGTCTCATATCCAAAGATGGTTGGGACACCCTGAAGGCCAACTCTTCGACACATTGCTTGTGTATCAATCGTCTAGCCAATCTGAAAATCGGGCACCCTGGAAAGTTCTGGAAGATACAGGGTCTGTTGAATACGCAATTTCACTGGAAATTGAAGAGTCTGCTTCATCATCTATCAACCTTAACCTCACATTCAACACAGCAGTCTTGCCAGTAGAACAGGCTCGTATCCTACTAGCTCAGGCTAATATTATAATCGGCGAGCTTCTCGGTGCAGAAAACCTCGACGACGACCTGACAGCCACTGGTCCCGATATCTTCTCCGTCCTTCCTCCAGAATTTCAAGAGCTCCCGACTCCTGCGCCACTTCTACATGAACTTGTTGAGCATACAGCGCAACGCATTCCCGAGGCTTTAGCGCTAGAGTTCGTCGATGATGTAGGTCACACAGTGATCTCACGGCAGTGGACATATGAACAATTGAACGACATGGGTAACCGCGTGGCCAATATGATTATGAGCAAAAACATCCCTCCAGGTAGCATCATTGCCACTTGTTTCAACAAATGTCCAGAAGCCTATTTTACAATTTTGGGTATACTGAAGGCAGGGTGCGGCTTCTTATCTTTGGACCCTACTGCTCCTATTACGCGGCAGGAATTCATTCTGAAGGATTCCGAGGCAGCAATATTGCTTGTAGAGGATGTCATTGGCACTGAAAGATATCATAATGTTACTGCTCCAGTACAAGTGATTGATAACACTATGCTTCAGACATTCCCGGCTGTGATGCAGAGCCTGTCATGCCCTATAGACCCTTCGGACACCTGTTATTGTCTATATACAAGTGGCACCACTGGTACCCCTAAGGGCTGTCTTATAACCCACGATAATACTGTTCAAGCCATGGCAGCCTTTGAGCAACTCTTCATGGGCCATTGGGACACCGATTCCCGATGTCTACAGTTTGCGTCATTCCATTTTGACGTATCCGTACTGGAGCAATATTGGTCTTGGTATGTTGGCATTACGCTAGTCAGTGCACCAAAGGACCTCATCCTCAGTGATCTAGCTTTGGTACTGTCCCGGTTAAAAATCACTCATATTGACCTCACGCCGAGTCTGGCGCGATTGATTCATCCTGATGAAGTTCCAAGTCTCTGTAAGGGGGTATTCATCACGGGAGGCGAGCAGCTACGACAAGACATATTACAGGCCTGGGGGTCCAACCAAGTCATATACAACGCTTACGGTCCTACAGAAGCTACAATTGGCGTGACTATGAACCAGCGGGTACCCGCAAATGGCCGACCAACGAATATTGGTAAACAATTTCCAAATGTTGGTTCGTATGTCTTCAAGCCTGGTACAGAGACGCCGGTGCTTCGAGGTGGTGTGGGCGAGCTTTGCGTTTCGGGACGGCTTGTGGGTAAGGGATACCTCAACCGTCAAAATCTCACCGATGAAAAATTCCCCTACCTAAAGCACTACGGCGAACGAATTTATCGCACTGGTGACCTAGTTCGAGTCCTCCACGACGGCTCCTTTGACTTTCTAGGCAGGGCAGACGACCAGGTTAAGCTCCGCGGACAGAGACTCGAGATAGGGGAGATCAATCATGTGATTAAGGAGAGTCTATCAGGTCAGATCACCGATGTAGCCACTTTAGTTACAAGGCGTGATAAACAGGACCGAGATCTCCTTGTATCATTTGTGGTCTCAACTTCAGGTCAGCTGCAACCTAAAGTCGACTTGCAGGTCTTTCATGAGAAGCACTATCATGAGATATCTCGAACTGCCCAGGGTGCTTGTAAAGGCCGCCTACCAGGATATATGGTTCCCACCTATATACTATGCATCCCTTTTATCCCACTTTCGGCCAATAATAAGGCTGACACTAAACAGTTGAAGCAACTTTTCGCAGAGCTATCTCAAGATGAATTGAGGACTCTCGCGACAGGGTCTATGGAGGCCAGCCGCCCGTTGAATGAGAAGGAGAAGCTCATATCACAAGCATTATCCAAGGTTGTCCTTATTGAAAGCAGTGACATATCACCGTCGTCCACAATATTTCAGCTGGGTATTGATTCAATTACGGTTTTGAGACTAGCTAGAGAGCTTCGATCCTCAGGGTTCACTTCTGCGGACCCCTCGCTCATACTGCGTAATCCTCAAATCAGCCAGCTTGCACAGGTCTTGAGTCAACCAGACATGAATACTTCCCTCAATCAGGTAATACAGATCAGGCAATCAATACATGCCCTGCACCACAAACATATCGGTATGGCTTGTAGAGTTCTGGACGTTAACAGAGCCAAGGTGGACTACATAGCACCGTGTAGCCCCCTACAAGAGGGAATGATCGCGAGATCTAGAACAATAGGTGATACCTCGGCTTATTTCAACGAGTTTCGATTCGAACTAGAAGCGGGCGTGTCAATCAGTCAGCTCAAAGCATGCTTCGATCATGCAACTGCTACATGTCCTGTGCTAAGGACAACATTCCTCGAATCTTCTGATGGGTATCTCCAAGTCGCCATCAAAGATCAATTAACACGGTGGACCCACATTGAGGTTAGAGGGGAATCAGTCGAGGAAGCCATGGCGGGACGTCGCCAACAATGGTTGCAAGCCAACTCACGACAGCTGTGTTATCTAACGGAAGTTGACCATTTCGAGCATTCCGGGTCCCATACACTAGTATTGCGCATTTTCCACGGGTTATACGACGCATACAGTTTCGAGCTCATGCTTCAAAACATAAACAGAGAATACAATGGCGACTCACCCGACTATGGACCAACGTTCATCGATATGTTACCAAATGGCCCACTCTTAAGTCATCATCAGTCACATCTATTCTGGGAATCACTTTTCAAAAACCACTTTTTCCAACCGATGCCTCCACTATGTCCTAATCCTGGCGCTTCAGATAGTACCCTATCTCAAGTGATCCAGATAGACGGCCTAGATGAGCGACGTAAGGAGCTAGGTGTAACACATCAAACTATATTACAAGCTGCTTGGCTTGTTACTTTACAGCAGCACTTTTCCTCGTCACCAGCTTTTGGTGTTGTATTTTCGGGAAGGTCTATCATTGTTGATGGCGTAGACAAGGTTATTGGCCCTATGTTCAATACATTACCTTTCAGAGTCGACGACTCCAACGATCTAACTTGGGCCTCGCTGGTCCACAGTGTTCACGAGTATAACACGACAGTTCTATCCTTCGTTCACACTCCACTACGGGATATACAGAAGTGGTGCTCTAAAGGAAGGGCTCTGTTTGATATACTGTTCACCTTTGACCGGGAAGACCTCCTTAGCGAGGAAGAGGATGGACCCCTGAAATCACCAATCAGTTCCACCGGATACTTGGACTACCCACTAGCGCTTGAAGCAGTCTTGACACGGGATCGAAGCCTGAGAATCACCATTGCAGCCAAAGCTGAGATTGCTGATGAAGATGCTATCACGATACTTCTGACTGACTTCATGACGCATTTACAGTCACTAGCTGCCTCAGACGATAACACATTCCTACCAACAAAATGTGGAACCCTTCATGCTGATACAACGACTTCGGCCTCGTCAGTAACGTCAGATACCCACTTGACAGTTCCAAGTGTGCCAGACACAACACATCCCGCGTTCACATGGTCAAAACAAGCACACCTAGTTCAACATGAGATCGCCTCTATCGCTGGGGTTGATGATGAGGAAGTTTCAGAAATAACGAACTTATTTGAGCTTGGTCTAGACAGTATTGATATAATCAAACTGGTCTCTAGATTGACTCGGCTCGGGTTTCAGGTATCGGTCAGCGATTTGATAAGAGGGCCAACGATACAGAGTATCATGCTTTCAGGGGATATTAGGAATGCCGACCCTAGTATTCATTCATCTAGGCCTGATCGTCTTGAGGGCTCTATTCCTCTGATAGAGGAGCATCTTAGAAAGGGCGGTATGGATTTCCAGGATATCGAAGCCGTCCTACCCCCCACGCCAATCCAAGATTCTCTGGTCGCAGATATGATATTGTCCGACTTTCAAAGATATTTCAACCATGATATCTTGGAAATCCTCCCAGGAACCAACATTGACCGTCTGAAATCAGCTTGGTCAACAGTGCATTCGAATTCTCCCATCCTGCGTACTAGATTCGCCGAGGTTGATGATCCGAAAGTAGACACCGCGTATTGTCAGATCATTGAGAAGAAACAACTTAAATTTGGCCCTACCGTAGATCTTGACGACCTCAGCGATATCACCACGGTCATTGATCGGGCTCGAGTGCGGGCAGCGGCGGCCAGAGGCACCTCGGATCTCTTTCAACTCAGTATCGTGACAGTAGCGGATAGAAAGTTCCTGGTCCTTTCCATCGCACATGCACTCTATGATGGCTGGTCACTCGACATGCTCCATAGAGACGTACAGGCAGCATATGAGGGTCATTACGCAGCGCGGGAACAATACACGCTATATCTTGAACGCCTGATATCCCGCTCTAGTTTGAAGTCTGAGATGTTTTGGTCTGACTTTTTGCATGGCGCTCAGCCTACTCTGCTTGAACCGGTCGGGCATCTACCAGAAGATGCACCAATCACTATTCATCGGTCGAAGAGAGTGTCGAGGCTAGGCCTTTCAGATATCAAAGCCATCTGCAGGAATTATCGCATCACTCCTCAGATTCTAGGCCAAGGCTGTTGGGCAGCAGTTCTGGCCTCTTTGTCAGAATCGCTAGATGTTTCTTTTGGAGTAGTGCTGTCGGGGCGAGAGACTGAGGAGGCTCAAAACTTACTATTTCCGACTATGAACACGATACCCATGAGGATCATATTACACTGGAAAGTTGCAGAGTATCTCAAATACTTACAAGATACCATGTCCAACGTCATAGAATTCCAGTATATTCCATTGCGAAAAGCACAGAGATTCTCGGAGGCGCAAGGAGACCAGCTATTCAACACCCTCTTCCTCCTCCAAAATGTTAAAGAGCAACCGGTTAGCGATAATCCCCTCGTGAAATCGGTACATGAGTCTTCGGCAGTGGAGTATCCAGTTTGCATTGAATTGGAGCTTTATGATCAATCGGTCATATGGCACATAGCATGTGATGAAAGATATGTCTCCTCGGAAGACGCAGAGAAGATATTATCAGACCTCGAAGTCGTTCTACATCATCTATCCGAGAAACCAGAAGCAGACGTTCTTGACTTCGACTCTGCCTCGGGTAAGGTGTCTATCTGCGGGTTAGAGCCCGTAACACTAAGCAGCAGATCTCATACTACGACAGAATCGAAGCCAGCTATCTCCACTCCGGATCCTATCGAGCATTCTATTGCGGAAGGTCCTCTTCTAGATGTTCTAGCCGAATTGTCGGGCATGGATCAACGAGACATTGATCTTGAGCAGTCTATATTCCATCTTGGTCTCGACTCAATCAGTGCTATCAAAGCAAGCTCGATGCTTCGAAAACGTGGTTTGAATGCTTCTGTCAGGGATATACTACAATCCCCTTCGATTAGACATCTTCTAAAGCAGCTATCCATTTCTACCAACCGAAATGAACCCAATCATTCTAAGCTTTTAGCTGTTCAGGATTTTGTTTACAATGATCTTGATACTACCAGCTTAGTCCAAAAGTCCGGGTTGGATCCGAATTCGGTTGAGAAGGTTCTACCAGCTTTACCTACACAGGTTCATATGCTAAGCGCCTGGAAAAATGCCAATGGCGCTGTTTTCTTCGCAAGGTTTGCATATAGAATCTCAAGTCAGGCCACTCGTCAGGATATATCAAATGCTTGGAAAACCCTGGTAGACGAAATACCTATTCTACGCACGACCTTTGTCGCAACTGAATCCACAGCGACTCCGTTCGTGCAGATAGTCATCAAGCCAGGTATTTCAAATGCGACCGTCGAGAAACTATCCACAGAAACGGATAGTGGACGATATGAGCTTATTTACGGAGCTACACCATTTGCTTTCATTCACGTGGCTGAATCTTGTTCAGGGGCTCTACAGATGTACCTCCATATCCACCATGCAATTTACGATGGTGTCAGTCTTCCACTAATTATACAGCGGCTCACAACTCTCTGCAACTCATCCCCAACTCCTAGCAATCCAAGCCATCAAAACGCCTGGTATAGCTTCGTGTTAGAGCATAGCACCCCGCAAACCAAAACCAAGAGGGAGAAGTTCTGGAAGTTGTACCTTCAAGATGGAACGAGATCTAGCCTGATCGACCAAAAACCAAAATCCACGCTCCCGAGCGAGCAGTCTGTCGCCGAGTTCCAGAAGAACGTATTCAGCGACATCGCCCAACTAAGGCACCTGTGCTCCGCACACGGCATCACTATCCAAGCGCTCTTCTTCGCAGCATACGCGCGCGTCCTCGCGAAACACCGTCACTCATCCCGCGGTGTCTCAGCCCCATCATCAAACGGCGACAACGTCATTTTTGGTATTTACCTCGCCAACCGATCCAGCCGCCCGGGTCTCGAGGCAGCGCCCCTCCCCACGCTCAGCATCATCCCTCTCAAGGTCGCCGGTCCGGCCACGAAAGACCTCGTTGCGCTAGCGGGCGAGATCCAGAAGGACATTTTCGCTATCAGCGCGTTCGCGCATTCGTCTGCTAGTCTGTGGGAGATTCACGAGTGGACCGGGGTGCAGGTCGATACCTTCGTCAACTTCCTCTCCCTGCCCGACCACGCGGAGGCGGCTGCTGCTGATATAGGTTCGGTTTCTATCAGCGAGATGTCTGAGCAGGAGTTGTCGTCGCCTGTCCAGAGTGATATCGATATTGCGCCGTATCTGGCTTGCCCGGACGCGGAGTCGCTATTACCAAACAGAGTCAGAGAATCATATGTCGTAAGTTTATTCCCCCCTCCCCTTGATGTGGCAAGATATATATCACTTTACGAGATGCCCTGATCCCATAGCTGTTGTGTCAGACTAACTAACCTCTTGTCAAACACACAGGATGCGGTAGATGTTGAAGTAGCAGTTCGGTCAGAATCCATGGACATCGGCGTCTTTTGCCCATCGTCTCGTTTTTCGTCATCCCAGGCTCAAGAGCTGATCAGAGAGATTGTCTCGACGTTGAAGTCATTGTGAAGCGATCAGGTTCTAGTTATTACTACTGTTGTTGGGTCTATTCAGAATGTTTAAATCAGCTACGCAAAGCGGGCATTGAATTTCTTTCCCTTTTTCCTTTCATAATGTTATGTAGTTACCGGGTCATTTCATCATAGTTTATCACGCCTTGTTTGTTCATATCTGTTCCTGTAGTCTTGCATTTCCTTTCAGTCATCTTAGGTATCAACATGATATTTTCTACCTAGTAGCTCTTCAATACGAGTGATTGTGATATCGTAAAAGGTTCCTCATATTTCTCCTTCTCTCCTTGCCTCTTCACGTAATCAAGAACCTCCCCCTGTCTCTCATATCACCTCGTTACTTTTCGCCAAGCTCGGGTTGTCTCTAAAAGGGGTCAAGATAGTTTGTCCCCGCAACGCTCCTCGACACCATAGGGAAGGAGAATTGGGTTTCTCGTATTTGCCCTAGTCACGACGACGAGTATAGCAGTTGATAAGAGATCAGTAGTTGCACGGTCATATGACATGCTCTCAGTCTAGCACGGACGGTTCTCCAGGAACGGGGATGTAAATATGGGAAGCGCGCGATACACATGAGAGCTTATTCATTGTTCAGGCTTAGCCCCGGTAGTACGGCAAGGCACATGGGTCTCAAGCGGGGAGCGACTGTGTTGAGCTATAATACCGGCTGTTAATGTTATCTGCTGCTAAATATACTTGCTCGCCCGGCCGGGGAAGTTCGTTTATGCTTTACTACTGTTGGTACAGTCACGCGATCTACCATGTTTACTAATAGATGCAGTGTAATTCTCTCAGTGCTGTGGCTTCCCCCATCCTCTTCCTCTCTTTCTATGATGGAACATTACATTTCCCGGGGCTTGGATGCAAGGTTGCGGTCCTCACCTTAGCGCACCGGGCCGGTAAGCTACACTGTAAGATCTTTCAGATGTATTTGGCAGTTCGGTATATAATTTCGCGAGCGACCTCTTTCTTCAGGATGAATCCTCGAGGAATTGTTCTAGTAGGGTTTAGGACCTAATGCCACCTTCCAAGGTCGACTCAACTGCGCTCAAACGATGCTTCTCATCCATGATTTCTATAGGTAGTAGGACTGGTCTAGCCGCTAGGACTTTCAGGTTTGATTCTTCTTGCTAGATATGGCATCGTAAATGCATGCGCCAAGGAGCTTCGAGAAAGAATAACCCTGATTTATGGTATTAGTATTCATCGTAGGCGGGAGTTTAGAGCACAACTGGAGGTAAGGAACGGCTCATTCGCACGCAATTTGATAACGCCATAATATCCAGCGCTATCGGCTCTCCTTCTGTTCTCGGAAGGTCTGCGGGATAGAAAGCTTTAAAAGTCTTGGCTCAGTGAGGGTTTAAAATATCACATATCAAATACGAACCATACAGGCGCAAGAATCAGCCTCGTCTCTCTAAAGATCTCTCTTGCGCTAGATTAGCAATAAGCTTAAGAAGAAGCCCGGCAGTGGGTAAGACAAGCGATAGTTAGCAATGCACAACTTCTTGGTGGGAGAGTTCTTATCTTGATGTCCCTGACGCTTCCCCTCAACCCACACTATATGATTGGTCTTATGATGCCAAGATGACCATTGAGACATGGGGTCACGCTTTGGTCAGCGGAGTGCCAAGGCTGTAAGGTTGGCCTCGCTTGATAATGTAATTAAGAACTAGGCCGTGAGAAGAATGTGGGAGAGCCAGAGCAAACTATCCTCGAGATAGAGCCTGGCGCAAGGCATAAATCGACGATCACTCTCCGGAATCAGGATCCGGAATCAGCACACCTCACTTGCCTTGAATAATATGTCATGGTCCGAATCGGTTGACTTAACGTTGACAGGGAAAGCTATTAGTAGGTGTCTATATCATCATTGTCGATATGGTGGAATCGCAATGTCTCCTATCAATTCGGCCTACTATTTCCAGTCCGAGTAAAGCATAGGTTTGATAATCAGAGCTGGCCGTCCTCGGAAGCTGCTGTTTTCTCTTGCAGCATAGTATGCCGGGGCCCGCATGCTGCAGTAGGGTCGTGTGCCTTAACCGCCGTTGGAGGACGCCCAACTGCCAATCCGGATCATGCCGAATCCATCTTCGTATCAAGCTTCGTCTTGGCGGCCGATCCACCGTGATCAGGGACTCGCCCGGGCGTCAGATGTCCTTGTTCAGGTGCGCGCCGGTTTCTACTCTAGATCCTATCCTCTTTCCCTTCGTGGATTCGTATTCCCGAAAGTAGAACTACTGACGATGGTACCATGCCAGTCGCGTACCGATATGTGCATTTCATGTGCCTTCTTGAATAGCTCTATCTCTGGAGGTGACATGCACGCGACTATAGTGAACGGATAGGACTAATCTCAATCCATCCTATCCCTACCGATAAACACTTCGTTCATATTGTTTAGGACTTTTTGATCGAAATAGGAAGCTCTTCTGCACAGGATGTCGGCGTCTGTAGCTTGCTTGAAGCTTAGCTCAAGCAAGGGAACTGACTATATAATGCTCAACGACGAGCCATCATGAAAAAAACGAATAGCTCAAGCTCATCAGGCACCCTCATCCGTTCTCTATAGGCCTGCCCGGATCTCAGAAGCTCTCCCGCTTGTAAATCATCTAATATGAAGTCGCTCTTGCTCCTTGGCCTTCTCGGGGCCTCCCTGCCCGTTGAGGGTCATCCTACTCACACGCATACCTACAAGTCCAGCCTCCGACGCCGGACAGTAGACCTGAATGCATACCGTCTCAGCCATGACGTAGAATACACCAACCGAGCTGCCACTAAGGCCGACTCAACCGTGAGTCTGCTAAAGCGTGCTGACTACGTCGAAACCGCGACCGAGGTCGTAAAGAAAGTTTTCCCGGACGCCACATTCCGCGTCGTCGACGATCACTATGTTGGTAACAACGGGATCGCCCACGTCCACTTCAAGCAGACCGCTCATGGCATTGATATCGACAACGCCGACTTCAACGTCAACGTGAGTACCCCAAGATCAGAAAGATAAGCCTAGGTAAAGCATAAAGCTGACAAACCCTCACAGATTGCCGCGGATGGATCCGTCTTCTCCTACGGTAACTCTTTCTTCAAGGGCGCCATCCCGGAGCAGAGCCCGTTGCAGAAGCGTGACATCACCGATGCTGCCAAGGCCCTTTCCGGAGCTGCCTCCATCCTCGAGCTACCTGTCACCGGTGAGGCCACCGCCGAGCCCGCTGAGGGTACCGAGACGTATACCCTCAAGGGAACTTCAGGTGCCCAGAAGGACCCCGAGGCACGCCTAGTCTACCTGGTCAAGCCCGATGGCGAGTTGGCTTTGACCTGGAGAGTCGAGACTGATATTGTCGACAACTGGCTGCTCTCATATGTCGACGCCGAGACGAATGAGGCAGTTCACGGCGTAGTCGACTGGGTTGCTGAGGCCACCTACAAAGTCTTGTAAGTCGAATAGCTTCATGCTTTATAAAATTAAGCCCAAAACTGACATAGTCTTAGCCCGTGGGGTATCAACGACCCTGATGAGGGCAGCCAACAGGTCGTTTCTGACCCATGGGACCTTGAGACGTCCGAGTTCACTTGGGTTTCGGACGGAACCAATGAGTACGATACTACCCGTGGCAGTAAGTATTCGCTTGGCGTATTGTGGGACATCCAGCCCCCCATTCAATCGCTGACTCAAGAACTTCGCAGACAACGGTATCGCGCAGACCAATCCCGACGGCGGAAGTGACTATCTTAACAACTACCGCCCGGAGAGCTCATCGCTCGCCTTCGAGTACGACTGGGACAAGACCTTGACTCCGCCATCAACTTATGCCGACGCGTCAGTAACGCAGCTGTTCTACACTGCCAACACCTATCACGATCTCCTATACGATCTTGGTTTTACTGAGGTGGCCGGTAACTTTGAGACCAACAACAATGGCCAGGGCGGCAGGGGCAGCGACGCCGTCATCCTCAACTCACAAGACGGCTCCGGCACTAACAATGCCAACTTCGCGACTCCTCCTGATGGACAGCCCGGACGTATGCGGATGTACCTCTGGACCTACTCCACCCCCTACAGAGACTGCGCCTTCGAGGCCGGTGTCATCATTCACGAATACACCCACGGCTGTATGTTACCTCTACTCCAAGCCCACCCGGCAATTTGGCATGGAAATCAAGCTGACCTATTCTTTTTCGTACAGTGTCTAACCGTCTGACTGGTGGTCCCGCTAACTCGAACTGCCTGAACACCCTTGAGGCTGGTGGTATGGGTGAAGGATGGGGTGACTTCATGGCGACGGCGATCCGCCTAAAGGAGGGCGACACTCGCGACACGGACTACTCGCTCGGCGCCTGGGTGTACAACAACCCCGAGGGTATCCGCGCGTACCTATACTCGACCAAGCTCGACGTGAACCCATACATGTACACGACGCTCAACACCTACAACGAGGTGCACGACATCGGTGAAGTCTGGGCCACGATGCTCTACGAGGTCCTATGGAACCTGATCGACAAGCACGGCCTCAACCTCGACGCTAAGCCCACCTTCGACTCCAACGGCGTCCCGACCGACGGCAAGTTCCTGACCATGAAGCTCGTCGTCGACGGAATGGCACTGTAAGCAAAGACCCTGTTCCTCACTGTAATGCTTTGGAGCTGAAACCAACTGACACGTTCTCTTCTAGGCAACCCTGCAACCCCAACTTCATCGAGGCTCGTGACGCCATTATCGATGCTGACGAGGCCCTCACCGGCGGAGACAACGCGTGTGAGATCTGGACCGCCTTCGCCAAGCGAGGCCTTGGTGAGGGTGCCGCGTACTCGAGCCGCGCCCGCACCGGAAGCAACAGGATTCCCAGTGGCGTCTGCTAAACGCCCGGACTTGGCCTTTCCCCATACCGCAGGTGGCTCAGTCAGATTTTGAGTCTCTAGGAATCAGACGGCCCTGCGTTAATGACTATGTATAATCTATATCATTATGTAGAAAAGATTTAATGTGTTCATAATGCAAATTGAATTGAAATAATATCACTTTGCGGTAGCAAATCAAGTGACTGGGGCGGAGTGTATGGCCGGTGGATTAAAGATCCTTGAAGAACCTCTCCATCTCTTTGCCAATCCATTGAGACCTCTCGGCAATATCCTTAACTGCCCAAATGCCTTCTTCGGTGGCATAAACATCAATCATGCTGGCAGGGACCCATTCGAAGTATGTATTTTTTACGACGATTCTTCGAGATTGGAGGGTCGAATCATTAGTCTGTAGTGCGTTCTCAATGACGCCGGCCCCCTTCACATTCTCCTGCCAAGCTCGAGTCAATTCTGCTGGGTTATTTTCTTCAGGTTCGTGCTCATCCATCGAGCCCGGACTCGCAATCTTTTCGCTCTCGCTCAAGATAACTATTTTCGCGCCAGGGGCTACATATCGTGCACTAAGTACAGCAGGAAGTGATCCAATTTTCTAACACCACATTAATATCGATATTCGGATATAACTCGCCTGGATGAAGGGATTTGGATTCGAGGATTGACTTACATTACTGACATCTCCAGCAGAACTAATCCGATCGGCTCCAAGGACAAGGATATCGATATTACGAGCAGCAAGAGCAGCTGATGCATCGGAGTAAAGAGTGATGTTCACCTTGCCCTCCTGACTCGTGCCATTGAGTACCTTTGAAGCCAGGGTCACACCTTCATACAGAGGCCTCGATTCCAGCACGCGAAGATTGAGAGCAACTTCTAGGGAAGAACTAGCCTGTAGGAGACTGTGCAAAATAGTGGAGCTAGACGAGAGCGTGAGTATGGTGACTTCTTCCTTTGATGTGGCGTCTTTCAAGACATTTTGACGTAGATAAGACACCAAGGAATCACTTATTCGATCAGCAGCAGATTTCTGCTCATTTAGCTGGCTATCAATACTTGCGACCATTCGGAGAACCTTCTCTGATGGGGATATTTTTGGTAGTAAGTATATAGCCTTTATTTGATCCAAGGCCTTGACCAGAGCAGTGGTTATGGCAGCTCCCATACTCTCGCGAACCTTGCAGAGATGCCAAGCAACCATCCTGATGTTAGCCCACCAAGAGTCGTCGAGGGAAGTATCGCCTAATTCATGGATGACGCCTTTCAGAATAGACAAGCTCGTCTCGGCAAGTTGCCGTGCACCACTCTCGTGGTCATTTCGTAGTTGCTGCAAGCCATCGGTTAAGACTTTGCCAGCTCTGGCACCTAGATCGTACTCCGGCCAGACCCTCCGTAAGCTATTCACGAGCTTCGGGACTCCACCAAACTCATCTGATTCGTTTACATCGAGAGGGTCAAACCACTCTATGCCTTCGTGCTCCCAGTCAAGTTTGATGCCCGCCTCACCCTTGCCACCTTCGGTTGTGCCCTTGAGGCGAAAGGCAAAGGGGTTGATGGCCCACTCCCGGCCGATTGAGTCATCAACGAACGAGTACGGTTTGCCGACCCGCAACAGTTCAAGCGACGAAGGTGTTAGCGTCGTCTCTTCTTGGATCTCCCGTAAGGCTGTGGCCATAGGGGTGGCATCATCTGGCTCGACGCTCCCAGATAAAGGGGCCAGCTTGTGTCTGGTATGAGAATCAGCGCATGCCCGCATCAACAATGCAACAGTGATTGCTTTGGTGGCGCCCGTACTGATAGGTGCGAACTTCACCGCTGCGTCTGAATAACGCGACTTTGGCTCGCTTCTCATCGCCTTGAGGGATTTTGAAAAGAAATGACCCAGCTACTGTGCGCTTCTTGAGACCAGCGTTAGGAGGCGATAAGGAAGCCATATTGCATTGAAAGGAGCAGCTTGACCAGTTGATTATTCTTAATGGCAATCTGGGAAGAAGCTGTGGATATATCTTTGCCGACAAAGCATTTGGTAGTAACAAGACGCCACCGGCATGATACATTTAGACCCAAGAATTCGGAAGCATGTAAGTTAAAAGCTGCAAACTTGGGTATATTCAGTGAGGGATGAGATTCTGATTGGGGGATGAAATCATGGCCTTACACAATGATGATGTAGGTGACTTGAATAAAAAGGTCAGTCCCGGGCCATGTCCTTTGCTTATTAGAAGTTTAGGTTCCTAGGCATGTAACCTTAGCAGCTTAGGTACGTAATCCGTACCACTATACAGACCTAACCTAGTAACGCATGGTATTCAATAACAGAGCATTAGTGTAATTCTATTGGCTAATCTGTATACTGGCAACCCAGACGCTATAAGACACTAACCACGCCTGGCTGTTTTGCTGTAAGTGCTATAAGTAAGCGCTAAGTTGTCTCACTACCCAGCCCCTAAGCTACAGCATCTAGCCTTTGGAATGTTTACACAGACATTTACTTACTCAACCTACAATAATCGAGGACAAGTGCTCTCATATCCCCCAGATCATGCTAATTTAGTCATATAACCTACCATATAAATGCTGTTCTGTATATTTTGCATTTAGTTCGGGTTTTATTAGTATCAATAACTTACCTCGTACGACTCGAATCAACCTCCAGGTGAGGGCGGTTGCATTGGTATACTACATATATCAGCCTCACCAAGTAGGTATAAGGCACAGCTGGGTAAACTTACATAGATCACATATTTTGCCAAGTCAACTCATACGAAGCATACCATTTCCAGATATGTTTTATAGACCTCCGATGATATCGGCGATGACTCGAAACACATACGACCCAAGGCCCCCATAACCTGAGGTCTGGCCGCATGAGTCAACAACCCCTTACCCCGGATTCAGCTATTAGGTAGGTGAACAGTTAAACATACAATGTGTATATAATGTTGTTGCTTTGTCAAGGGAAATACACATCAGCTTTAACTTCTACTTTTATTCCTCGTATTGTACTACTTAGGTACAACTGAGTGAACAGTGTTGAACACTACATCACCGCGGGTTTCTGTCTCCTGGCAAGTCAAACCATAATCAGGTTTCGCCAAAATTACCGTTTACTATACTCCCTTTATATCCCTTGGATAATCCTCTATCCTATCTCATATCCTCTCGCCCATCATGGCGGAGCCTACAACGAAGTACGACCTTCTGCTCCTGGTCGATGCCACCTGGTCAATGCAAAGCTATCTGACCTCCTTGCGAGTATCTATTCCCAGAATCATAGCCGTATCTGACCTTACCGCCTCCTTTTCCCGGATAGGCGTTTTGGCCTATCGAGATTACACGAGCAAGGAGCAAACTGAGTGGTCTGGTTGGTATGGCGAGGATGGGGACATCAGTCGAGACGATATATATAGCTTCACACAGGGTCTAGGGCTAGACCATGGGGGAGACTGGCCGGAGGCGGTAAAAACTGGGTTTGCCAAAGCATACTCAGTCATGCGTCCCGACGCGAAGACTCTAGTCGTGCTCTATACGGATGCATCTCCCCATATGCCTTGGAATACCCACGCCAACCGCGAGAAGGAAAGAACATTCCTATCCGGTGGTGGCTACGGGGTAACTAGCTCCTTGTTCGTCGACTGGGTGTCTGCAGTGCGAACCATACAGAAGGGAGAGAAACAGGCACAGGTATTTGCCGTTATAGGCAGCGGTAGTGTCGACATATGCAGTCCCTACGTGTTCATGTGTCACGAGACGCGAGGATCCTGCTTCGAGCTCTCGTACCCAAGCCCGCGTCAAATAAGCGTATTGACGATGTCAATCATTCTTGCTTGGCTGGGTGTCCACAAGTCAGGAGCCAGTTCGGACCTTTACGCTAGGATCAAGGAATACGGTGACACTTCCAAAATAGATCAAGTTAAAGATGAAGACGACCCAACTGCACAACCATATTTCTTATCCGTCGACAACACAGATTTACGAACAACTGTCAGCCAGAACATTGTAGCACGCGGGGTCGACGACAACGAGCTGAGAACCTGCATCATCCCGAGAGCTTCTCCGGTACAGGACTTCTCTAAGAGATACGCCACAGACGAGAGGTATCGGGCTATAGCCGCCGAGCACCTCGGGAGAATTGTTGAGGAAGATGTCTTGTCCATAGCTGTCAATCCGGTGTTTGGGAGTTTATGGCGTGCTGTCTGTAACGACCGAACCAACGCCGCCCGGGACACTCTTATTACACAATTCGGCAGCAGCGTGGAACGCATTTCTGACTATGAGGAGAAACAAAAAATGAAGGTCTGGCTAGCCGAATCGTATGACTATAAAGCGGAGATAAACGGAATAATCAGTGATGTAGCCAAGGAAGACCGATATCCTTGCGTCTTCTTAGACCCAACGGAAGACTGGAGTGCCCCTCAAGACGAGGAAGAAGATGCTAATCAAGATGACCAAACTGGGCGGCCTATCTCATCGTTCACACGCGATGAGCTCTTAGAAATCGGTAGATCATGCGATTACCGGATTCTTCGGCGCCTGGGGCGTGTGCTAACACGCCTAACCTACGTAGCCTCGGAGGACGCCATGCCAGCCCATATCAAGGCTATGGCTGAAGGAGAGATTCCTCAAATTCCTCTAGCTTTGGCACAAGAGAAGTACAAGAGACTGTTTTGGAAGATTCTTCTACATGCTATTATTCCTGGAACGAAGATAGCAGCACGACCAGCCGCCCTGCTAGCCGCGTTGAGCATCAAAATGGGCATACAACCGCTGATGACCATAGCCGATGCTGAAATGATCAACTGGAGCAAGCAGTGGAATAATCTGGAGATCCCAGAGACTTGGAACACCAGCTGCCTTGCTCTGATTCTGGATGCCGATAGGAGCTTCGAAACGCGCCGCAAAGCCGGGGAGGTTCAAGGTGATATTCCACAGGATGCTTCATTCTTGAGCTCTGACGACCGCCAGCTATTCGAGCGCTTAGTCGACTACAGCATGCTGAAAGCCAACATGTCAACTACCTTCCAAGCACAGATTGGCTGGCAGCCAGAGAAGACCAAAGTCCCTATTGGACCCCTAGCTCTTTGCCGTTCTTGCAAATACCCTCGCTCGGTTACAATAATGGCAAAGAATAACATTTGCGGTATCTGTATCTCTCCTGATAGCGTGTTCAACAGCACCACAACCAAGCAGCAAGTCATCCAGCTTAACGTATCTCAAGACACCATAGAGTCCACCGAGGCGACCTGGGTAGAATGCAATATCTCTAGCTGCCGTGCGCAATACGTCGTATACGACACATCCTCGCTCAACGTACGACCAAAGTGCCACTACTGCCGCCAGGCCGGGCATGCCCCCAAGAGCAAGGGGGAGCCCAAGACCGCACCATGCGTCGAATGCACCAAGTGTCTCAACCGCATGATCTGGCCCCCCGAGTACCGCCCCGCGAACTTCTCCGCCGCCTCGTTCCAGTGCCCAGCCTGCACCAGCGGCCGCGAGACCATCATCAGCGTCGACACCACGCCGCAAGCCCTCTCCCGGGAAAACGGCACCGCCTGGCTGCTCCGCAACACCGACTCCAAGCTCGCGGATCCCTTCGGCGCGCGCTCCCTCTTCAAGACCATCACCAGCGCCGGCACCGCGGACTTCGCCTCCAAAGTCGAAGTCCTACCCCGCTCCCCCACCCCCCTCACGCTCACCCACGACGGCAAGCCCATCCGCAACGTGCCCGCCATCCTCGCCGCGCTGTCGGGGTGGATCTCCCGGCGCCGCGCCGAGTCCGGCACCTGCAGCCTGTGCTTCGGCTCCGTAGCGAAGCGCGCGCTGCTCGGGTCGGCGTGCGGGCGCGCCGGGTGCAAGCAGCCGATCTGCGCGGGCTGCCGGGAGCAGTGGTACGGGCTGAACGCGCGGGGGCGGCTGATCAGCGTGGCGGCGCTGAGCTGCCCGTTCTGCCGGCGGCGGCCGGCGGCGGGGGCTATCCCGCGGGAGGTGGCGCTGCTCGGGAACCTGCGCGAGGCGGTAGCGGAGGCGGGGACGTGGGTTTATGCGTGGTGCGATGATTGTGGGGTTGCGCGGCGGTTCGCCGAACGGGTGTGTGCGCAGGGGGCGCCGGAGGAGGTGAGGCGGTGGCGATGCGATGAGTGTAGGGGGAGGAGGGGAGGGGGTGGTAGTGGTGCAGCGGGGGTGATGAGGATTAAGGAGTGTCCGGGTTGTGGGACGCCGACGGAGAAGCTGGGGGGTTGCGATCATATCCAGTGCGCGGTTCCCGGGTGCGATGCGCATTGGTGTTTCTTCTGTGGGCTCAAGGTTCCTGAAGAGAAGATATATGTGCACATGTCGGAAGAGCATGGAGGCTGGTACGGTGGGTTGGATGCGGAGGAATATGAGAGTGATATCGAAGATTATTAAGAAAGGGGCTACGGGTTGGAGGTTAATACGATAATGAATACAACTTTCCTAGCTAGCGTTAATATAAAGAGCTTCTCACAAAAATACTTGATTTTGGGATAGTTGAAAACGCATGAGAATATCTATAGCATATATTTACAGCCTTAACATCTGCGTGTGTTACTATACTCAATATAATACCTAGTTCCCAAAGTATATAGTTGTACATATCTCGCTCCACCAGGAAACAAGAATAAGTAGTGAGATCCTAAGTTGCCAAACTCGAAACCATAAGGAAAAAATAAAGAAAACCTGTTGGAGAGGGACAAGAAAGATTTAAAATCGAGTTACTTTTTGATGTTCTTCAACTACCCCTATTCTGCCAAACCTGATTGTATAACTTGTCTAACATGTTAAAAAATGTATGTATAACCTATTTTCGAAAACCAAACTAAAGGGCTAAAAGCAATAAATCCACACCCACTAATATGCAGTCCGTTCCTTATTTTTTGTTTAAAAAAATACATAATAAAACATAAAACCGATTAAAATGAATAAACCGAGGCTAATAATATATATACAGGCGCGTATTTTTGAAGTTGGGCCGCTTGACTTAATAGAGAGTCGCGAGTGTTGCTGATATCATAGATAGACTATTGCTTCTCAGCATCAGACAGCCTCGCCTGTCTGAACCGAGTTGCCCCCCGTTGTTGAGCCCCCTACGGTCTTGTCATAGTTGGCGTAGGGTCGTCTACGCAGGGTGGAGCGGATAACGGACTCAGGACGCTGGGCCCAGACGCCGTAGGTGCTCTCACTAAAGGGGTATAGGACCTTGTTGCGGGGGTTCTCGACGAAGTCAGCCATGCGGGCCTTGGGGCGGGCCGAGATGGTCTCCATGTCCTGGACGATCTGCTGGCAGAAGAGCTCGAGCGGCAGGTCGTTGACGTCGTTACCGAACGGGTTCTCGACCTCGTGGCCGATGAAGAAAATACCCAGGATGATGTAAGATGCTGCTACCGTCGCGGGGATCGTCACCCATCCCAGGGTTAAGATCAGCTGGAAGGGAAGCAGGAATACGTAGAGCCAAGTGATCTGCGAGATGGCGATCGCGTACGCAATGGGCAGCGGGGTGTTAAGCACACGTTCCACGTTGACCATCACGTCGTTGAGAGCCTGGAGGCCGTTGTCTAGGTGGTATTCAGGTTAGCAAGGGTTATCCCATTTGGTATTCAGCAACAACTTACAGGCAAGGGTCTGTTGCATCGGTACGGTGAGCTGGCCGTTTCCAACAAGCTCGTCCGTGTATGCAGTAAGGTAGCAGAGGATTTCGAGAGGAAGGTTACCGAGAGGCATTTGCGCGCGCTTCATTGTTTTGCGGGGATTCGACGTTGCGAATGACAAACCCAGGTTCTCGCCCACTGCCTTGAACATGCCGCTTTGCCTAGGCTTAATTGCACCCTCAGCCGTAGCCGCCTTCGCAAACGTGTCCAAGTGATCAATGAGCTCTGAGAGATCTTCATAATCAGCATAGGGCTCGAATCGCAACCTGTGTTTCAGGGAAACGGCATATGCAATGAGAAGGTTCAACGCCGTCCTATTGGGATTCATTAGTAAATCACCCCTAAAAATATAGATATCTCCCGCGGTCAAGACGGGAGTCCCTGGATCCTAACTTACAGCTTCCCGAGCAGATCCTTCTTTGAGAACTCAGGGCGCTCGTTAGCGTGTAACCAATATACACGACCAAGCGTCTGGGAAGTCAGAATAAGCTGACCCCAGAACCTTCTCCCTTCCGCATAACGTTCATAGGCCGTGGAACTGCGGAACGAAAGACCCAAACCCACGACAAAACCCGTAATTGTAAGAAGGATATTGCTGATTCCGAGGTTGACACCAGGGACTTTCATAGATATAGCCGTTATCAAGCTCGCCCAGCAAGCTACGGCGAGGAGCGGAACTACCATCTTGGGCAGAATGCTGCCGTGGAGTTGCATAAAAAGAGGCCATTTCGAATGTTTCGCAATATCTCGAGGACCAGACTATGCAAGAAAACCCACAGTTGTTAGTTAAAGGCTACACGCACCAATTGAGAGGATGTGCTTTTATGAATAGTATATTTATCGCATGTTTTACGTACGAAATAGTCATCTAGATCTATGCTCGTGTTTCTCCTGCTAAAAGGGTTCGGGGTCATCGTGGTACGTTGTGGAGAAACTGGGTAGTCGTCATTTCGCACGTTCTGCTTCTCGATCCGGTCGTGATGACCCGTGTACGAATCACCGACAGCCGTATGCACGGTTATCCCGCCGCCTTCCTCGGACATCGCGTGTATGTATGGTTCTTAAAGATCGTAAAGCGGGGGAGATTTTCGACTTCTCATAGGACCTCCGTACCACGGAAGACTGGAGGATCGATGGGTAGTGTAAAAGAAGAGAAGCTAAGACCAGCGACGATCCGAAACTTAAAAGGAATGAGAAATAAACCCAGTAGACGAAAGGATAGGCTACGAAAGCTCGCAACCCCGGTTTACTTATGTATAAATGTGAACGATGGTTGACTGAACAGTTCACTCGAGGCGGGTCGGCTGGGAAGAAAATGTAAAAAGACAAGGCCACCTGAAGATGAAAGATGAACGAGCGCTTATATTGGAAAATGATATGCAATGAAGATGGAGCCGTAGGACTTGCTGTATGGTTCCAGAACCTTTACCAAGACTTCAGGACCCCATATTCTAAGTGGAGAGGATATCTCGTTTTTTTAATATATACTACCTTCACGAGCCGACGGCTCACCAACTTCACATTACGAAGGACCCTGCAAGCCCCTGACGGGGTTGAGACCTTTTTTTTTGTCCCTCCCACCATCCTCTCAATCCTCTCAAAAAGCCCCTGATACTAGAAGCTTTGCATGCAGTCAGGTTGAAACGGAGAATCATCCAAATCGGACCAATTAGAATTACGCTCGTCGAATATTTGACGAATTGTATGCTGTGGACTACGTGTGTAGCTCCTATTCTAGGCACTTGGCGATCAAGGGTAGTATGCCTTTGGACCTCCCATGTCTCATGGGGTGGTATTGCCCGAGCATTTTCTTGGATGACCCTGTTTTTGCCCCCGTACTTGTTCAAATTACAGAGGTCCAGCTAGTGTAGGGCTTCTAAACTTCGAATCACCACTCTTGAATGCTATTTTGAAGCTCATCGACATCAGTGGAATTCTTGACGATGATGAAAAGAAAAATAAAGAATTTTAAGAGGCGGCTCAAAAATTCCTCAGTCAGTGGCGCAAGCCATGAGGTACGCCCCTTAATCCCTGTTAGCGGGTTCCAAGGATCGATGTCCCTGAAACACTCTCGTTAATATAGCAGGAAGCCAAAAGAAGAAGAAAAAAAATCATATGCGTATAACCATGATGACTGCGTATGGTCGTACGTGTCTACCAATGATACTCCACCACCGCGTTACCAACCTGGATACATTGCTCACTCTAATGTAGCCGGATATAGTCTAGCCAAGTCAAGAGCCTATAGGAATGGATCAGGAACGAGAAAACAAATAAAAATAAATCACCGCGTTGCGAATATGTAACTATACAGTATAGAAGACTAGACTGGGCCGCACGGGTACAGAAGCTGAAGCGGCTTCTGCGGCTATGCCACGGCAGAAGGATGATCTAACTTGTGATCGGATGTTAGTTGCGTTGCGAAAAGCTTCAGCTTGACCCATAACGATGCTCGAAAGTCCAATACTAATAATACTCACGCGACTATACAAGAAGGATTAATAATCCAACTAAGTCTAGTATATTTCCCTTCTCTTTTCTGACATATAAAAGACATCAATAATCATCTGCATCTCCCTAAATATGTGTTCAGCCTTATTCCAACTATCTCGTAGGACCTAGTGTACGTGTTTCTTCACGCTAATAGTCGTGGCGGGTGTTTACCCGCCCGCTTCGACTAAGCTTTGAAATTAGCACCAGTACTAGAAGCCTCGTATACCGGTAATTAGTGGTAATGGCCTAATCGGTCTGGTGGTAAGAACCAAATCGAAAAATACTACACCACACTATGTTACCTAAATCAGGGGGTCGAGGGAGAGGCATTGCGGCTGATTCCTCACAGTGAAGCAAGCTTACTAGCTGCTAGTCATACCAGGGGCGATGAAAAGGGGGAAGCGGGATCGAAAGAACCGGGGAGAAGACTTGTAGAAGCCTATATTCGGTTGTGATTTATTTTCACATGATCTATAATTGACATTCATCCAATGAACATCGTACTGTACATGAACCTCTCTCATTTGACTAAATTGCTTTGCGTCCTATATCCCTATATTCCCCCAAAACTCCTAGAACCGTCCCAATAAACCCCCTTATACCTGAATGCTTTGAAAGTGCGCGGTGAGAAACACAAAACAAAAAGAAACAACTCGCATTTACCGCACCACTGACGATACTCGCTGCCTCTCATCGTGGTCCTTCATTTTCTTGAATAAGGACTTGAGCATAGAGTCCTTCTTCGGTCGCACAACTGACTCGAATGAGCTATCCTTGTCCTTGTGGCCATCTTCGATGGCTCTAAGTTCAACCCGCTCGCTACGCTTCGGCTTCGAGCTGCGCTCCGTCTTTTCGGTGCGATGGCTGCGGTGGCTCCGATGACTGCCTGACTCGCTCACATCGTCTCGCGCCTTGGACCGGTGGGAACTCTTGCGTTCAGGGACGTCGTCGTCCGCATCGATAACACTGTCCCTCCGGGTCCGGTGAGACTTGCTTGACTTGTGCGACTTGCTCGTCTTCGACGTCTTGGAGGTCTTGTGCGTCCGGCTCGTGCGAATGCTCCGCGCGTCATCGCCTCGCATAGCACGGTCGGCTTCGGGGCTGATCAGTTCCAGGTCGGCCACCTCGTCTTCGCCGAATGGTGCGATACCCCGCCGCCACGTCTCGATCGAACTTAGCTCCTCCTCGACGACGAGGGCCTCGTCGAATCCCTGGCTGACCTCGGATGGCGGGTATTCCGCTTCGCTTGGCGCTTGCGTTTGCGCGCTGAAAGCCATCGGCCGCCTCGCATTAGCCTCCTGACCCTCCTGAATCCGCTTGATGATCTTCCAACCACCAAACATAACCACCGTTACTCCGACAGTCACGCCGGCTGCGATAAGGAACTGAGGACTCGCGAGTAAAGCGAAGATAGCGGGGCTTCCTCCCTTCAGGATGCCGAGGAAAGATGGCGACATTTTCCCAAGGAGAGCCGAAAGCTCGGCGAGTGCGAGCGCCACGGCGGCAGCAGCTTCTGGGTTGTCTTGCAAGTGCTGGATAATGTGGGTAGCGGTATGATGCATACAGTGGGCTTCTGTCAGGATATTCTCAATCTTGTCAATAAGGTCCTCTGCTTCCTGCTCTTTCTCCTCCGACTTGTACACTGGATCGAGGTCAACCCTCTCTTCTAGGTCAGGAGGGAGATCGCCATATGCCAAGTTCATATCAATATCCTTCTTAGGTTTTCCACCATGCTGCTGAATTGACGTATCGGACCTTGACCCGTGCATATATACACTCTTTCTTGCAGGGACCAGCTCCTCAGACTCCTCCAGGTGGGTAGGCATCGCTCTGAGCGCATTCTCTCCGTGAGAAGATTTGTATACCGAAGGGACTCGTGAAGGGGCCGTAGATGAGACTTCAGAGTGAGATTTTAGGTTGCCCTCAGTCAATGCCGGTCTTGATTCTGATACGGAACGGTGCTTCGAGCTTCGAGAGCGATGGCTCCTACGAGATGAGGCCCGGGAAGCACCGTCGTCGAAGGATGACCGTTGTTGCCAGCCAATAAGTCCATGATCAACCGCATCGTCATATCTAGGTTCGGCGGCTACGTCAAACGTATGGCTGCGTCTGATGGCGCGTTCCGCCTTAAGGGCTGCTTTCTTCTCCTGATAAGTGGCTCTGGCCTCTTTGAGAACATTCAATATATGTTTGCCCTATTGTAATATACGTATCTTATTAGCAAAGTGTATGCTTCATATTGTTGTAACCAAGCTCAGTTGAAATAGCTATGATACTCATCGATTTGAAGGAACAAAATAGAATAAAATAAAGCTCCGAATGAATTTCGGTGGGGCATCTCTAGGTAGCTAAAGGGAAAAAAAGAGACAGGGGGTGAAGTAAAGTCTGTCCCTTGCACTGTAACTTACATTGCTGATGACTTTGCCAGATTGGTTGACAATGGTAACGATTTCGACTGCCATTGTGACTCGAAAAGCTCTCCCGTGGTAGAGCGTACGTAGGGTCGAGGTAGGATGTGGTGAATAACTAAAGTTCTTTGACCTCTCTGCTTCAACGGGAGCAGCGGTAAAAATAAAGCCTCCAGTCGAGCCAGTCAGCCACTCCTTTCTTAGTCCAGGACCCGGCGGTGAGCAAGCGACAGCGGTCTAGTATCCGCTCAATTGGCAAGGGATATCAGGCTACCGCATAACAAGCTAATAAGATAGAAGTGAACAGTAAAAGTCTAGGGTGGGTTCACCTCACGAACCCTCTCAGGAGGGAACGGTTATTAAGTATATAGTTAGTCGGTTTCTCCGGTCAAGGTGAGTGAGTTGTGTATAACCCAGCAAGGATGCCCACGAGAAGGGGTAACTCATCCTTTGAGACGAAAGAGTCCACACAGGCCGCCCATTCAGGAGACCCAGCTCTGAGCGCGTCGTGATGATTGGCCCGGAGTAGCTGAAGATCAGGCGCACCTGCAGCAACATTACAACAACTCATTGCAGTCGGTTACTAGGGCGAGATCGGGATGCAAAATGATGTGACGCTGTTCCATGTCGCAAGCTCTTCGCTACACTACATACAATACCTACTTTGATTACACAACATTTGCATATGTACGCAAGTTTGACAGACCCCATTCGTCGACCTTCTTTCATCCCAGCAAATCGGCGCTCTCTGCGCTTGAACGAACACTTACGAAAACCACACAAAATAGAAAAGGGGGAAGACAGGTTCTTAAATCGTACTATCTTAGTAGCTTACTACCTAGGTCGTGCATGCACCCAACCAAGATAGACACCAGTTGAGTGACTTGGGACGAGTCGGTCGTTAATCACGGGAGGAAGAAAAAAAAAAGGGCGGGTGAGGAGATAGTAGACTGCAGGCCTTGACTGGAGACAAGTGGCGCTGCGCTTATCGTGACGACTGGATGTAATTTTTTTTTCAACAGCGGGGATAGACCCAGCGAAGGACTTGGTCGTCAGGTACGTGTCTGTCGTGATGCCCATCATCGACGAAAACTGGTATGTGTGATCATCTGGCTCTTCTGTCCGTTTTTAGACATTGGCAGGAACTGCGGGACACAAAACCCCCTCTGATGTGCTGCGGATCATGGATATTGGAACATGGACATATTCGATGGAAATATTCTTTTGACCGTCTTTGCAGCACTCCACTTAAGCACCCCTCGCTCAAGCCCCCTCACTGGCGGTGATCCCGCTAGCTAACCGTCTTGACCGTCTCTTGTATTGGTCCGTGATGACCAGGTTAGTCGCGTTAGTTTAGGTCGTAAAAACTTGGGTTGCAAACTAGCAACGTAAATGGACTTTGGGTTTTTATCGAATGATGAATCGATCAAATACACGTCAAAAGGAGGAGGTTGAAGATACCGATATGGAATAACATGGTGACTATCAGCACGCAAGGAGTAAAGGCTTCATAACTGAAATTCGTGACCCTGTAGCCACGGCCCATGCTAGCCGTAACCAAGACGTGCGTACGGGGAGAGACTGGCAAGCTCCGAACCAAATCTATCAACTGCGGCTTGATCTCCCATTAGTACTTCACCAGAGAAGCTTATTTACTATTTACATATGGCACCATACTGTACTGCAGTGTAGGTAGCTGTCATAATTATGTGCACAAAGCAGTGGAGACAGAGCCATAATCGTCCTCACTGAGGGACGAGCGGTTTCATAGGCAACGCCATACAGCTGATGGCATTATCCACCTAGAACAGATGTAGGTATACTACCTAAGGTAGGTATGTATGTAAGTAACTCGGAATTACGGTGTGAGGAGGAGAAACCAGGTGAGTTGTTCATGACTCACAGTGCCCGATTCCAAAATCATAGTAGAAGATGATGATGATATATTTAACGTCCGGGCGGACCTATCTAGTATTACATACTGTAAGCCCTTATCCCTGTATAGGGCATAGGACGGTTGGAGTAAGGGTCTCCGAGAAAACCCCGTACCAACGTGTTAAAGTAAACAAAGGAAAAACCGCTTTTGATGCTAGGAAAAACCATGTACCGTACATAAGATAAATTAATACAAGACTTTTTGTGGTACTGGAAGAAAACCTAGCATCTCAGGTAGGAAGGGTCTCTTGCTGTTAAAGTGCCACCCCATACACTTTAACAAACAAGCGTGGCCACAGCGGGATTCGAACCCACGTACATTTAGTTCCCACAGAAATGTATGCCAGGCGCTGACCAACTGCGCCATGTGGCCAAATCATAGTAGAAATTCTTGAATTTGTAAGTAGATGCTTACGGTCTCGGGACAATCCTTGGCTGACGATCAGATTTCAAGCTTGAGCAGGGGCAAATATTGGAGCCGAACGGACCCTGGCGTGGAACATCGCTGAACGACATAACGTGGAGTGAAGATTTCGTCAGATATCCACATAAAAAAGGGTGGAATTAGATGATCGCGAGAAAGAAGAAGAAAAAATTGTGAACAGGAAAGGAGTACCTAGCAGCCTAGGCCTCAGGTACAATCAGTACATAGTAGAACAGCATCTTTCTCAGTCCGTTATTCGTATTCTTAACGTTTAAATGTTTTATTATTAAAATAATAAGCATTATCACTAGATGTGTAAACTTACCAATACTGCCCCTTTCTACTTTTCCTATCCGGCCTATTTCTATTCAGCAAATTTAGGAGTGGTGGAATCCCTCCTCATAGTGACATAAACCATAGACAGCTCACTGCAAGCATTGCTCACCTCAGCAACACGAGTTGCAAATCGTTCTAAAAAATAAAAAAAAAAGACAAGAGACATAGTAGAAGAAGAAAAGCAACGCTCCCAATTGAGATAAATCATATCCTCCATAAGAGAAAGTGAAGAAAAACGCCCGCTTAAAAATCAAAAGGAGGCAGCCCAGAGAACCCGGACATCACAAGTGCGGGACTAACACCTCGAGCGCATCTGTCTCACATCGCCCTCCAGCCCAAACCCGTAATGTATGTCTCCAGGGTCTGCCATCCGCGCCTCATCATGCATGACGCCGAGGCCGCTGTTCCGATGGACAACACCGAAACCAACCTTCAAGTTCTTGATATCCTGGGCCGCGGCCCCGTCGGCAGTGGCGGCGGCGCCCCAGCCCAGCTTCTCTAGCGCGGGGCCGCGCGTCGCGGCGACGATGCTCGAAAATCTCGTGTCGAGCAAGACGCCCTCGTTCTCCAGCACGGCCATGGTGCCGGACACGACGCCGATGGCCGACAGCACGATGGCGGCGGCGTAGACGATCCACAGGTCGCGCGCGTGGTAGTCGTAGCGGTTCTCGATGCGCGAGCGCTCGCACGGGTACCGGGTCGACTCGTCGCCCGGGTCCACGCCGCTGATCACGTCGGGTCGGGCGGCCCACACGACGGGCAGGAACTGGTAGTTGGCGAAGAGCGACAGCACCATGTCCTGGTAGAACTCCTCGATCAGGCTGATGAGGTTCGGGTACGGGAAGTACTCGCCCCGCGGGTTGAGCAGCTTCGTCTGCAGCGCCTTGGTCGCCTGGATCGGGACGTCGACCTGGTGCGAGTCGAGGGTGCCGTTCACGAAGTACCGCACCTGGGAGGCCAGTGAGTGGAAAGCGGCGACCCGCCGGTACCGTCTTAGGTCTCTCGGATATACGTAACCGCTCTTCGGGGTAGCCGTCGTGTTATCGTTCGTTCCATCGTTGGCCATAATGTCTTGTTCCCAGGTCGTACTATAAGTATACAGTTAGAACCAACAAGCTTTAGCGTAGCATAGCATATCAGTCTTAGAAACCAGGGTATATAAGCCAGTCTCTTTCGAGATTGCAAATCTACGATAAGTAGGGAATAGCCGCAGACTATGTACTCATGTTAGGGGAGCAGGATAGGGAAGTTGGCTTACTTCATGACTGGGTGCAAAAACGTGCGCTCTGTAATATTCGTGATTTGCTGTCCCCCCGTCAGGTTGAACTTGACAGTGTAATGTGCCTCCCAGTTTTCACAAGCAATGACCTTGGGAATAAACGCATCTTCCCACCCAGGCATCCCGGCATTACTTGGGGGGATCGCGTCCGGATCCCTTAGTTGAGCATATCCTATCCACATTATGGGCTCTGTTCGAAAAGCGCCAAGGTCTTCGGGATAAGGCGGTGCGATCTTGGGCATACCTCCAGGCTGCGAATCATTCATCTGCATATTGGAATATTCGCCGCCACCTGTGTACGCATAGTAGCTATAGTTCCCTCTGGGCAATAAGAGGTCAGTGGTAAAGCCATTTGGCGGTTTGTGGTCCCCCAAGTTGTTTATTTCCGACCCAACACCGCTAGCAACCTCGGAACACTTATACGCTGGCGCCGTGAAGTTCACGACGTAGGTGCAGTTCCAACCAGCTCCACAGATATCTACATCGGCATTGATCTTGGCAACAGGCTGTTGTATATATGCAGCATGAGTTGCCATTTGTATATAATTATCACTCGGTGCTGTGTAATAATCGAACCAATCCGGTGCGGATGTGTTTTCCTCGGTCGTGTTCCATACAGACACCGACAGCCCATATAGATGATCGATTTTGGTCGGTCTTCTCCATTCCTACGTACTAGTTAGGCCCGTCCAGATTAGCCGGCAGAATAAAAGCAAAAGGGTGAATCACCTCTACTTCCTCCATTGAAAAATTCAAAGTCCGTATACCGGGACATGTTGTGTCCATTACTTTAAGGGCCGGTGCTACCGATAGAGTGTTACTTGTAAGAATAATCACCAATGGAGTAGCCCTGCCTTGTATATTAGTATTATACAGTTACTCCAGTCGCGTTCCTAGTGCTGGGTAAAGGAAGAACATACCATACAAAGGCAGCTAATAAAATTGCCATTTTTGCCCTTTTAAGGATTTCGATATTAAGGAATACTGTCACATCCTCAGTTGCGGCGAACAAGGAATCTAGAGCTGCAACACTAAGCAGCTTATTTCGAACAGTTGTCCATATTCGCTGTTTGAAAGCAACACCGATGGCCGCCACGAGTCCAGCTTTGGCCGCGAAGGCTAGTACAGTTCCGTACCGAAGCATTATCATCTGGTCCTCTGCGGGTCTCCCGTCCAAAAAGCTGTAGAATATGTGGTGGGCAATCGCACAAAGCACGCCAAACAGAAAGAATATATACATTATCCACGCTGGCCGCCAATGATACCATTTCAGTGGCGGGACTGCCACGGTGTATGGCGGTGGTGTTCTCGGGCTTTGCCATGTCGCTGTCCCTGGGGTGCCGAAGAGACTAAGCCGTGAATCTGTACGACGATATGGGATACGGCCATAAGGTGAAAACATAGGCCGTGACGACCCCGCTGGTGAGAAATCCGTATTACTATCATCTAGCTGAAAAGGCGCTGGCTTTGGTCTTGGAGCTTTTGTTGTCTTGGTATCGTCTGGCGATGGCTGTCCGTTAAATGCGAATGTAATACCTGGGTGAGGGTTTGGTGAAGGAGCAGGCGATATACCGTTTCCATCACCACCTCCTGACCACGCTGTAGCCGGGCTAGCTATCGGGTGACCGAACGATCCATCACCCCCAGCTGCCTGTCTCTGTCGTGATTCCGTCGACGGATGTGAAGGTTCAGAAACACCGGATATCTGATCAGGTTGTGATTGCGAGAGCCCAGATGTATTATCATTAGATGTCCGCTGGTGGATTGGACCTGGAGGTGTCGGTGGATTTTGATTTGCAGATCGCTGGCTCCGTCGAGACGAAAAGCCTGGTCTGCTACTCCAGTTTTCGAACTCAGCCATGTCCACGCCCGCCGTCTACGAAAGTCCAAAACAGAGTAAATACCCCAAACCTTAGCAGCAGATGGTAGACGAGGTAAGTCAGGAAGATTACAGTCAAAAGGAACGGAAGAAGGAACTCTAATTTTCAGCCCGAGAAGAAAATAAACAATGCGATAGTTGGGACAACCCCCAACGGTCGAGGCCGAGATCCTAGCAGGTGATGGATGGATCATTTGATATAATTACGAAACGCACGGTCTGGACTCTATGCATATAAGTACCGAGACTGAAGAGTTCAGCTCCTGTTCATTGGGCATTGGCTCATGTGCAAAGCTCGAAAGTTAGATGTCAAAAGAGGGTAATGATCAGACATAGACACCCTGCAGCCCTAGCGACGCTCTGATAGGCGTTCCAACCACATATTACCACAAGAGGCAATGGCGGTAATTGGACCAGTGCAGAGCCCACGTTCGTGGCGGACGGCTAGACCCTTGTCTTTGGATCCAGCTCTTTGGTATCCGGGCTTGGCCAACCAATACCGGGCACCCGGCACTTTCAGCCCAAGTGAGAGACCTTGTCTATTTTATGTAGCATCGTGTATTCATTTCCGCAGGGATGGCTTGCCCTTCTCTCTTTCTCCCTCTACTAGTGCAGTGTATACTCACAGACTGGTAGGGCAGGAATTCATTCAATGTGAAAACAAACAGCGAGACATCCGAACCGGATATTAACGAAGATAAGAACATAGACTTGCCAAGAATACGGCTACATATTAACTCGCCTTCATAGCATATGCACTATTCTAAAGGGGGGATCGTAAAATCTAAACTGATGAAAATCCCGGTCTTATGTCAGATTTCTAAAATGATTAGTATACGTGGATGTAATTTGACACAGACTCCTAGAAGACAAAAGAACACAGCAGACATCGCTATGTATGTACAGTGCTAGATGGCTCAGGGGGTGAGTTGCTGGCAAGACTTGTAAAGGGGGGAAATATAAACAAGAGTATAGCGAAGTAAACAGATAACTGCCCCCAATCGCCCCCAAGGTGTAAAAGCTACTATGATATCGGACTTCCTTTTATTGGCTAGAACACAAACATAATAGCAGGTTCTGTTCTTATGCCAGGCCACATCTGACTCGTGTCAACGGGAGTTTGCCGTAGTAGCTGTCAAGAATCCAGACCAACATTATAGTATACATATAAACCAACACTAACCACAACGCCCAGTATTCTATAGCCCCAGACCGTTGGCCTATCACAATCTGTCTCCATGGGATCGAGATTGCATCGGGGCTGACCACCTACATTGTCACACAACTTATACCATTGGTTATAACTAGGATAAACGTATGGACTATCGAGCGGCAGCATGGTGAGGAAACGCCACAGTGAAAGGCTAAAGAGCCCTACACCGCATAAAAAAGACGTCGATCTAATACGTGTAGAAATGAAAAGCAAAGGTAAAAAAGAAAGGCCTTCCTGTTTACAATTATCCTTAGGTCAATGATTCAAGATTTTCCGTGCACCTTGTCTCCCTCGTCGGCTATATCCATACAGAGTTACTTCGCCAGATTCTTATTGTGCGGGTATCATTTTGCTTGGGTCCTGATCGACTTGGTTTAGGAGGGGAGGGGTTGAGGAGCTCCGCACCATGTCAGCCTCCTCCGCGGTTTACAAACAATGTACTAAAAATAAACACCATCACCACATGCGCTTGACGGGAAACTTATCCAACTACATTAGCACATAGTAGTATAGTTCTTTAGGTTAGAGTATTACAGGCACCCCCAACCAAGTGTAACGAACAGCTTGCGTTGCCATATTCAGGGAACTAAAACGTCATCTACCTAGTTAATAGCTTCATGTAGAGGATACACAGGGCCATCATCCGCAAAGGAATGTGCAGCTTTCCCCTCTTTCTCGTAAACTGGACTTGTTGGATTTAGCCACCTAACGGGCGTAAATAGATGTATAATCCCCGCACCCGAGGAGAAAAACAAGAGTGATCACAAAGCCGTCCAATAACAGTCAGTAGTTATTTATATCTCATGCAAGTTAGTATAGGGTCTAGATGCTGATGACGCCGTCTTCAAAGTAGGCTGTCGTTTCCAGGAAACGATAGCCGGCTATAATAAGGTATGAGGCTTAACAAGAGGTAAATCTTAGGGGCACGATAGTAGGTTTCTGGGTTGGCGTATCATGGAAACCGGGCATTATCCTACCAAAAAGGAAATTTACTTCCGAGAAGCAAGCCTTACGGACAACCAACAAGGACTACCCAGAGATCTCTTCAGGTCTATCTATTCAAATATTCCAACTACCAAAAGCAATTGTCAAAGAAACATTAGATCTATCATCCCCTGATGTACTGTATTCTGCACCGTAGTACAAATTAATTGACTCAGAGAGAAACAAAAAGGAAAATGTCACAAAATAAGCATGGAAGGGGAAAAGAAGAAGATAAATAGAAACAAGTAAATATTAGGACTTCCATGTTGATCCCTCGGAACTCCAGCCCGGACGTAAAACCACATCGTAGAACCTGTGGTATAAGGCTGGGCGGCACCTGAACCGGCCCCTATTCAGCATCTCCCCACACCCACGAAGCTCGCCTCTGTATCTGGACCGTACACAATTTCAGGTTCCCTAAAAATAAGCAGGCAGCAACAGTAGATCTCGGAGTATGACGCCGTCTTGAGTAAAAGTTACTACATTATGATGACCAGAGCTCCTTTATGGTTTAATCACAACCGCACCTTTTTGAACCAGAGGACAAACCGGAGAATTTCCACCTTTGAGAAGAAAGGGGCCGGAGATAGATAAATACGGGGCAAAAGGTTTGTTCTAATGAAGCCATGACTGTGCTTCTTAAGAGTGGCCCTACCATAATAAAAGGTGAGGATGACGATCTTACCTGTCCCCCGATGAGGGGACGTTTCGGAGGAAATTGTGGTCGCATGTGCCCGGCTTGAGCCTCACCGCGGCAAGTGGGTGGGGAAAAGCGAGACGCGGTCTCCTTTCTTACTCTATATAATTTACCCCCGCCCCCATTCGGCGATTATTTTCTGCTCGCAGCCACGTCTTAGTTAGGTTTTTACAATCTTTTCTCATTTTGATATTAAGCATAAGGACAATCGTACTACATTGATACGCTCCAATAGGTTCAACTTGTAACTCAGTTTATACGAAAGGTGTCAGCCGCGGAAAGGCCCACGATGCAAAATAAGCAACCGGGTGTCCCGATTTATTGATTCACCCAAGATTGTTCTAGCAGTATCAAACACATATTTCTACATGATTAGTGTAGCCTAATATAGGTATGTTGACCATATGAAATATACGCCAGCACTTATGTAGCCCCGTTGAGTATGGTGGTCCTCAGTTTATATGGGGATGAGGCTGTTGTCTACCTAGGTATCTCCTATCTCTCTGATATAAGGTCCAATAGAGCCACTACATGTCACATACGACCATAGGACTCAGAATATTCGGCATCCCGTCCGCTCTGCCCTAGACAAGCTGGGTACCGCCAGATTAGTAGTTGGGTCGGTGACGACCAGCGAATCCCTGGTGTTGTATGTTTTTTAATTTACTTTTTTGCACTTGACCATACACCTAATATGATTTACAAACAACCTGATTCTTCTATTTGCTTTTTTCTCTGAAGGATCAAAATTTTGGGAACTACCAAAACCTCCAGGTCCTGCTAACGCCATATAGAATGGCAAGTCATCCTTGTTTCCGATGGCTATCTAGTATAGCAGGTAACCCAACAATAATCTAAGTCATTACGATATTTGTGTGGGGGGAACTAGAGTTACAATGACTTACAATTCGGTTATGTATACCTGGAGACGATCTCTATGTTCCTTGACTTACTATTTTCGTGGTAATTAGATTCTCGAGTCATTAACCGCAACACATGTTACTATAATTAAGAGGAGAAAGGTCAGCCTATTATGACCAGTAAGAACCCATACATTGTTGTGAGAAACCTCGTAATCTGAACTATACAAACTCCCCCCGACTCGCAATTCCTGTCTCAAATTTACGACAGACCTGAACTTGGGGGGGGGGGGTTATCGGAGTTTTGTGTTGAAAACGTAATTGCGATGAATCTACTCGACGATATATTGTGTCACGGCCTGCATCCGGCAGTAAAATATAGTACGATATTCATTAGGGATAATAGGGGTTCGAAAACCCCGTATATTTCCTAAGTAGTGTTTTTATTTAATATATATATAACCCCCTTTTAATGCCCTAACCTACTAGTTCGGCACTCCTCACCTCCTTTAGGATAAGTCATACCTAAAGGCATACCCCTAGCGACTATGAGGAGGCAATTTATTATGTATTTTCATATCCAAGTCGATTTTCTGGACATGCTCACTTACGGGCCTGGCTCTGTGGCTATAATACCTAGCAGCCTGGCAGGAAGCGTTCTACGTACCATCCTCATCCTAGACAGCACCTAAATTGGGATATTGACATAAGTGAGATCTATATGAGATAGGCGTTTATGTAGGGAAGCGACCAGCTCTTATGGTGCGTAGTCAGTTGCCGAACAACGGCGCCGACCGGCTGGGGGAACGAACATACACCCAATGCCAGACGCATCATCATGAGTGGCTGCTCCATTGGGAGGCCCTCCCAACTGTTATACCTAGTTGACCTGCCTGCTAAGTCCCGACTCATTCGGATTATACCCAATCCTTAGGCAGAGGAGATGTAAGTATGTCTAGGTAAATGTGTCACACGGCCGCCAGTCTCAAAGCTGGAGGGGGTTTGTCGCATAGCGTGCGGTTCGGTAGGGTATCCGTAATCATTGGCCGACAGACTGGTGGCTTGATCGCAGACAATTCACCATCGTGGAGTCCATCAATCACTTCTGACGTACATTCTTCGGTTTTCGCTTCTTGAAGACCACGGCGGGCGCCACATCTGCCGGGATGTCTCGTTCTTCTTTCTCCTCCCTTTTAACAGGGGCCTCATCGCCCGGAGCAGCCTCCTTCAAGACACCCCCGTCGTCGTCGTCCCCCTCCTCCTTCTTGATGTTCGGTTCGGGCTCTTCCTTCTTCACCGCCTCCGTGTTATCCTGCTCCTCTTCCTTCTTGGGCTGCTTCACCGTGAGATCGGCGCTCAGCAGGGCGTCGAGGTCCGCGTCGTCGCCCGGCGCCTGCCTCGAGTCGCGGCCCCATTTCTTAGGCTTCTTGAATAGGCCCTTGATCACCTCCTCCTCCTTCCTGTCGGGGTCCTCTTCCTCGTCGTCACCGCCCTCGGGCCTGCTCCGCTTGCGCACGCCCGTGGCGATACCCTCAACTTTCTTGTCCGCGGCGCCGTCCTCGATGACCCGCGTGTTGGTGACGGTCCACTCGCCGGCCATGGCCATGTCGCGGCGTAGTTCGGTGGGGACATCGATGCCTAGCTCTGCGAGCTGCTCCCATTGTTTCTGGCGCTGGGTGCTGGTGGCGGGCCCTTGAGACGGGGGCGGTATGCCGGGTCGCGCGGGGGCCTTGCTAGTGGAGGCGGATGTTGAGGGGGGAGAGGATGGACCGCCGACGACATTATTAAGCCGCTCGATCTCGCGTTTAGCACGGTCCTTCTCGCGCAGCTCCTGGTCGTGACCACGGTGTAGGTCTCGGAGGAAGCGCTTCAGGGCGCCCTGGTGTTTCCCGGTGGCTTCGTGATTCGTGCGTTCGAGTTTGGTGTCGCGGACGTAGGTGCTGCAATGCTTGCACCAGTACTTGGGTGTTGACTTCCAGTACTCGGACATGTTTTTGTTTTTTTTGTTTTTTTTTCTCTTCTTCCTTCTTCAATGCGATACTTTTATGGTGGTGTGTTCTAAGGTGAACAAAGTTAGTTGTAGAAGAGATGGATAGAAGTACTAAGTACTAGGTTAAGTAATAAGCATATTAGTTGATAAGAGGAAAGTCCAAAGCCTAAGAGATAGCGCTGTGGTAAGCTTGGCTAATGTAACTCTAGGTGCTGGTTACGGGGTTAGCATTAGCGGGGCATTGGCTGTCACGCCATGCCCTTCACTCACTAAAATTCAGCCTCATAACTTGTCACCTCAGGGGCTTGGTCAGGCCTTTTATTTATTTATTATTAGTATTTTTTGGTGATGTAAGTCAACCTATTCCAACCCAATTACACCAACGAAGGCATCATCAATCACCGATACCCAATTTATTCAACTCCCTATTCTTCTCCCCAACGCATTTCGCAAAACATATCGTTCCCATTTTAGCTCTGGAATATTTATTTCTGTTATATAATTCAAACATCACTTCACTCTTGTAACCAAGTTGGCTTTTTATCATCAGGTCTCACGAATCATTCCCATGATGAGATGAGAGAGAGGGTTGAATCGCTCCGCCTCAAAATAATGTCGTCTTTTGAATGATATCAAGTGTATTCCACAATTATTATTTCCATCCGTATCTCCAAACCATTTCAGACATTACATTCGTCCATCCAGGATCTCCCCCAGATGGCATTATTTCATTACAATACCCTCTCTATCCATCCCCCTTCCCATCCCCTACCCCCTTTTCCCACTAACACCCCTAACCTAGAAATTATTTCCCGTTTCTTTTTCTCTCATATCGTCCCGACCAAGAATTAAGTGATGATGATGATAAGGATATCCACGCTCTCTCTTTCTTGTAAGGCAACAACAACCAAAACAAAACGACTGACAGAAGAATTATAACAAGATCATTAGGTAGGTAGGTTATGTCGTGCTTAAATACGGTGGTAGGCTATGCCTCGCTCTCTCCTTTGTTTTATTTTTATTATTTTTTTGCATGTTTTAGGTAAGAGACCAAACCAGAAACCTTTCCCCTTGGTTTCTTGTGCGATATTTGTTCATATTTACAGGCAGATGACCGCGACGAAGAGGCCGAGCACCAGTGCGCCCACGGACCCGGCGGTGACGCGTGAAGTCGAGCCCTCCTGGGGAGGAGCCGAAGTCGAGGCCGGCGAGCTGGTGGTCGCGGAGCTGGGCGAGCTGACGCTGCTGCCGGGGGCCGACGTGACCACCGCGCTGGACGAGACACCGCTGCTGCTCGGGGCTGGGGCAGAGGCAGACGGCCCGGAAGTGGCGGCTGGGCCGGTGGTACCGGGGGCGGCGGTAGTGGGGACCGCAGTGGTGGCCGGGACGGTACCGCTGCCAGGAGGAGTGACCTGGATCTGGCCGTCGGTGTATTCGCTCACGGGCACGTAGGTGCTGGTGACCGGGACAGAGGTGATAGATGCGCAAGGCGTCGTCACGACCTGGACCTGGCCGTCGCCGATCTGGCACAGAGGAATCGGCACCGTGGTTGTTACCACCTGCGGCTGGCCGTCCGACAGAGCCGTGACGATCGTCGTCTGCACCACCGTCGTTCCTACTACCTGGCCGTCGCCGGCCTGCGAGGCCGAGTCGTCCGAGCCGCAGGGCATGGCGATGATGGATACGGGCTCACACTGCTCGGCCCAGTCGCGGTCGTACAGGTTGTAGAAGTCACCAGACAGACACCGGTAGAAGGTCTTCGACGAGCCGAGCGCGAGCACATTGTTCTCGCAGACGGAGAAGCCGCTGGTGTAGATGGCACCGGCCTGCGCTGGAGAGTCGAACTGGAACTGGTAGTTGGAGGCGATGTAGCCAGTTCGGCCCTGAGCGTCGAACGTTGATCCATCCTCCAAAGTCAAGACAAGAACACCGTCTGCGCCGCAGGTATCACGTTTCTATTTCATCAACGGTCAGTTAATTGGTTCACATGTCTAGTAGGAACAAACCCGACTATGAGCTAGTCCCATCCGATAGTCGTCTATCCTTACCTCAGGAATACTCCTCTTTTGCTCCGTGATCTGAGCGACGGTGATCTCGAACTTTCCATCAAAGGATCCCGTGCAGCCGGCAGGGGCAGCGCCGGTAGGGGTGATCTTCTCCGTGACACCTTGGGGTGCCGCGAGGGCAACGCCCAGGAGGGCGGAACTAAGAGCGAGTGAGAGCTGCATCGTCGATATTATTTGCCTCGTCTAGCCGTGGAATCTTAGCGATCGAATATATAGTAGCAGACCCAAGTGGCAATGCCGGAGGATGGCTTGATTATTGTATAGACGTATACTAGGTAAAGCGAGTGACTGCTGTAGAGCCCCTGGTGTCTCACGTCTCACTGTAGACGGCCTATTACTCTGCTCTTATCCTGAGACTTAGGAAATGGTAGGTGAACAATGAAGTCGGGGAATAAAGGGAAGGAGAAAAAAGGGCGCACATAAGGGGGTAGACACGCTACATTATATATTTCTATTCTCAACACTGGGGATTACTGTGTGTACCCGTGGCCAATTTGACGCTACATGCCTACCAACCTAATGAAATGTCTATCCTTTTTTTTTTTCACTCACAACATGAAAACAATCTGACTACGGAGTACATGTGCTCACCCTGGTTCGGTCCTCTCTAGCCGGGGTTGGTAGGTGTCCACTGAAAGATAACAGCACGCCGGGCACGGTCATGATCGGCTGGTACAGTAGTGTACTTGTACGTACGTATGGAGGTGCCGAGAATAGAACCGCCCCTCGCTTCCCACACGGACACGTCTATGCATTACATACAAATGTGCCTTAGGTTAGATACATAAAGATGGGGTACATTGTCCAATCTCTTAAACCATCAACTGACCCAGCCGACTGACTTGAGCTTGAACATCAAATTTTACTACGGATTCCCCAGAGCTCAAGATTTTTCGCGTTCGGATAGCGGGATCTAAGACATCTGAAAGCCACGAGGAAAACAAAAACAATTCGAAAACGGGTGAGCTTCATTATTATAATCTGCATCACTTTTGATATCGTAGAGAGACAAGTCGAGAAAGAGAGGAAAGGGAGGAGTGGAGTGTTCATAATTGGGTAGCTAGCTAATAGCTTCCTGACCTGACTCGATCCCTCTCTCACGTACTCTCTCACCCTTCTGACCCTTATGTCTCTTGTCCCTGGTAAATTGCCGCCGGTGTTTCTGAGACACCATGCCACCACTCACCTTTTGCTTTATCCCATCCTCCAGGAGCCTAGCCCATCACACCTAACTAGTAACCAAAAACCCCTTGTTGTGTAAATGTATCGTAGGTACAAATACAACTGCAGTAGCAGTAACTTGGAGGAGGAGGTTGGGGGAACCTGCACCTGGCCTGGAGCTTCTGCATTCACATACATACACATACATAAGCGTGAGATAGACAGGTGGTAGTGGTAATAGAGCCATGCAAGGTTACTAATGAAGCTACCTAATCGGGGTGACAGGTCAGGTCTAGGGAGGGAGGGAGATGGTCCATCCCTTCCTTAACCGTATCAAGGACAAGGGAGAAGAAGGGCTGATAATTGGAGAGCTACTTGTACACCACAACAAGAGACCAGCCTTCTACAGCACGGGAGGGAGGTGGGAAAGCGAGATGGTCGAATAGAGAGCGAGCAAAAGAGCCGAGCCGAAGAAGGAGAGGTGGTGATAGTAACAAAGAGATCTCTCCAATAGGAGCGTTTCCTCCACGAACATTCATTCGTATGTGTGTATGCACATGCTGAAAGCCGGGGGGCCCTGCCAAGCAGGATCGATCTCCCCTTTCGTTGCCAAGTTAAAGAAAGATGCAGACCAGGACTAGACACTAGAACATAGTAGGTAGTGTATACTACACTGCACTATGTTCTATGATGGAGACGAGTAAGTAAGACTAAACTACATAGTTGGCTCTGACCTACATGTTATGATCGCATACCTTACGTGGCCGTGGGACTTTTAGCTACGCATGCGTAAGGCAGTTGTCGATTTTTGTTTCCCCTATGTCTCTCTTCTTCAAAGTCTTTTTCTTCTTCTTTTCTTTTAGCCTGGTCTATGACAGGTTTTCGCCTCCCCCCTCTCCATTCTCAATGGTAATTCCGCTTCCATCTGGATGGGCAAAATTCCTCGGTCGAGGCCGGTCTTTGCTTCTCCCCCCCCCCTCTATCTTAGTGGGATGTATGTAGATCGCAGTTGGTATTAGCCGTCTGCCTCCGTGGCTTTGAGACTGAGGCCTCAACGAACCTGCTTTGTGATGCACATATACAACAACCTTGTTCATTGACGCATTATATATGAGGTAATAGACCGCAATTACGTATACTCTTTGTACAGCTGGCGGGCGACCCAGCTTTATCAGCTTGAGAGGGGCCTCTGTTGCCCCTCCCAACCTATCGCGCCGTCCAGCGAAGATCGCGACAGGGAAGAGCAGGAAAAAATACTGGAGTTGTTGTGGACTGATCATCGATCGCCCAGCAAGTTATCTTTGGGCTATCGAGCCCAGATACACTGGGATCCACCGCAGTGGGTGGTTGTCGGACGACGATCAAACTTCCTCCGCTGGGAGGGGTTGAAGTTTTTCCTCCAGGGGTGGTTGTCGATAGTGGTCCCGTTCTGGCCTTGTCGACGCCAAGGATGCAGGGGATGGAACGGTTCAAACGGCGGGTGGATGCATAGTGCACACCACCACATCCAGACCACTTACACATAAACTACCTAGCACTGCAGAAAAGCTTCTGCGGAGTTCCGGATCCCGACGTCCGCGAAGGAGAAAAAAAAAAGAGGAAATGCATACGTACTTACTTACTTAGTAGTATCTAGATAGATACATACATACATACATACATATAGCTCAGCTATATATGCTGGTAATTGACCTAGCCATGTGTTTTTCTTCCTGGCTGATACGCGTACAATACGCACAGCGAGCGAATAGAAAGATAGACTGACCGATAATCCGACCAACGGACTGACATATGCTTATTACCGAATACAGCTCAAGACTGAGAGCTCATGAAACAAACCATTACAAAGTTATGAGATACGACAGTACACCCCATTGACACTCTTCTTTTATTAGTAGCTGAAAAGATCGTTATTCAGCGACGGAGACCGAGGGATATAAACAATCAGCTCTAGTCGAATCACCTTTTTGTAAACACCCATTTTGACTTTCCCATCTCTCTTACAGCAAGATTTGATGTTTTATTTTGCCCAGGAGGCTGGTATCTTAAGTGCGTAAATAAGTTCCCTGGTTACACGGTGACCATCATTCTTGTAAAACACTCGCTCTATCTACCTATCCCGAGGAAAGGGGAATACGGATTAGGATATATATAGACATAAAAGTACTTCACGTCACGCCTTCATCTCATCTCATACCATATCCTTAACATGCGCGCCTGTATATGTGGGTAGAAAGGTATGTATGGGCCATATGTATGTGCGTGTGACCTTGCCTAACTGCGAGTATCCTTCGCATAACGACTGTATCTCGCATTCGTCACACGCCTGCCTCTTTGTTCGTTCCACGAAATCTGGTTTGTATGTCATTCTATTATTCTTTTTTTAATTCTTTTCCATCGTACCGAGTAGTACACAGTCTATTTCATCCGTCAACCAATCGCCAGGTTCTACTCTTACAGCACTGGTAATTCTATGATACCAGCATGCTTGAAGATGTTACGACAGGTAAGTAAAGTCTTGGGAGGCACCGCCGTTGTGCTTTTCATGTATGCACCAAGCTGCGTTTATATGCTTGTTGATAAATGTCTATGAAGGTAAATAGGTAAGTATGTGTTTGGGTATATACATATATCGTTGTTGTGTATGCAGGCATATAGTTATATGTACATGTATGTACGGTACGTGTAATGCCATAGGTATCATGTAGTGTTTCTCGAGAGAAAACGTTACTCGTTGCTGTCAAGAAAACTCGCACCAGGTCGAGTCCTTTCATGTGCCTCCGCATTGCGGTAACCTACGCGTCTAACCAGATATTTGGTTCTCCTAGTTATCTATCCCTTTGCGATCTGCGAACCATATGTAAAGTCTAAATAAGAGATCTTTACCACCAGTCTTCCGTCCCTTGATAGAAAAATCCCCAATAGTCGCAGAAGTTTTCCATGATCAACATGTATTAAGTACAGCGTCGCATTCGTCTACAACGAGACACGTTCGTTTCTTCCCCCCAGCTTTCCTCAATGAGGACGGACATTGCTAGCCCTTATGCTTCATCATGGGGAAATCTATCTCTACCTACCGAGAAGACAGTATCACACCGTACGAATAACCCGGCTTCCATCACAGCTGCACAACACAGCGACCGAGCGTGATGTGTTGTAATGTAATGTATAATAACATGGTGTACATGCTCAGTTTAGATAGCAGAATTCAGGAAGACTGGCCGCGATCGATTGGACAAATCACTCGAGCTTTTCCGGGGATCCTCCTGGTAGATCGACCCACACGAACCAGGGGTGCCTCGAATGAACAAGGATTATAAGTAGACAGGGGGGAACGGGGAGGGGGCCAAGAAGAAAGTGACCCATCTGCCATCCACCACTGCCGAGCTACATAGAAATACGCTTGGAGGCTAAGAAGGTCCTGGCTAGCCTGGGGTGTTTCGGGTGTGAGGGGGAGAAGAGGATGGAGAGGATGAGGATCAAAGAGCTATCTACATGACCCAGTAACTTACAGTAATCATAAACCAGCTCGCTATTACTAGCAAATCTCGATGGCGGATGGCCGAGGGCGGGATAGATTCGAGAGGCAACAAGGAGACATGCAATACCGTCTATTTTGGGTAATACCGGTTTCTCAAATCCAATTTTTTTACCCTTGCAACCAGACTTTCTACGTAGATCAACCGGGAGTAGGTAATTTTCATTGGATAGTAACAAAACATTAATGGCACCTCTGCAAAAACTCGACTTTTGGTTGGCCCCACCGCGTTACTTGCTTTTTATTCCTGGTTGATCTGCGTAAAAAGTCTGGTTGCAAGGGTAAAAAAATTGGATTTGAGAAACCGGAATTACCCAAAATAGACGGTATGTTTTTCAAATGTTGCAATCGTTCGTATAGACTCACTCACACGCTTCTCCCTGGGATCGAAACAGACCTACCTACCTACGCTTTTGCCGCTGCTGTTACCATGTCGACCATGCAGACATGTATCCATCCAACATACATACTACATGACCACCTAAAATAACTTGAATTGTGGTTGTTTCGGTAGCGTATATATCATGTTCCCATCTCGTACCCGTACAAAGCAACAGACACACGGGCACACACACACACACACACACACACACACACACACACACCTAGACCACAACCGCCAATCCGGTAATCTAAACGTTTCTTTCTCTGTCTCTCTCTTGAACAAGCAGCACGGCAAAGCTGGCATATTACCACCTATTGGACGGGATGGGTTTTGCGGCGGCACGGTACGGTCAGGAAAAAAAAGAAGAGGAACGCGAGATGCAGGGGGTTACTTGCATGATGCACGCGCACCGTCACCATCACCACCATTACAAGCTCTCCCGTTATTTTTTTTGTCTCTCTTATTTTCTTATTTTATTTTTCCATGTCATTTTCTAGGTGGTTGGTTGGATTCAACCTGTAACGCGCTACTGGTGTATGTCTTCCCTTCTAGCGCCCACGGGGTTCACAGAGACAGGACCAAAAAAAAAAAAAAGAGAGAGAGAGAGAGAGGCTTGATACTAGGTATTTCTAATAGCCAAGCCGGAAATATTTGGTAAGTAGTAACAGAAGCAGCAGCAGGTCATAGCTGACCATCAGGCGCATAACATATCGCATTGATGCGAAATTCGCCTCCCCTTTTCCTTCCTTTAGTATTCCTGTATTTTTTCCCTTTCCTTTTATTTTGACTAGCATTGTGTTAGTTCTTTCAGATGTGATCATGCAGTAGATCTCGAAGTCCCATGAGCTTCGTGATATGACTTGGCGATCTACATAGATAGAAAAGGAAGCTTTTTTGGCCATTTTACGACATCTTAGCATAATAAATAAGAGAAGTTCCGCAGGACCGATAAAATCGAAGCCCCGTTCGCCTTATTCTTAGCCATCCAAGCTGCTGCCGCTTTGCTTTTCTGGAAATTACGAGTAACTCAGGCGACTAACCTAGGTCTGGTGAGCCTTCATATATGGTCTACACGCCATATATGAATGTACTGTTTTCTATCACATCGGTAATCTATCGCTTACAGGCCCTTGCTCTTAATTTATCCCGACAAGAGACGTACCTATAGTGTGGCGGCTACGGGAGGAAGCTTTTTTCTTCTGTTCTTTTCAGTTTGCATGTGAGTAAAGCCATCAATGCCGCCAGCCCAAGGCGTTCGTTCTATCCGCAAAGACTGCCGAGGTCCCGCCGTCATTGCTGAAGAAAGGGATGATCATGTTGTACGGCCTCTCATCAGTCGACCCCTATTGGGCCCAAGAAACGGCAATGGCTTGCGCCGCCTACTTCATGGCGGCGCGCTTTGGTAGGTGTTTAATCAATTCACAAAGCCCTGCCTATCATCATCATCAGAAGGAATTCTTCCCATCTAAGACTAGCCAGTCAGATGCACGTAATCGATATACGATGTATATATTAGCATGTCTCATCTAGCAAGAAATGGATAGATAAGGAAAGTAAACAAGTGAACATGCTGAGCTCTCATTCCTTTCTACTCTCGGTATATATAAAATTTCGCTTATCCGGCTGTAATCATGGGAAAAGTCATTCAAGCGGAAATCCAGTTCAGAACCAGGACCTTAGGTACTTTCTTTGAGTTATTAATGAATCAAGCCAACGTCATGGTCATATTCCTCCGAGCCGGCGAGTTATCTCCTTGTGTTTCCATTTCATCTCTCCTCCGCCCCCCTGGTGACACGACTTGGTAGCAGACAGGAACTTTGTTTACTTTGTCTAATTTATTTGAAGAGGCTAAAGCTCTTCGACGTAACATCTGCGAAAGACCTGTGAAAATTTCCCAGATATATAACCTCAACATAATCAGAATCAGGACCTTCCCCCCAAAAATAGGATGGCTTCTTGGGTTTAATGCATCATCCCATCCGTCAACACATCTCCACCTATCAAGCATAAAGGCCAAGCAATAACACACGTCTCATCCTGGTATCCGTGCTGAAATAACAAGCTTTCGAGTCCACTCCAATTAGAGTGGCTATCCTTCGGTTCATCCCGCCCGCTATGTACACTACATACATGCATACACTTACTTCAATATGAGACAATGCGTACCAACCTCTTTACGGTAGGTGCTCTGTGAACTTGTTTCTCCTCTCTAGATGTATGTATGTCGCTCAGTCTCATGCCCACAATCCTAAGGCCAGTCCACACATATTTGTATTTGTGGACACACGACGGGCTTATTAAATATGTGCATTAGAAAAACAGTAAAAAAGGAATCACATTCATTTGCTCCCTACTAGACAACCGTCCCGTGCAATTTGTTTTATTTTTATTCTTCATACCTCCCTTCTTTCATCATAGTCAGCCGTTTAAGCCGGTCCAAATTGAACTATAATCAAGCCATCTAGGCCCTGCTACTTCAAACCTTTTAATGACTCGACTTGAAACATTCGTATTTTTGTAATTGACTAGTACAAGAAATAGGGCCCCCCGTCTTAGCTTGTTCGTGCAACAGCACAACAAATATGAGCTTACCTGAGGAAGTTTTCTATAATCTGCACTTAACATGATAATGTCTTCGTTGCTCCTGCAAATTTATAGCACAATGTGCTGTTTTCACGGTTAGACACAACATGAGAATGTAGCATTGATACGCGCGAGAATAAAACAGGTCTATCATTGGGGGAATCATCTATGTGTAAAACGCAAGTTTACCGTCTTGCTCCCACTATTCATTCACTCGTACAATTCATACCATCGTGCTTTCCCTGCACTATTCTTTTCCCTTTTGATTTTTTTTTTGTGAAAGCCGCCATAGATCATCTTTTCTAACATGTTTTGCGTGACGTATCACGCTACTTTGTGAGAATCCGTACCATCTCTAGTACCACCTCCCTCGTCTCTGGCTCTAGCTGTTCCTCAGGCGGCCCGAGAACTTGCTCGAAAACTGGGAGCAGCTTAGGAGTTAGCTCTTGCACTGTTGGGTTGGAGAGCACATCTAAGAAATAGTTGTTAGTATAATGTGAAGTTATAATGCTAAGCGATTCTATGGGCACTTACAAAGCTTGTGTAGGCATTGGTATACCGGCTTGTTCTCTTCGTAGTCCTCCTTAAGGGGAAGGAGGCTGACCAGTGCTGGGAGCACATCTGCGATGGGGACTTGGTCAGGATTTGATAGTATCATACGGCACAAGCAGCCAGCAGCATTGTCCTGTAGGCGGGCATCCTGAATCTGTAGCAGAGGCTCTAGCTTGCTCAAGATCTGCGGATAACTGGGTAGATATGTCTTTTCATCCCCTGAGTGGTACACAAGCTGACCGGTCGCATATGCTGCATTGGACTTGGTTTCTTTGTCCTCGTCCGACAGGCGGTGCAATAGTGGACGCAACAAGGTTGACGTGTATGGCGTCACAGCGCTACCCATGTACGCTACGCATTCAGCTACCACCCCAACGGCAGTTGATCGTTCAATAGCTTCGTTGGAGCTGAGGAACTTCATGACCGGCTTGTCGAACACCTTCCAGACTTCGGAAAATTGCGCTCCAAGGGCGGCAGCGAGCCCGATGAGGACGTCGAGTGCCGTGTCAATGACAAGCCAGTCCCATTCAGAACTGCCCTCAATAGCATCCTGGTTATCGTCCTCATCTCCAAGGTCTTGCTGACAAGGATGAGATCGAGTAATTATAGTGCCAAGCACTGTAATTATCTGGTCCATCATGTCCTTCTGACCTAGTATCGCTGGTCCGCATGTTTTGAGGGTAGACCCTACACTCCGATTTATTTCTGTCACCACGTCCCTAATAAAACGTTAGTATCCAATAGAATACAGGTCTTGTGAGTTTTTATGAAGAAAACAAAGGCGAGCTGAAATCAGATCTTGATAATAGTACGTGTTCTCAGCAACCGCAAGTAGCGTCTGAGTGAGCTGGGTATAACGCAAGGTAGTCATCATGAGAGCTGCCAGAAAGGACATTTGCATAAAAAAAAGGAAAGAACGAGAAACAACTCACCGATCCGACTCATCTTGCCAGATATGCATTGTTGCAGTAGTCACAATCTCACCAAGCTTGAGGATGTTCCCATCTGGTTGAACTTTGAGCGGTAGCCCTGCTTCCCACTTGCGACCTGTCTGCTTCTCCATAGCTTCCCAGACGCAAGCATAAGTCCGCCAGAGGGTCCCTATAGCTGTCTTACGGCAGCCTTCGTAGGAGTGTTCCGCAAAGGGAGCAACAAGCTCAACGGCCTTTTCAATATACGGCGCGCTCTTTTCCTTGGCCGCATATATGACTTCACCTAGAGCTTCAAGAGCAATCTCTTTTTCGAGGGCTTGCGCAGAGATACCGACGAGATCGTCCCAGTCGTCATCGTCGTCATCATCGTCCATGAGATCCTCCAAGTCATCATCAGCCTCACCAGCACTCTTTACCTTGAGGCGCTTGCCTTGTAGGATGACCTCCTCGTCAACAAGGCCATGTTGCTCCTCGCCGAGATCTAGCTCAACATCTTCCTCTTCTCGCTCAAGGCTTTCAAATAGCCCCTTGAATATGCCATCAAGCGAGGTGCCAAGGTCGCCATTGTATACAGTAGCTAGCTGGCTCCACAGAATAAAGGTGGTTTCCCTTAGACGAGCATTGTCCAGATGGAGAGCCTTCTCGCTGGCCATTAGCAACGGCATAACGTAAGGGCTGAAGTCATGAGCTCCCACGCCGACAGCGATCCGTCCCATAGCATCGCAGATGGAGCTTCGTAGCGATAGCTCATCCTCGCCGGACTCGGCCATGATGTAAGCAGACATGGCCTCCATGGTGTCCTTGAGGTAGGGAATGAATGCGCCCTTGACGGACGATGCGATGGCCCCGAGGGCACCAGCAGCAGCAGACTTGACAGTGTAATCAGGATGTGACAGGAAACCTCCAACCCGCTGGATCATGGTCTCTCCATACTTGGCCAAAATGTCTTGACCTAGACCATCAGCCAGAGAATCAATGACACCACAGACTGAACGAATGATCTCAGCGTTCTTCTTGTCAGTGTTATCGCTGCCTGCTGCATCCAAATTCAGCATAAGAGCTGTCATGATAGCATCATGATGAGGCGCCATGCTGTCAGACAGATCCTCACCCAGGCGCATGAGACCCAGGAGAGCAGAGTAACGAACAGATCTCTCAGGATCTTGTAGCAGACGAAGCACGGCAGGCATAAGCGACGCGATCTGAGTGGACACAAACTCCGGAGCACCCTCGGCGCAGTTTCCAAGAGCCAAAATGCAGGCTCTACGTTGGCCAGGCTTCTCGGAGTTTGCATAGTTGGGGAAATCATCAAGGAGTGGGACGATGACTTGACGCGGGGGTAAATCGCTTGAAAGCTGATCGATCAAGGTCAGAGCTGATCTTGCAGGTGTAGAATCGTCGTCGTCGTCATCATCATCATCCAACTCGGACAAGATCATCAAACCCTTTCTCATGAGCTGAGCACCCATGTCAGGAATGCCCTGGATCTTCATACGGCGGTACCTAACGCATTGCGTCAGGAAAGCCAAAGCTTGCGTCCGTACATCAGCTTCAGCGTTGGTATTCACGGCTAGGTCGATCATGAATTGCACCAAGTCCTTGAAGTAGCGGGAAATCAGAGCAGATTCATAGGCCAGGAAAGATTGGAAGACCTCGAAAGCTTGCTGTATTCTCTCGTCGTCTCCATTGTCGACCGCATCCTTGAGCACCTCAACCATGGAGGGGATAAACTCTTGGACAGTGTTGAGCGACTGCTCATCCTCGTCAACATCGACCAGCATGAGAACAGCGCTAATGGACAACATGGTGTTGACGCGGACATCGCGGCTCTGGGGATCTCTGATGGTCTTGGTGAAGAGTTCAAAAAGCTTGGGGAGGTGATCCTCGAAGTAGGTGGGGTTGGCCTCAAGCAGACTGAAGATGATGTAGGAGCCAACCTCACGGTGAGCAACATTATCAGAGGCAGTCAATTGAGTAACAGCGGGCAGAAGATCAGCCCACTCGTTGTTCTCGAAGTCGAGGGTGGCAATGGCGGCGATTACGCGCGACTGGCCATGGCGGCATTTCGCATCCTGCTCTCGCACGATAGCCTGAAGAAGCTGTTCGCGGATGGCAGGCTTCTGGGTACCATCTATCTTCTCCCAGTGCTTGGGAACAAGGCGCAAGCCCTGAACAGCCGCCAACATGCGCACAGTAGCATCGGAGTGAGAGACGATGACATGGAGCAGGCCAATTAGCGAGTCGGGATGGGGGAAGAAGTTTTTGCGCAACTCCGCAGTCGCGGCTTTGACCTTCTGAGTGTCAGCTATAGGAGGAGGATATAGGTTAGCAATTCGGCTCGTCTGTCTGTCTGTGTGCCTGTCTGCCTCGGTAGAAAAAAAAAAGGGAGAACACATCGGCGACACAACAGGTAGGTGAGAGTATAAACTTACGGATCTGACATGCCTGGAGCAGCTCGACAAGCTTTTGTTGGTCCATGATCACGGTAAATGGAACAACAATGCTTGAAAAAGAAACTCGTCTGGAAGAAAAGGAGTAAAGTCGAGAAATCTCTTCCCCGACTTGCGACGAAGAGAAGGCTGTCCAGCAGAGAGGTGGGAGAAAAAAAAATAGAAAAAGAAAAAAAAAGTTAGGAAAAATTACATTTTATCAAGCCGAGTAAAAAAACAGGTGGGGTAAGTGAGGAACAATTTTTTTTTTTCCTTTGCCCGCCCTTCCTTTTTTTTTCAAGGGTTCATTTCGATAAGGTTTGGAGATAAGAGTAAAATAACAGCTGGTGACGGCTTCCTTACCAGCGGAATCCAGCTGTTCAATGCATTGGGTTGCTATCATCACCCCACATATGCATATTAGGTCCACATTGGAGGGGTATTGGGGTACATGTGTAACCTACAGCTTACATTGGGGTGAGTACAATGAATTACTAGTACATATGTAAGGTACATCTTACTGACTCGCCATACACTGGTAGCCCAGGCTTGGTGTATACCTACAATTAAGTCTCAAACATGTATGTGAACTAGGTACTCTAGATTAGATTGCAGACTACCTAGATCTGTATCATAATTTTTTTATCTCCGGTTTAATCTAGTTCACATATACCCTACTGATACCATTATGAGTAATGTGCCCCTTTGTAAGCGTTCACTTTATAGGTGCTACTTGTATCACAGCATTGATTGCTAGATGAGTAGCTACTGCTGCTGCTGTGAATATGCACTGACCACTACCTAGGTAAATAAGTGATATCAACAGGAAAATTACTTACATACAAGCTATTAGTATAAAGAACCTTTCTTTGCTTCACGCTATTCTTGGTTACGCACAATATAGGGGGGTTGTTTGACCCTTTAGGTTTATTGCAACATTCTGATGCAATAAAACATAGGAACTTGCTGACAAATATGCTTGCACTCCCACGGTGAGATCCCACATACATGTATGGATAATTAGACATTAGGTAGGTACCTATCATACAATTCTCTACCTACACCTACTACCTAGTGTTACATAGCAGAGCACTTAATAATGGGTATCCAGAACCAAATGATGTAATTGGCGGGGATGGTCTCCCTAACTCCAGCAGGACTCAATGCATAGGTAACCTCGATAGCTCACGAGCGTTGCTATCACTTGCATTTGCGGCAGTGGGAATCTCGGAATGGTGGGAATAGGCCTGCATATCACACAATTCCGACGAGATCCATTGGCTGAGAATCATGTACTACCATGTGGTTTGACTGACTTATCTTAAATGCTATTAGGTACCTGGGTAACTTAACTAAATTATGGTGACGACCTCCTTATCCACTCGCTCATAGGCCTTACACCGATGACGGGATGACGCGAACTTTAGTACACTAAAGGACCCTGTATTCCGATGTCCTTTCCGTTCTAAATCCATAGCTTTCATGGGAAGGTAGCACAAGGTAGCTCAAGGATGATGAAGTTGAAAGCCCCTCCTTCCTGTCTTCTTTTTTTATTTGTCCTTCCCGTCCCCCAATTCCTCCTCCAACTTGATACTTGAGAAATTCCCTCTCTCTATCCATCTATCTAAGACATCGTCGAGTCAACGGCATATATTAAGAACAAAGAACGCAGATATTCACCTCAACGAAAAAAAAAACAAGAAGCTCATAAAAATATGGCATCTCTTCCTCCTGCGCAATGCTGCACCATCGGTGTCAAACATGAGTAAGTCGGTGATTTTCTTATTCCCGCGAAGAGCTTCTATCTACCTCCTACCTACTCCGCATTCTGCACGCACATACTACACATACACAAATACATACATATCGAGCCAATCAAGCCAAACCCAACTAACCCCCTTCCCTCTCCCCTCAGAGGTCAACCCACCGGCACCGACTTCAAAGTCGGCCCCTACGCCGCCTACCTCGCCACGCCCGACCCCGCCAAAGCGCACAAGGACGCCGGTCTGCTGATCGTGCCGGACGTGATCAGCATCTGGCAGAACAGCCGGCTGATCGCGGACCAGTTCGCGGCGAACGGGTACCTGACGCTGATCATCGACGTGTTCAACGGGGACCCCTTATCGCTGAACCGGCCGGCCGACTTCGACTTCATGAAGTGGCTCACGAAGGGCAGCACCGGCGACAACCCCCACACCCCCGAGGCCGTCGACCCCATCGTCTTGGCCGGCATCAAGTACCTGAAGGAGGAGAAGGGCGTCAAGAAGCTGGGCGGTATCGGGTACTGCTTCGGAGCCAAGGTATGTTTTTCTCTCCCCCCTTTTTTTTATCCTTCTAATGATTCCCAAAAGATTTCTCGCTAACTTCCCCCCTCCCCTCAAATATAGTACGTAGCCCGGCACTATAAGAGCGGCATCAACGTAGGTTTCATCGCGCACCCGTCCTTCGTGCAGGAAGACGAGCTGCGCGGCTTCCAGGCGCCCCTGTCCATCGCCGCCGCCGAGACGGACACCATCTTCCCGGCCGAGCTGCGCCACAAGTCGGAGGTGATCCTCAAGGAGGGCGGCCAGCCCTACCAGATCAACCTCTACTCGGGCGTCGTCCACGGCTTCAGCGTGCGCTGCGACCTGTCGGTCAAGCACGAGCGCTTCGCCAAGGAGCAGGCCTTCCTCCAAGCCGTGACCTGGTTCGATACCTGGCTTTTGTGACTGCGGCGCGCGGGTGAGGATACTGATGGTAGAGTAGGGGTGGGGAGGAAGGAGAGGCTGTAAGAGTGTGGAAATCTCGTTTTGCGTTTTTCAAGGTTGTAGCTAAACGGCCTAGGGAAGCTGTAAAAAGGGGTTAGAATGAGTGTGATGTTTAGTCGCAAAGTAACACCAATGCCTAGATAAATAGCCTACATGCATAGCAAAAAGTTATATCCAGAGAATGAAGAGAGAAAAAAAAAGGAATTTATGACGTAACAATACTTTTCAGGAGCGGGAATAGGGGGCCATTCGACAACCCCTTTTAATGTGTGTTATGTATACGCGTTTAAATTCGTATAACCTAATTTGTACCTCTACTCTGTTGAGTCCTCCATCTTCACCTCCTTCTCTTTCTCCTTTTCACCTACCGCCCCACCCTCCTCCTGCCTCCTCTTCTCCCGCTCAGCCAGCAGCTGGCTCTGGAGGCCCTTCTTCCCGACCTGCATCGCCCTCTCGATCTCGCGCTCTTCCTCGCGCAGCGCCGCCCTGCCGTGCTCGATCTGCCTCCTCTGTCTGCGCTTCTCCTCGGCCACGGCGCGCTCGCGCTCCTCGAGCGCCTTCTCGCGCTTGCGCCGCGCCTCGCGGGCCTTGCGCGCGGCTTCCGTCTCCTCCCCTTCTGCGGCTTCGCCTGCTTCGGGGGGCGGGCCCAGCGTGCGCACGTACGCCTCGATGAGGGGGTCGCGGACCTTGGGATCGAGGCTGATGTAGCGCAGGTCGGCGAGGAGGCGGCTAGGGAGGTTCTCGAGCAGGGACTGGTTGTGGAGCTCGCGGGGGGGAATCTCGCGCAGCAGGGCGGCGAGGTCCTTCTTTAGCTGGTCGGGGGGCAGGCGCAGGCGGGCGATGTGCTCGCGGTACCACTTCTCGCGGTCACGGTCCGAGAGCGACGTGTCGCGCATGGCGGGCTCCTTCTTGTACTTGCGGCGGAACTCGGGCCAGTACAGCTTCGGGCTCGCTTTCTGCTGTAGGAGCGCCAGGTACGGGATCTTGGGGTCCTTCTTCTCCTCGCGCGCGCGCTGCTCCTTGAGCACCTGGATGCGCGCCCGGCTCCACTCTTCCCACACGTCGCGGCGCGCTTTCATGGTGCCCAGCACAGTGTAGCGTGGGTCCTCGATGATGCGGCCGTCTTCGATAAGCTTCTCCCACGGCGAGTACGGGTTGATGCCGTGGTCGTTGAGGAGGTCCTTGAATGTCTCGCGCGCGTCCTCCTCGGAGAAGGGCAACCCCTCCGCGCCTTCGGGCCAGGCTTCCGGGTTCCCATCATCGTACTCGCCGGGATCGAGGCCGTATTCCTCGCCCATGGCTTGTAATTGATATGCGATATCGTCCTCGTTAAACTCGACGGGCATATCATCGGTAGGTTCTTCTGTACGCTGGCGCTTGGAGGGATGTTCGTCGTCATCGCCGCCATCACCATCTTCCCGTTCTTCGTCTTCATCATCTGTAACCTCGACTTCCTCGTAGTCTGAGCCTAGTTCTTGCTCTTGCTCTTGCTCTTTAGTTTTACCATCCTGAACAGCGTCGTCCTTGCTTTGGGAGTCTGGTTCTTCTGCTTTGCTCGAATCTCCCATCCGTGCGCCCGCCTTTTCCTTGATACTATTGATGTCTAGTTCAAGCACCCCCTTCATTACCTTCTCTGGTATACGCCAATAACTGGCGTTCTTCGCAGGGTTGTAAGCAAAACGGCGACCATACTTGGTGTAGACCAATATCCAGGGTTCGCACCCCGGAATAGCTACTTTCGATTTCGGCTTGTCGATAGGCTGAGGACGTGGCCTATCTCGCCTATCATCGAAACCACGGTGCCCTCCTCGGCCATGATGCGTAAAGCTGTCCGCTTGACGTTGTCGCGCGGGATCGTACTGGGCTAGGAAGGCGTTCGCAGCGGCGGGATCAGAGAGTTGAGGTATGGTAGAATATTGGAAGAAGCTCGCATGGGGATCTGAGGGTGCTGGCGGCGGAGGTGGTGCTTGTGCCCCTGGCCTTGTGTATGTCGACTCCTTAGTCTCTTCGTTATAGTAGTAGGTGTGGCCGGTAGGAGCCTTGTGTTCTGTCCATCCGGGAGGAAGAGGCGGCGGGACGTTTCCCGAAGGTTTGTACGTCGATTTGAGCATTTTATTCCTTTGCAATGTATTAGGATTATTGAGTTCCAATGCTTAAATCTCTAGTTATAACCGAGGAACCGAGTTCGGAGGCAGTATTAGTTATTGGAGACTTTCTGAATAGATGTTGTAAGGTAAATAGTAGTTCGTAAACTTTCTATCGAAGCTCTCTTACACCTTGTTTAGCTGTTCCATGCACTAATGCATTTTAATATGGGTCTGGTCTGGTCTAGCACTTGTCGGTGCTTGTGATTACGGAGTACCGTCTGCTTTATCGATAAGACCTACCTATTCTGCCTACATATTGCTCTGCTGAGGCCAACTGTTAACTGACTGACAGCGATGCCCTAAGGGTCCCCCCTTCCCAGTGCCCCTCAGTGTCATTTGAAGTTTAATTGGTCAATAAGTACGGATTAGGAGGTACCGTTATAGATCTCGGTACCTAACCCTTTTCCATTTTACCTCTACTATCCTAACCACATAACTATTTATTACCACGTCGGCAAGGGGGCACACGACTCCCGTCTCGAAACTCTACCTACAAACCTAACCACTTTAACCTTCGAATCCTGTCCTATGTGCTCAGAACTCCTATAGAGAAAAAGCGACGAACAAGAATTTAGCCAGGGGTTGGGCGATAGCGATGTTTTGGAATCTATTCAAGGCTATACGTAGACGGTGACTTTCCACAATGGCACCGACCGACTCCTCCTCTGCCCATCAGAGAGGTCTTCTGGCATCCATCGCGAGGTTCTGGACTGTATGAAGATCTTATCTCCTTCTTTTGCGCCATCTAAGACAAGCCCAAACTCAACTGACCTCAAATATCCTCTCTCTACTAGAATTCGTATGCGCCGGACTATGTTGGTTTCGCAGCCCTCTTTACGGGTTACGTCCTGATCCAATTCTTCGTCGAGCCCTTCCATCGCATGTTCTTCATCAATAATCTTAATATTGCCTTCCCCCACGCCGAGGTTGAGCGAGTTCCCGTCTGGCTCAATGTCGCATATTCCGCATTCGTGCCACTCGCATTCCTTATTATGTACAATGGTGCCTCGCGTGCCTCGTTTCACAAGCACCACAATGCTATCTTGGGCCTCGCCATCGCCCTGATTCTGAGCTCGTTCTTGACCGATGTCGTCAAGAACATGGTCGGCCGGCCTAGACCTGACCTGATCGCCCGTTGTAAGCCTGCTGCCGGAACCAAGCCCAACGTCCTTGTGACTATCGATGTTTGCACCGAAACGGCTCACCACACGCTCCACGACGGATGGCGGTCTTTCCCCTCGGGTCATTCGAGCTTTGCCTTCAGCGGCCTTGGGTATCTGGCGTGTTTCTTGGCAGGTCAGCTGAGGATCTTCCGTGACAAGAGGGACCTTGGTCGTACATTAATATGCCTTGCCCCTCTCGTGGGTGCTACCATGATTGCAATCAGCCGGTGCCAGGACTATAGGCATGATGTGTACGATGTCTCTGTGGGGACGTTGCTAGGCCTTACGGTTGGGTTCTGGAGTTACCGCAGGTATTGGCCGAGATTAAGTAGCCGTGAATGCCATGAACCGTACCCAACGCCGGGAACGGAGACAGACGACAGGCATAGGGAAGGCTGGAGGAGAGTGCGTGACGAGGAAGAAGGAGGTCCGATCCTAGGACGAAATGTCGGGTATGAGTTAACCAATCTTGGAAGAAATCAAAGCTAACTTTTTGCTTGCTAGTTGATCCAGTTGGAGTTGAGAATGGAATCGTAGCCAGGGGTAGTATCTACCTAAATAGCGCGGGAATTTCCTTCTGAATGGATGATCTGATGCTTTTCAGATCTTAGTGCTTATCCCATTATGGTTCTTCAGATCTGTGGGAACATACTGACCTAGAGCAATCTCATAAGGCAAAAAAAGGGGGGACGGTTCGAATCTATGGTGGGAGAGGACGATAAAGGTTACCTAGGTACCTACATGTACTCAGTCAGATCTATGTACTAGGTATATAGTAGTGAGCATATATATGTTGTGGGTTTAGTATTTGATATAGTATGAGATATTCGATTGTTTATAACCAGTTCAAACTCTCAATTACATTTTATTTTATTTGACTTAACTTGTTAGATTACCATCTTGTATTCTCCGTACTCAGTATTTACATCCTAAAGTACCCAAATCTCCCTTGAAGCTTGAGATACTTTTTAACTTTGATCTAGAACTACAGGGATGCGGGTGATTCCAATTGCTTGTGATACATCATATACACACTTACTTACTTATACCTAGGTACTCCATACATGCCCGACTTACATACGTGAAGGTACCTAGACAGCTTAAGTAGGTACACACGTGCACACTGATGTAGAGATAGGTACCCAGGTACCTTTACTGGAACGGATGTAAAGTATTTCAGTAGCCAATTAAAAAAAAACTTTCAAGATTTTGCAATACATACATGATTACCTGCATATGTTGGTGAGAGCACAATTGAAGTTTGCGGGGGAGATCTCAGGAGATTCACAAACTGGCATAGAAAGTTGTATAAGGGGTTGTGAACTCTTGTGCTAATTACATTGACCAATCATCTTCTCTAACACGAAAGACCCACTTTACCAGCCCCCCCTTCTCTCCCCTCGAACCCCTGCGCTAGTTCCTCGAGTGGTCGCGACTTCTTTTTAATTACAACGCGCTATCTCGCGACTTAGATGGCGTCTGCTAACGCGCCTTCCCGTCTATCTGCAAGTTCTTAACACGGCCTATCCAATTGGCGAGGTTCCTCCGAGTCCCGGTTTCTTCTTCTTTGCGCATCTTCGCATCTTCGAATCAATTGATTCCCACACCCACTTTCCTCTCTCCTTATTCCTCCAGCATTTGTTCCTGTAGTATTGTACCTCGTCTATCTCAGTTGACCCTCGCCTCATGCCTCTCGTATTCTTTTTCTAACTTGTTCATTTTTGTTGTACTATTTTCATTAATACCATACCGTATCCTATTCACCTCTACTTCAATTCTGCATAATTTCAATTGGTCCATATTCCCCATTCCCTCGCATTTGATCCCGCCCACCTCCACCCACCTTTAGATCTTGTAAGTGAGTGCCTCGCATTCAGATGAAAATAAAAAGGAACATCCTTTATTAACATTGCCTAGGAAAATTCAAACATGCCACGCAGAGTCAAGCGAGAGCCTGGGGTGAGGGAGGAGACCACTCCCACTCCTACTCCTGCATCGAATTCGATGCCTCCTCCCACGCCAGCCACTGCTCGTAAGCGGGACACTACCTATGAAGAAACCGTAGATGCCCGCTCTGCCCGCTCTGCAGCAGCCTCTTTTATTCGGTCACATGCTCGTGAGTCATTCTTCATTCTCTCTTCTTTCTCTTCCCCTTCTCAAGATCAGAGAGTGCTCTGCAATTTCAATTACTCTTGTTATTCTTAGGTATTAACCTTCTCATAGCTAGTGCGGAGACTTATGACCAAGAGCCCATGCTACTAGAGATGAGACATCGTCCAGAGAACAACAATGCGGGGAACGGCAGCTCCCCGTCGTCTCAGAATGCGGATACCAGCTTTGCGCAGCAGAGTTTTGCCCATCCCACGTTCACAGACATAGGCATGAAACTCAAGGCATGCAATGATACCCTTGGCGACCTTCAACAGCTTGGTGTATCTCACGTCGCTGCTCTCCCAGAGCTGGTACTAGTTGGCGATCAGTCTGCTGGCAAGTCTAGCTTGATGTCTGGTTTGGCCAGAGTCAATCTCCCCCGAAATGCCGGTGTCGGCACTCGCTGCCCTTTACACATCCGCTTGATCGGTAGCAATAACGCTCACTGGAGTTGTACTGTCTCCCTCCAGCAGGACTACGACTATCAGCCTCCACCTGGCGGTAAGATCAAGAGATCGGATGTCACCAACGCTAACCCATTTCCTCCCTGGGTCAAACAGTCCCATCGAGAAACCAAGATGTTTAAGACTATATTTGACCCAGCAGAGATCGAAGAAGTGTTGCGTTGGGCCCAAGTGGCTATATTGAACCACAACCGTAGCCACGAGCTATTTATCCCTGGAGAGGGTGCGGTTGCCAAAGAAATGGAACTTGCTGGTATGTCCATGTTCTGTTCTACCTTTCGAGATACAATTACTAACATGAAGGGGTTTAGATGCAGCAAGAGAGACACAGGCTCAATTTTCACCTAATATTGTCGCTTTAGAGATCAAAGGCCCCGGTCTACCTGATCTAAGCTTCTATGATCTTCCCGGTGTATTTTTATCACCAGATCAAGAAGAGGACGAATATGTAGTTAAAGTCGTCCGAAACCTGACTCGCGACTACATCCGACGAGAGAAGGCTATCATCATGTGGGCACTCCCCATGAATGCGGACCCTGAAAATTCCATTTCGCTTGGTATTATCCGTGAGGCCAAAGCAGCCGACCGCACCATCGGCATTATGACCAAGGCCGACAAGCTTGCAGCAGAGAATGAGTCCCAGTGGCTTGCTATGTTTAGAGGAGAGAAGCAGTCTGTCGGGCATGGTTTCTTCGCTACTTCTCGTCCGCCGGAGGAATCTCTTGATCAAGCTGCGAAATGGGAAGAATTGTTCTTTACCCGGGAAGTTGGCAGTTGGCCAGGTGACTTTGCCAATTATGCAAACCGGTGTGGCGTAGAACTGCTTCGAGAATATATATCGGTTCAGCTTGGGGAAGCTTTCTCTCGGAGTTTGCCGTCCATCAAAACCAAGGTCTATCACCGCCTAAGGGCTATCGAGCAGCAGCTTACAGGTTTACCCGAGCTTCCACCAAATGTCGAGCACGAGGTCAAGAAGAGTTTGTATCAGTTCCTTGGCCGGATGAAAACTACTGTCAAAGACACAGACTTTTCATCGCAATGGAACACCTTGAACGACCAGTTTCAGGCTTGTATAATTAAGATGAAGCCTACCTGCCGTGTCAAGGACCCTGACTTACAGACCATCGACCTATCCGATGCCGACACAGAAGCTTCAGCAGTTACACCCTCGAAGCGACCTCGCCCTAACGACTCCACAATCCGCGCGACGCCCAGTAAGCGACAGCGTCCAGAAGCTGCTGCCATGACTACGCCAGTTAAACAGGAAGACTTCGCCATGACTGGTATGATGAGGGCATCGTCAGTATCTAGTAGTATGCAGCATGGTACACAGAGCCCGTTTGTCAGGTACTTTAACTTAGGCCGACTAGCGATGGATATCAAGGACATACGGAGTGAGATTATGAGGAAAAAGCGACCCGGTATGCCGCGCGACCTTGTCCCGGATGAGGTGCGTGAAGCAATGTGTCTCGATGCGGTCAAAAAGTGGGAAGGTCCTCTCGAGACGTACATCAGTAAGACTGCCGAGCTTCTTGAGAAGGTTTCCAACCAAGCCCTCGAAGAGTCTCTCGGGGTTTTGCGTCGCCGCATGATCTTCAAGGAATGTCAATCGCACTTGAGGCAATTCCTTGATCAGGCAGTCGCCAGTCAGAGAGGTCGTCTTTCCGAAATGTACGACTCAGAAACATACCAGCTTTACATGATGAACGAGGATGCGTTCACTCGTTATAAGGCCCAAGAGATGGATCAATTGACGCGAGCACGAGCGATCCACCGTCTAAAAGCGGTTGCCCTTGTCAAGTGGGATTATCAGATCAAGAAGCCAGAAGATATGTCAGAGGAGGAGAAACACGAAGAGCGCAAGATTCTTAACAACCAGCTCCCCAAGATTGGGAGGGACCCTTACGACACCGAGATCGAAGTAGCTGGATTTGTTCGTGGATACTATATGACAGCAGCCACTCGATTCGTAGAGCGTGTTACCATGGACGTGAATTCTAGCCTATTCCGGACAATAGGAGACTCGGGCCTAGATGTGTTCATGGATCAGAAGCTTGGCGTCTTTGGAAGAGCCGGTAAGTTATCACCCTACCACATTATAAAGATTCATTACTATGGAACATGTACGCTAACTTAGATGGTCGCGTATAGACGAAAATGTGTACAATCGTCTAATGGAGGAAGATGAGCATACGGCAAAACTCCGTGATCAACTGAAACGAGAAATGGACAAGCTTGTCAGGGCGATGAGTAGTATCAACGATCTAGAGAGCTCCTCCAACGACAACAGATCTGACACACAGACTCAGTCTCAAATTCAATCTCAATTTCCAGCCACTGTCGAAGACTTAGAGGAGCCAATGGATGACGGCGTATTGTGATGATGACGAACGATGATAGACACTTGAGGGGATGTATGTGGTTGCGGGACTTGACATTTGGGTTAAGTCTATGCCTGGTTGATACGAGTTTTGAAGAAGAGTTGGGTCATATTTTCCAGATGAACCAAGTATGTTGGCTTTATTTTGCAATGTTCACTTGGCCTTTTTTGTTACGCTTTTTTCTTTGCAAATAGGAGTAAAAAAAGCTACGGCTTGGACGGACCTGGCATGGTTGGAAGGTATAAGGATCCCGTGCTTAGTTTAGGTACGCTTCAGTTTATTGCATGTAAGCCAGGAAAGGAGTAAAATAAAAACAGGTGTGTTGGCTGTAATCAAAATCTTTATACACATTGCGTAGGCTTTTCCCCCTTGTACTCTATCAGAAACTTGAACATATGGTGCAACGCGTACTGATAGCTTAGAAGACCTTAGATCAATACGAGAACCAGACAGTTGGGAGGCGTGAAAGGCAAGTTCCCGCGGTCCTTGACCCGATATCTTGTTTTTTTATGAGGCTAATGTGTGCATGGATTCTTAGATGGTTTCCTGTCATGTTGTCGTTATTTGAAACTTGAAGGGTGGCGAACCACTTGCATTCATCTTGTTTAGAAAGGCTTCTAGATCATACTCTCAAGTCAGATGTAATGCTACACAGGGGCTCAGAGTTAAAACGATGAGTTCGTCCTAAATTAGAAATGTTTGCGATTTGTATGAAGCTGATGAGCGCGCCTGTTAAAGTAGTTTCATTCTCTTTGCGCATTCAATGGTTATCTTCACATAAGATGCTATCCCTCAAGTACTACATTGGTAATAGACAACGATAATGCTAGGTAGCGGACACAATCCACGAATGTGCTCCCTGCCTCTCTTTACAAGTTGAGACATCCGTAAACGGTGATGCTTCCCCCTCTCGATATTCCGGTTTCTGTCAACGCCCATGTCCATGTTTGTCGTTCTCCAGATATCATGTGAAAACCCATAGCATAGCTCTTATAGACTGGCTCTCTAGGTATAATGAGACATAACGCCACAATAACACTCCGAGGGTGTGCTGATGATATAACCTAAGTCTATTGGAGAAGCTCTTCAGCACCGATCAAATCAGTTAGTGCTGCTCCCCCTTTCCAGCTGGTCCTCATTTCAGGCCCATACGAGAATTCTATCTCAAAAGAGCGTGAATGAGCTCACCACTAATATCTCCAAGTTTCCAAATGCGGGAGCTGCTCTCCAGAGCTATTACTCAGGTGAGCTACATTGAGGGGAGGGGGTATGGAAGGTGGGGGCAGGGGGGGAGGGAGCCCATATAATTGGGCTTCCCATACCTATACACATCGTGATTCCATTTTCCTAAAATCGAAATATTCTATGCGATGGAAAAAAGAAGAGAAAAGAAGGCAAAGTATTGTAGGGTTACCCAGGTGAGGTTTCATTTGGCGGGGTGGAATGCAAGGCCGAGCCATTTCTCGTCCCATTGGAGGCATTGTTTCATCCGAATCTGCTTTTACCCAATTCATCCGGTCCGGGCTTTCGTGGGCCACACACCCGCCTGACTAACACGATTTTTTTTTCTTTCTTGTTGTCCTTGTCTGCACATTGGTATGTATGTAGGTAGGTAGGTAGTGTCCTCGTGTGGATCGACCGTGCCGGTCTTCAACTCGTTAGAGAGGAGTCTCTGTACACCGTGACCTAACCCAGCTATACCTAGCCAGGCTTGCATACGGCAATGGAAGACATGATGCCGATGTCTAAAATAAGTTCGTCCTCCTCAACACCCCACCCCTCTCTTGCTCTCACCTCCTACCTCCTTCGACCCTAGCTTCTGAATCGGTCCTTGTCGAATTATATACTATATAACTGACCGGGGGTTGATCGATCATTAGAACGGCTCGTCACGTTGAATGCTGAAACCTGGGGAAGTGGGACTCTGATCCCGCCCATTGCTGTCTGAACCGCTCACTCGTCACATTGTGCTTGCTTTGGTCATTATTATTACAATTATTATTATTATTTGTCGTAGAAATAGCTCGATAGTACTAGGAAGCCAAAGCCGATCTTGCCTGCCCAGACCCGGTGAATGGGATTCGCGCAGGGGTTCGAAAGGCGAACTGACGGAACTGGCACCCTTTAAGCCGGAAGGGGACCTGGGGACCCTTAAGTAAGGGTTGCTGTGGCCCGTCAGTAACGTTTTTCCTACCCTGCCACTCTAGCGGGAGTCCCAAGATGAGCAAGGTAGCCGGGGAAGGCGTTCATCCCTAAGAGGTGTGTGATTTAATAGTATGGATTATGCGTTAATGGTATTTTCCATGTGTCAACTCGTTACCGGGGACGGGGCACACACCTCAGTCAAGGCTGCTCGGCCGCATATGCAGATCCCCGGAAGTGTTCAGTCGGAACTCGATGCCTGTGTTGCGATTCCTCTTCCGGACGTGAGGAGAAACAAAAAGGAAAAAAAGTGTAGAGGGAATAGAAAATTCGGGTTCGATGGGGAAGCTCGTGGTCGATTTGTTGGTATGAGATGTGATAGGCCGTCTTGACGGAGCGAGTCATCGTTACAGTTCAATATAGACATCCATGATCTCTTGATATATTATATTAGCACCTCCCCGCACCCATTCAAGGGTCTTGACGAGAAGTTTCGAATCTTTGCTGAAGAGAAACTCTCCTATTTCATCATTTGGTACTTGTGCTGTTCGAACACGTCACGCGAGTCTTGACGAGTTTTATATTTTATGTCGAGGCAGTTCCACATTGTGGCCTTGATATAGCTTGAATTAAAGACATATTAATAGTACAAATTCATATTCGGTACCTGGTTACCACCCAGAGAGAGCATGGGCCGTGCTCGCGATCGCAGGACCAGACATCACCAAGATGAGCTCGAGTTGGTTCAGAGAGAGGCGCCCGTTTTCGAGCGCGTCTCCTGGACGCGCGAGCCTCACCTGCGGAAGTTGTACGCGATGGCTTGCGTCCTAATGATAGCCTCCGCTACTACGGGCTACGATGGGTAAATCCCCCTTTCCACTATCAGGTGCCTCCTTTCTTTTTTCGTTACTCGTTGACTGACTGCAATGTTCGCGAACTACATAGAATGCTCGTCAATACCTCCCAGCAGATCGACCGCTGGAAGCAATACTTCCCGATGACGCAAGTGGGTCCTGACAACTCCCAAGAGGTGGCAGATAGTTGGCTGGGACTCCTCGTGAACATGTTTAATATCGGCAGTGTTCTGAGCTTCTTCATCACGTAAGTCCTCTAAGCAACACTCTTCTTCCTATCTATACATCTTATACCAAGGCCCATCCCACCCCCCTTTTCTTCTCACCTTAAATTTGCTTTACGATAAACGCTAACACGAGGGCACTTGAAAGACCATATGTTGCTGATCACTGGGGGCGGAAGACCTCCATCGTCATCGGATGCGCATTCATGATCGCCGGTGGATGTATCTCGGCGTTCTGCAATGGTTACATAAGTGAGCAAAAGGGACTATTGTATCTCCTTTATGGCCTGACAACTGATTCATGGCCTTAGTGTTCGTCGTTGGACGATTTGTTCTTGGGTTTGGGAACAGCTTGTCACAGATGGCCTCGCCCCTATTGCTGACGGAAATTTGCCATCCTCAGCATCGCGGGCCCGTGACTGCGGTCTATAACTGCCTATGGAACTTGGGTGCTCTATTGGTAAGACATAACTAACACGTCAGATATTGACCTCCAGGGGGTTCTATATTTTATATCCTTCGTGTAATGTTTATCGCAAAATGCTAACACTTACGACACAGGTAGCATGGATCGGCTGGGGGACGGCACAGATCCAGAACGACTGGTCATGGAGGTCCATCACATTGGTGCAAATCCTCCCGTCGCTCATCCAGGTAATATTCATCTACTGGATCCCCGAGTCACCTAGGTACCTCATGTCCAAGGACCGGCATGAAGAGGCGCTTGGTATCCTCGCCAAATACCACTCCGGTGGCGATAAAAACGATGTCCTTGTGCAGTTTGAGTTCCGCGAGATCAAAGAGACGATTCGTATGGAAAAGCAGCTCACTCGGAATGCTGGATACCTCGATTTCTTGCGGACGCGAGGTAACCGCTGGCGACTAGCCATCCTTCTTTCACTAGGTGTCATTTCGCAGTATAGCGGCAACGCCCTCTTCTCGAACTACATTGATATTGTCTATGAGGGCGCGGGCATCACTAATCAAAACAGGAAACTTGCTGTAAGTCAGAGGACCCCCATAGAGCTCTAAAGATAATACTAACCGACATCCCCCCTTCCTAGTTAAGCGGTGGCAAGACGATCCTCGACCTGATAGTGACGATACTCGCGGCGCTGAACGTGGACCGGTTCGGTCGGCGGCCGCTTTTCCTGCTCAGCACGTGCGGCATGGTAGTGGCATTCGTGAGCTGGACGATCTGCGGTGCCATTTACGAGAACTCGGGCCTGAGCAACGAGGCGTCCGGGTACGCGCAGCTGGTGTTCGTCTGGGCCTTCGGCATCTTCTACGACATCGGCTTCTCGGGCCTGCTGATCGCGTACGCGCTTGAAGTTCTGCCCTTCGGCTTACGCGCCAAGGGCATGATGATCATGAACATCACCGTCCAGGCCATCCTCGCCCTCAGCAACCAGACCAACAAGATCGCCTGGAACCGCCTGCCGAACCACTGGAACTTCATGTTGTTCTATACAGTAAGTCCAGTTTTACTCCACACCTTCGCTTTTAATACCCATCTGTCTATCACTCTTACCTCTTCGTACTCCCGTCCCCTCTACGAGAAGTGCTATGCTGACAAACCCGGGCCCGTTAGATATGGGATTTCTGTGAATTGGTGTTTGTTTACTTCTTCTATGTGGAGACGAAGGGTCCCACGTTGGAAGAGATCGCTCGTATCTTCGACGGAATGGATGCCGTTGCTCACATTAACATCCATCAAGTAGAAAAAGAGATGCACTCACTAGACCATGATGAGTATATTCATGAGAGGCCTATGCCATCAAGGAGAAGGAGGGGAGAGATCTAATTCTCTTATCAACTCTTTATCCCCTGCTTTATTTTTCTTTCTCCTTAACAACTTTATTTTTGGGATGAATTATGCGTCACGATCATTTACTGGACAAAAGGTATAGGGGGGTTCAGTGTCAAGGACATAGGAGTATGGGGTAAGGATACCAGGATCGGATTCAATTAAAAGCACAACCTGAACTTACGGCTTCACGGAGGAAATAATTTTAAAGAGGTGATGTAGCAAAATATTGTTAGTTACTAAAAATCAGTTTGAATACCAATGAGTTTGCCAGAAAGCCTCAAGCAGTATATTAACTACGACCCTTGCATGTTCCAGAAAAGGGGGGATGTAAAAGTACAAAATCCACATTTTATAAGAGGTATTCTTATGTAGAAAAAAATCTTGTTATTTTATATACTGCTTATTCCCTTCTTATAGACTTTCCTTCAATAGCTATAGTTACTCACGTACCTTTTGGATAGTGTGTCAATAAGGAACATAGTAGTTAGCAAATGTAATGCTGACTTCATCACTAATCATCCATAGGAACTTTAGAGAAAACTGTAAGTATAAGATCCTTATGTGCAATTTGGGTTTTTTGCTGCATGTTCAAAAATCATTGACCTCCTTATGACCCAAATATCTTCTCGAGATAGTTCAACCAGTTCTCGCCGAGGACCTTACGCATTTTCTTCTCACTCCAGCCTTTCCTCGCCATGGCAACAGCCAACTCAGCTCGTTCTGCCAACGGGCCTAGGGGCTTAACCACCTTTTGGCTTCCCCAGGGTGTCAGTCTTCTGGCATAGCCTTTATCCTTGTTGCACCATTCCAGAAACTCGCTCGGCCTGCTGTGGCCCTCGCTCGCGTCCGATCCAATACCAACCAGGTCTTCTCCAATCAGCCCAATGACGTAGTCTAGGGCGTCGACGTAGTCGTCTATCGTGCTGTCGTTGCCTTTCTCCATGTGAGGGCCAAACTGCGACAGACCTACAAAGCCTCCTTTCTCGCCAATAAGTTTGATAAGATGGTCTGGTTTGTTTCGAGGATGGTCTTTTAACCCGCCAGGCAATATGTGAGAGAAGCAAGGCGGTTTGCCTTCGGGCGCGTACCGGATCGTGTCTTCGCTAGTCTTGGGCCCGACGTGGCTCAGGTCCACTACCATGCCTAGCTTTGCCATCTCGTCGACAACTTCGCGGCCAAAGCCTGTTAAGCCACCATCATTCAACTCGGTATAGCCTGCTCCTGAGTAGTCTGATATGGCCCAATGGTGTTAGTATTAAGGCTCAACGTCGCCATAAATTCAAGGGCAATGGAGAAGATTTATTAACGACGTATACTTGCTTTGGGTATTGTAAGTCAATTGCATCTTGCGAATGCCTAGGTCCCGAAAGACTCTGAGGTACCCAATCTGGTCTTCAATGCCTGCCGTGTTCTGCCATGAAAGCAGGACTGCAGTCTTCCCAGTCTTCTTCGCCGCCCGTATGTCAGCGACTGAGCGCGCCTGGACAATGAGGTCGCTATGCTCCTCAAACCACTTCTGCCATTGTATGTAATTCGCAATGCTATCCTTGAAGCCCTCCCACAGGCCACAAGTGCACGACACACCGGTGATGCCTCCTTTATGCCACGCCTCGAATATCTCGCGAGACCAGTTGCAGATGTTCAGGCCATCGAAATGGACCGCGTCTGCGTATATCTTGCGTGCTTCAACTTCGGAAACCATCGTATTCGAGGTTGACAAGAGACGCCCGTCTTTCCACTACCTCCCATCTTCCCTTTTTCTTCTTTCACGATCCTCTTCCAACCGCGACTGACCTACTACATATCCTAGATCAATTGACCTGTCATTCTCGAGTTACACAAAGCTGTCGGCCTTCCTACCGGATGCGCTATAGAATGGCGACATCTCGGTCCGTGAAGTTGTCATCGGGTGAAGTCCGATCAAATTTGCCTGATACGGTATAAAGTCTCACAATTTACCCAGTTCATTTTGTTACCTGAACCACCTGGAAGGATGCACTAAAATTTCAGAAAGGGAAACGAACGATAGGTAAACTAACCCCCTATCCCATACGCGCCCTCCTACCTACTCATCATGATCGGGCTGGGAATATCCAGCGCCGCGGTCTGAAGGTGATACGACGAGCGAACGCGAGCTCCCTTCCCACCAGTTTTGTCAGGATTTCTCGCTTGTCGGTGACCATGCCGACCGAACCGGGAATCTTATCTGGGGTGTCGGAGTCGGACATCGACCCGTGGTTATTGGTTGGCAAAGACAGTATTTATACTCTACTAGGCGAAGCGAGGCTTGCGTCCCATCATCTTGGTAACAAATCACGTTATCACAGGCGAAAGGGAGAGGGGGTAAATCGGTCATACAGTCCATAAGCAGACACACTTACATGCATAACCTACATGCTTATGATATGAGGCCAAGCACACATATATATATATAAAACTTGCAGACGCGAATATACCGTAACAATCAGGTAACATGTCACTTTCAGGGGAGGACTTCTTTAAATCTTAAAAGTCCCTGCAGCGCAGCCGCACAAAGTCGTCGAGGGGTAATACATAATAATCATAATCACAATACTACCTAGCGATCCCGTGGGATATAGAAGTGCGTTTGCTATGGAGCGTCACGTTGACGACGTCCCGTCCGTGAAGAAGGATGACCCCTCGATCAACACTTCTCTCGTAGACAATGGTCCTGCACCGCAACGGTCTCTGCGGCAGAAGATCGCTGCTGTTGTTTGGGACTCGCTCGACAAAACCCCCGAAGAGCGGCGATTCATCGCAAAGATCGACTGGTGGATTCTGAGTTACGCGTGTATCGCGTATTTCGTCAAGTACCTCGACCAAACCAACGTGAGTCTTGTTTTCCACTTACTAATGTTATATAAGTGTGCATTTCTTAGTCTCGCGCTTGCTCCCTCCTCTAACCTATAGTCTTTGTAGGTCAGCAATGCCTACGTCTCGGGGATGAAAGAGGACCTAGGGATGGCCGGCAACGACCTCAATCTCCTGACCACATTTTGGAACATCGGCTACATCTTGGGGCAGCTCCCCTCTCAGTTGGCGTTGACCAAGATCCGCCCGTCGATAGTGCTGCCGACGCTGGAAATCACATGGAGCGTCATCGTCATCGGTATGGCCGGCGCTAAAGACGTGAAGACGCTCTGCGCGCTCCGGTTCTTCGTCGGCCTCTTCGAGGCCTCGGCGTACCCGGGTATCATGAGTCTGCTAGGAAACTGGTATACTCCAGCGGAGCTGGGAAAACGAGCTTGTATCTTCCAGGCGTCGTCGAGCGCGGCGCAGATGTTCTCCGGGTAAGTATAGAGGATGCAGTGTAAGCTTAAATGATCAAATCACTAATTATGAACTAGATATCTTCAGGCAGCTCTATATAGCGGCATGGATGGTCGAGCTGGGCTACGCGCCTGGCGCTGGCTGTTCGTATTTGATGGTAAGTGTAATCAACCCAGTATATTTCGGGCAATGTTGCTAAAAAAGAAAACGTGTAGGTATAATTGGCATACCGATTGCTACATACGGGTATTGGGCCATTCCGGATTCCCCAACAGACACGAGAGCCCGGTGGCTCAAGACGCAGGATCGCGACATGGCGATCGACCGCATGGAGAAGTGCGGGCGGCGGCAGATGAAGCGGCTCTCGTGGAAGATCATCCGCGAGATCGCCACCTCGTGGCCGGTATACCTGTTCTGCTGCATCTTCATACCGCACGTGCTCGGCATCAGGATCTACTCGTACATGAACCTGTGGCTGAAGGCGACCAAGCGCTACACCACGGAAGAGGTCAACATCATCCCGACGGCGGGCTACGGGCTGCAGATCATCTTCACGCTCTCGTACGCGTGGATCAGCGACGCGCTGCAGAGCCGCTGGCAGATGATCATCGTCGCCTGCCTCGTAGCAATGACGGGCACTATCATCTTGTCGGTATATCCGGAGCACAACATCGCGGCCATGATGGCCGGCTGGCTGCTGACGTTCCTGGAGACGGGCGCGGGGGCCCTGATCATCACGTGGGTGAACGAGATCTGCTCGCACTCGGCGGAGCACCGGGCCATCATCATCGGGGTGGTGGAGACGGCGTCTTTCACCTTTTCGGCCTGGGTGCCGCTGCTCATCTACAACACGGGCGAGGCGCCCAAGTTCAGAATCGGCTACAAGATGGCGACGATGTTTTTCGCCCTGGAGATAGTATTTGCTCTCATAATTCTCTACAGCTCTAAGAGGTGGCCTCAAGGGGAGAAGAAGAAGAGTGGAGGTGTTGAGACATCGGTGGAACGTGATGCTAGTGTATAAGGGTTTTCATAATGCATATCATGGCGTGTCTAGTTACTATCTGGTCTTGTTAGATCCCCGTAGAGCCATAGATGGACACGTCCCAGTTTAACATAATTAAGCAACATTAGATTTTATTTTATCATGAATCGGAGATATTGAACCTAAATAGGGGTAAATTCCTCACGAAGCTAAGAACACTGGATGAAGTTTATGAGTATCACAATCAAGTGATATACTGAAAGTGTATTCGTATATTTTAGCTTATCAATCTCCAATATATGAGATTATTGTGCACCTCAGTTAACTCCATATAAGCCTCGAGGTTCTCCCCCCGCTTGTTTATTCCTTTTGTAGAGCCGCATATCCTTTAAAAATAGGAGGAGGAGCAGCCCCGGTCAACGCCTCTATGTCCTGGTCGGGATCGCCCTTTTTCATTGCACGCCTGTATCCTTCACGCCCAGAGACTCTCTTGAGATAGGCCACGATATTCTTGTATTCGCTGAGATCAAGCGGTTGGAAACAGCGTGCCGTAGTGAGAGCAAACAAGTTCATGATATCTTTCAGGGGGGTTAGGATTAGCTAGTTTCTTCCCCATGGAAATCGAAAGGGGGATGAATGATTCAACATACCAGCGCAAGTGAATTCATCTCCTGCTAACCAAGGCACTTCCCCTAGTCGTTGGTCCAACAAGGCCAGCAACCTTTGCAGCCTAGCCCCGTATCGCTGGACGGCTTCGTTGACGGGACTCGCTCCACTGGAGGCGAGAACCATCTTGTACATGACTGCAGGGACTAAAGAGCCGTTTCCAAAATCTAGATTTCCCCAGTCAGTTTTTTTTTTCCCATCTCGCGTACAGAGAGGGGGGACCCTGTTTCCTTACGAAACCAATATAGATAATCAGCGTAGTTCTTCGCTCCAGGCTGAACAACGAGACTCCCCTTCCCGTAGATCTGAGCGATGTATTCGACACAGGCGCCGGACTCGGCCAGCTTGAGGGGACCATCCTCGATGACCGGAGCCGAACCTATAGGATGCAAGGCTTTGTATGCCTCGGGGGCCATGACAGGCGAGCGGTCGTACTTTTTGAGGACATAGTCGATACCTAGCTCCTCGCATAGCCAGACGACTCGGTCTGATTGGGAGACGCCGAGGTGATGGACAGTGAGGGTCATGGTGATATAAACTCTGCTTAGATCAGCAATGAGTGGTTCCTACAATTGGGTTGGATGAGGTTGAAGTGAAAGATACTTACATCCACGGGAGGGGGTTCCTTACTTAAATATATTATGGATAAGCTCGGCCTTGGCTAAACACTGTATGGGGGCCGAGTATGGATAGTAGAGAAAAAGGATATATTAGATGTAAAGATGATGGTGAGCTCATTACTGGACCACTCGCTGACCTCCCATTTATACCCTTAGGGTGCTTGTAACACCTTCCTTTGCTAACTCACTAGCTGTGGGTGTAAGTCACCAACGTCAGAACGGAGATCAGGTTTACCGAGAAACCTAAATTTCCATCGGGTCTAGATGTTACTTTAGGTAAGTAAGTAGTTGCGTGATATTAGTTCCGGTCCGGTGCGGACTAGAACCACTACTAGTATCAAATTATCATCAAGTACTACATACTAAAAGGCTATGGTATTATGACCTAGTTAGAATATATTTGGTAGGTTTCTATCAACTTGACTACCTCATAGCATTTCAAGTTTAAATGTACTTTTATAAGTTATTAGAACCCCAAATTCAAAACATATAGTTCCCCGCAGGCATTTAGCAAGTTCGTATAGGTCAATATACATACTGTTGGTAGGTACGTACGTAAGGAAAAGCAAAGTAAATAGAAACAATAACAATTAGGGTGAGACGATGTGTATTACCTAAGTTGTCTAAGGAAGGAACTATCTATCTGAGGTTGCAGAGGGAAAGTGCAACCTATTTATGTGCGGGGTACATAGTTACTTCCTGTCTTTGTCATGCAACCATCACATACCTACTTTACTTACCTAGGTAGATACCCTAAGTAGTTTTTCATTTTATGAGAGAGTTGGATATGTTGATATATAATATTACCAAGTTGTTATTATGTAATACCTGAACTATCTAGTGTTCTCTTGTTTAGTTTTCTGCCTTGTAGTACTCGTTTTCCATTTATGGAAATTCATGAGGACCTAGGTAATGGGCAGGTGTAGCTTCAACCAACTGACGTAACTGGGAATTTGTGTGTATGTACGGAGTATGGGGCGACGAAGGGTGGTGGATACCTCAGCTAGGTATTCAGGGTCCCATCCTTGCTCCAAGCGGCACGGAAAGCTCCAAGCTGCAGGTCACTAACCTAGTGGGGCTTAGGTAGGTGCTTAGGCACTTTTTGGGTCCACCTTTAACCATTCATTTGTTCCCGCTGTTAGGCACTCTTGCGACGATTCCAACACAAGTCCCGATTAACTGCAGATGTAGGAAGGAAGTACCTAGGTACTTATTTCAAGGTTGCTCTGTATAAGAGATCTCGGGTAGATATGTCTCCATTCTCAAAAATACTTTCACCGATAACTAATGCTCTCTTTGGCTTAGAATTGACTCATATTGTAAATCTATTAATGGCTTAAAGGTTAGATATGTAGCTATGTAAGAGAATTTCTCTTTTAAGATGGTAATATTTTGCTATTACTTCCCCCCCCTTTTTTTTTCTTTCAGATCTACACATGGCATCTGGCATTGACTTATACAGGAACATCTAACTTACATCAACCTACGCAAACCCTTTTTCAAGTCTGTTTACAAACATCAATAAGTCTTCTTTTGTATTACGTCGTACCGAGATAGCGGTAAAAAGGTTAGGTACAGATGTAAGAATCCAGGTCCAATCAATCTGATATGTGTTTCCAAACAGCTTTGCTTACCCACAGACGACGAATGTGGCGCTCTCTTGATACGAGATGATTCTCAAATGCTCCGTACTAACCTGTGAAAGCTGTTGTAATTGGAAACAAGCGGACGGAACAAAACCACATGACAGCAACCACGTAATCCACGGGTGTTAGCGAGTCCTCAACATGTTCTCCACGAGAACAAGATCTTTACCTCTTCACCCTTGTTATTGGCTGTCTAAGGGTTGCCAGACAGCATGACTGCCTACGGTGACGAGGCTTTGCAGCCGCATAAACCATGATAGGTGCCCGCAGCCCAGAGCAGCATTATGCGGAAGCAGGTTGCGCTGCAATCCCAAGAACGAGTGGCCTCGTTTATGGCCACGTTAGGCGCTGACTTTGTCTGCCTCGGTCTACCTTGTCTACTCTGATGTATGAATTAAATATCAAGGGAACCATCCCATTATTGTTGTAAAACATTCTAGATATTTCTCTCTTTTTTTTCTTTCTTTCTTAACTTTCTGCCTGCCACCTGAAAAGGGACAGAAGCAGAACAAACGAAAAACAACATTAAGGGGAAAGCAGAGGGGGAAACCCGCTTACTTGTCACTTTTCCTTTCGAAACATTGTTTTCTCCCCCGAGTACAACGTAAATGTGGCCCGTCTATAGCTACGTACTTGTAGACCATGCCCGCGGTCACCGCTTCGAACTCACGGGGACGTTATCACCAACCCAATACTGCCTCAACTCACCTTGCGGGTTGCATCAAATGGCTTCCTCCTAAAGAAGAGCTGAATTCCCTGCCTAAAGGGTTTGATGAGGGTGGCTTGAATCACCCTGTCGTGATTCTGTCTCCTAAGACTCAAGATGGCAAAGTGACTGTCCTGATTGTATGTCCTCTTCTATTTTCTTTTCCTTTTTTATGTTCGTCTTATTATTTCCTAAAAAAGTGGCTATATCTACAGGGTAAAGAAGGGATGAAGGAAAGAAAGAAAGAATTGCCATGACCCTTATAATCCCATACCCGAATTTCACAGCAGTGTTAGATATGTCTTTACTCATGATCCACCTATATACTCACCCATGCTTTCATACTAGATGACCTCCTTCGGCGGCGTCGAGCTCAAAACCAAGCACGCCTCGAGCCGCAAGAAGCGGATCGAGTACCTCCCGGTCGAGCCCTGCGACCCGCACCCAGACAACGGGATCCTTCTCAAGCTGCAGAATCCTTCGCCTGGCATGCGCAAGAACTCGTACGTGCACACCACCTCCCGGCGCTGCATCCGCTTCAACATGCTGCGCCCCTACGAGCGCCGCCAGAGCGTCGAGCTCTTCCTGCACCCCGACTCGTACCGCGAGCTCGCCGCGTACGCCAAGTTCGACGCCCCTGTCGTCCTCGTGCCCGCGCCCACCCCTCCCGCACGCGCCGCGACCTGGGCTCCGACCCAGCACCCTCCTACCCCACCGCCACCGTCCACCCGCCGCGCCAGCGTCCAGCCGACGCCGCAGATCCACATCCCGCCGGGCCCCCCGCCCCAGCGCCTGGCCGCGGTGCGGGTGTCGTGGCAGGCCGAGGAGCGGCGGCCGCTGCTGCCGGGGCCCGGGCGCGCCTGGCAGGCGGGGCCCGACACCTCGCGGTATGTGGGGTCCACTAGGGCGGAGGCGGCGGCCGGGGACGACGGGGAGGGCCGCTCGGGATGCAGCCGGTTCGCGCGGTTCCTGTGGGTGGTGGTGCGGGTTGCGGTCGGCGTGCTGGCGTGCTACGGCGTGTACCGCGGGTACTCGTGGCTCACGGGCGCTGTTGCGCAGGTTGTTGGGCAGAAGGCTACGGCGCTGCGGGGGCTGGGGACGAGGATGTGGGGGCAGAGGCAGGCGGTGTGGGGAGAGCAGGCTGCGCTGCTTAGGGAGAGGGCAGCGGTGCTTAGAGAGGGGGCGGCGGTGGTTGCGGATAGGATCCAGGATGTGGTGGTGGAGTATGGTGGACGGGTCGCGGAGGCGGCTGCTGATGTTGCTGCTGATGTTGCTGCGGCTGCTGCTGCTGCTACGGCAGCGGCGAGAGAGGATGTTTGAGGGATGTGCAGGATTTGGATCTAAAGGGGGCTGGTTTCTTGAAAAAGCTTCATGATGATTTTCTTTGTTTCTTTCCTTTTTTCTTTCTACTCTCATTTAGGGTCTCATAAGGGGCGGGATTTGGATGGATATGGTTACGGATAGGTTGGCGGCGTATTGGGACTTGCCAAGGACTGGATGGATGGATGGACGGACGGACGGACGGACGGGCAAGACTGATGATATACCTCGACGACTACGTCTACTCTCTCTTTTTAGATCTCTTTCTAGATCACCGATCAATTTCATATTTTTGTCTAAGCTCGAATCCTATCTTATTCCTATCATACATGTGACCCTCAACCATTCTGATATACCAGGCCACCTTCTCACTGAGCCGTAGCAGCAACCTCAATATCAGGTGCTGTGCATTCCTTGACATACTGCGGACCGCTGACTGTCTCACTACATTTTGGCGCGAGTGTTGTTGTAGAAACGTGTCTGACGGTAGCCCTAAGCATAGGGAGTAATGGTTAGTTTCGAAAATCCATATAAAGCCAGCGATTGCTAACGTACTGTTCATCACAGGCCCACGTCTGATTGACAGTCAAAGCCCAGGCGTCCCACGAGATCCGGGCGTTTGTCTTAACGGCAAACTCTTGACCACCGATAGCAATGCTGCGGTCGAGGCAGGCGTACCAGTAGGCGCTGTCGTCAGCCCAGTGCCCGTCGACCATGACGTTCTGGCACGAGCAGCCAGTCGACACCTCGTTCGCCCGGTTGACGATTTCGAAGGCGAGCACCGTCGAGTTAGGGGGCGCGTCCCCGGGGTTCTGCGAGACCTCGTATCTCAGGTACGTGATGTCACTTAGTTCAAAGGTAGTCGGCTCGGAGGCTTCAGTACATGCCGGCGACAGCCCCCTGGAAGAAGGGTAGCCCGCGGCAACGAAGGCTAGATGGAGAGAGAATAATAGATGACTGAATCGCTTCATTAGCACCATTTTCTACCTATTTCTTGAAGATTCGAAATTATAGGAAATAATCTCCCCATCGTAGATTTCTTCTTCTTTCGTATCAGCAGCGGCATGGGAATAATAGCCCTTTAAATCATATCATACCATTTCCCAATACAGAGTCTCCGGATAAATTATCAAATGGTGAGCTGCCCCATTAGGGAGCACTACCACAGGACAACTCCGCTACACCATCTGGCATTTATTATATCACGATTGGAAAGCCTTGATAAGTATTTATACTCTGGCCGGTGTAGATTATGTGGTTTCCTTGTTAGTTTGGCGTAGTATTCGGTATTTCTCATCCAGACTGTTGGGATTGAGCGATTGGGTCTGGGTTTGATGCAGGCGATATCCGTGGCCCCCTTTTCGTTTTTTTATACCTACTAGCCTATATATTATATATATACACGCTGTTGCTACAGGAGGATCCAGGTACTTATTAATTACCAACTCGATCAAATTTTTAGTTAGATTTCTTGATGCTTGTGAATGTTGTGATTGGCCTTTGCATGCAGATATAGAAGAAACCTTCCCAAGATGTTGGTATATCAAATAAATCTATACCTATACAGTATATACCTACTAAATGTTTATATTATGTGAAGCGTTTATATATATATATATACTGAGTCATGGTATTACAACATAAAATACCTAATAGTATGTGCATGGGTATATGCTAAAGTTTAAGTTTCTTCTGTGCTACAGCTACAACTGATGATGGTAGTCAGACACCTGTCTGCGCTTGGACCACCATAAACAGGTCACTATCACTGCTACCTACATACATAGTAGTACTTTATGTGCATACATATGTACCTAGGTACCCAACTACTTGACTGACAGGTGGAAGTTTGACTTTGTGCATCGTTGTGAATGTTACAGAGAAACGCGTCTGGTCTTGTTCAACCTTGAAAGGAGCTACTGCTAGCTTACTTGAGTCTACAAAACCACTGCACCAATCATTTTACAGTTGCTTTCCTAAGCCGGTTTCCTCAATTCACGTACAAAGCACTTTCCTCTCCAACCTGGCAACTAGGTAGACACATAACTTAGCAACTACGTTGGTTCATATCATCTGATGAGGCAGGCAGAGTCGACGTTGGGAAACACCGGGACATTAAAGTAGATCTCATCCCCTATTATGCTTAGGTACCTCCCTAGGTACTTAGTTTCTTACTTCCCACATCATCCACTTTACCACTTATTTACCACTATAAACCAGCCATCGACTTTCAAGTCCATTTACTCAACCCAGCCTAACCTAACATCTTCCCAGCCATTATTCGCTTTCTACAGGCAAGAAGGCTTCTTACCTGTTATTACCAACTCCAAAAGCATGTCGGACTATGACTCTGGAGACGACTTGCTTGACGACGTAAACATCGACACACTCATTACAAACCCTAAACGTCCTCAGTCATCCAACGGTGAAAGCAATCTGTCTAAGAGAGCCAAGCTTGGAGACGACGATGATTATTATGGCATCGCCAGAAGTATCTTGAAAGAAAAGTTTGGATTCGATGACTTCCGCCATGAACAGGTTAGTACAGTGCTCCTTTACTTACTTATAAGTACATGTTCCGCATGAGCTAACCTAACTAACCCTCCAATATCAAAATAGTCGGCTGCTATTAAGGCGGTCTTGCGAGGAGACAATACACTTGTTATCTTCCCCACAGGAGCGGGCAAGTCACTGTGTTATCAGGTAAGAGAAAGATGCTTATCACCTAGGTATGGTCCGTAGCCCTTCGTATCTGACTATCACCTTCGTTCAGATCCCTGGCATTGCTTTCCCCGTGCTTGATAGCTCAGGTCAGACAAAAGACCGTACCAAGACCGGCTCCGGCATAACTATTGTTGTATCCCCCCTCATCGCGCTGATGAAGGACCAAGTTGATGCCCTGCAGCGGAGGAACATCCCCGCTGCCTGTCTGGACTCTACCAAGACATGGGAGGAGCAGAAGGAGATTACCGCCAGCATGCGGGAGGGACGCCTCAGACTACTGTATTGTGCCCCAGAGCGGCTCAACAATGAGGGTTTTGTTGAGAGCATGAAGTATATACCTGGTGGTATTCGCTTGGTAGCGGTTGACGAGGCTCACTGTATATCTGAGTGGGGCCACTCGTTCAGACCTGACTACCTCAAGATAGCTCGCTTCGTACAAGAAATCAAGGCAGAGCGTGTTATATGTCTGACGGCGACGGCCACACCTCGCGTAGCAAAGGACGTCTGTGACGCCTTTCAGATCGCCGAATCCAACGTATACCGGACCTCTCCCTACCGGCCTAACCTAGAATTACTGGTTGAGCCCGTGAAAACCCAAAGGGACAAGTACCCGCTACTCGTGGAATTTCTAATGAAGAACCCTGGGCCCTCCCTCGTGTACGTCACTCTTCAGAAGCAGGCCGAAGGGCTTGCCAGACGCCTAGCATGCGAGAAATATGGGTTTAGCGTCGCCTCCTTTCATGCTGGTATGAAGACGGAGGAAAAGACCAAAATTCAAGACGAGTTTATGGCAGGCAAAATCCGTGTAGTGGTTGCAACCATTGCTTTTGGCATGGGCATTGATAAGGCCGACATACGCAACGTGCTCCATTATGATAGCTCGAGCAGCATCGAGGAATACTCTCAGCAAATCGGCAGAGCGGGCAGAGATGGAAAACTAAGTCATTGCATGTTATACCTATGCGATGAAGACTTCATCATCAAAGAAAACTTTGCCCGTGGCGACCTCCCCTCCCAGGAGTCGCTGCGCCAACTGTTGGAGGAGATCTTCAATATGGAAAAGTCACAACTCCCCGGCGGCGGTGAAGTGATTAAACTTAATCTGTCATCGCTTAGCCGCGAGTACGATATCCGGTCAAGTCCACTCAGCGTTATCCTCGCAACCCTCGAGCTCCGGTTCGGATTAATTCGTGCTATTACCCCAGAGTATAGCAATTATCAGTTTGAGGCGATGGCGGGCTACGAGGGAAGTACCAAAAAGGACTCTTCACCCGAAGCCAAGGCTATAAAACAAGGCGCAAAATTGGCCAAAAAGTACTATAACATCGATGTTGACGCTGCCGCACGCGCGGCGGGCCTGCCTCGTTCGGATGTCGTTCGTAAACTTAACTCGCTACACGACCTGGGCCTTATCAAGCTTAAGGTTACTGGCGTCGTCAATCGGTTCAAGGTGCTAAACCGGCTTCCCAAAACGAGCGCCGAAATCTCTTCCGTTGTAGACAAGCTCTACGCGGAAATGGAGTCGCGCGAAAAGGACGCACTGGAGCGCACGCGGCAAGTCACCACGCTATTCACAGCCTCACCAGCCGCCCCCAAAGGCCAATGCATCGCGCGCTCGCTAGCCGAGCACTTCGGCACGTCGCTTCCGGAAGGCAAGTCCGCCTGCGGGCATTGCTCGTTCTGCATCACCGGCAAGGCCGTGGAGCTGCCCTCCAAACCGGCAACAGCCCCGAACATCGCGGCCATACGTGCCGTGCTCGAGGCGTGCGAAGTGCGAGACGACCCGAGATTCCTCGCCCGAGTGGCCTTCGGCATCAAGAGCCCTCGTGTCACGAAACTGCGGCTGGATAAGTCACCTGTGTTTGGGTCACTCGAGGAGCATGATTTCACGGTATGTGAACCCCCTTTCCTACCCTCTGCCCCCTTTCTTTTTCTACTCTGCCCTAGCCGCTTCGGGATTTATCAGACCAACTAACATCTCTTCCTCGGTTTAAAAGTCGCTGTTGGAGGAATTTACCAAGGCTTGCAAAAAGGCGGGGTTTAAGGGGTAAAGTGCCTAGGTAAAGAAGTGAGAGAGGGGTAATGGGGCTTCTAGAATATGGAAAGAAGGAATATGAAAGATAAAAAGAAAGGATGGGAGGGAGATGGTGATGTGAAGATGGAAAGTATAAGATCTCCCATCTTGTTTCTTTTTCTGGTTTGGCCTAGTAAATGAGTGTAAAGATGAACGAACTATCTACATAGACCCTAGAGAAGTCCATAAAGTCCATGGCTTTTCCCCTTTAACTTCACGGGAATACGATACCTCTCAAACTCGATAGATGTGCGATACTAACTCGATTCTCGAGGCACATAACCTATAACCCCCCTATCCCTATCCTTACTCTTATCCCGAAAGGAAGCGTTTAAGATTCAGATCAAGGATAAAAACAACCGAGTACAGGAGCTTTTAGTTTGTGGTGGCCTACAGAATCCCTCGTCTCCCCAATTCCCCCCTTTTGTTCTTTCACTTTTACCTGAATAAAATCTGCTCATATGATATTTATTTGCGGTTAACAATACACTCACTATCGTCCACCCCGAGGTCTGATGTAAAAATAACTGAACGTTGGGAATGTCGAAGTAGATTCGGTAAGGAGTAAGCATATTAACAATTCATGGATTTTCCAATCTACACCTTCACCTACATATCCTAGGATAGGTAGGGTTAAACATACCATCCCCTCTGTCCCTGACCTTTGTATACCTATCACAGCCCTATCTCATTATATAGATTATAAGGTATCTAGAAAGCACAAATGCGTATTGCATAATAGGCATAGAAGTATATAACCTATTGACACCCAAGTTTACACTCAAATCTCGGGTTCCCTAATCATCTCCCAGTATGTCAAGTATCATAAATCAGCACAAGCAACAAGCAGCAAAAAAAACCCCTCCGATTACGCGAATAGCATTACCAACGTTATAAAAAATAATTCCAAGACCACAATATTATTTTTCATCAATAGTAGTTATCATTGACACAATCGATCGAACTACCTTGGGAGAAACCTATGGACCAGGCCCTAAACGAAAAAAACAACAATTTAACACAAGTAATTTTTTTTCTGCGCGAACAAGTGGAAAAGAGGAGGGGTAAAAAAACAAAGAAACCGACAACCTCCTTTCCCCCTCCTCCCCTTTCCAAGCTCTTCCCTTTTTACTCCTACAAGATGTGTATTTTTACGCCGGAGTTATGCTTTCGTGAAAAAAAGAAGTAATGCCCCCAACGAAAAAGACAAGAATGTCAACCGTTTTAACGCCCATATGCCTTTCCTTCCTTTCCTCCACTATCTCAATGCTTGCTTGAATGATGGATGAAATCAAGGAACCCCCCTATTGATGTGGTTGTCGTATAAAACCAGACAACAGGTAAAGACGTGTCCGAACACAAAACCCCTCTCTTTTGCTATTCCCCTCAACTCGTTTCCCTCCTAAACAGATACATCCTCAGCTACAGCTTAGGATTATATGCTGAATACACCTAGTGGGTCTCTTAGACAAATCTTAACGACGTAGACGTCATAGTAGTAAAGAAAACAAGTTTCTAAGATGATGTCATACGACCAAGCAACCCTTCTATACTGCCTGTCGAAAGGACATGCAGTTTTTTCTCCTTGAACAATACCCAAATTGGGGTGTGCAAAGATACAATACGGATACAGATAGTCGATCTCTCTGATTCAAGTGACTGTTATCTGTTGGACGTGAAACTAATAGGTATCTTGTTCCAAAGTGGTCTTTTAAGAGCCTATGAAGAGTGCAATCATGCCCTGACAATGAAGTCATCGGTAGTATCGAGAAACTAGGATTGTGTGGATGTGGTGAGTTTAGTTGTCTTCGTCCATGATTCGCTGGACTTCCGGAGCATTGAGAAGTATTCGCTTCCCAAGTTCCTCGAGTGGCTTGCCGTCACGAACAGCACCGAAGTCAAGAATCTAATAAGATATTAGTAAAGCTTTAATTATACCGAGAAAATGATGGAATCAAACTCACCTCAACATATGTCAGGTTCTCACGCTGGACAGCCGCTACACAGCGTCGTTCATCAAACCTAACTTGCCAGACCCCACTAAGATCTGTAAGCAGGTCTTGGATGCACTCGCCGGAGCGGATGTCCCACATCTTCAAGGTCCGATCACTACCACTGATGACCTTTCGTCCATCATGCTGAAAGCATGTAATTGCACCGGTGTGTGCTGTGAGAGTCGATTGGCATCGGCCACTCTCCGGATCCCAGATACGCAACGTGCTATCTGCGGCAGCCGAAACTAGGCGCTCGTCACGGAGATCGAGCAGGCCAACCAGGAGGGAATGACCTTCTAGTGTATGGATGCAAGATCCCGTGTCCAAATCCCAGATCTTGACAAAACTGTCCATGGAGCCGGATATACAGCGGTTGCGCGCAACATCGAGAACAACACTGTACACCTTCTGGGAGTGACCTTGTAGGACATGCACAGTCTCTCCAGTACTAATACGCCATACTCGAACCGTGTTATCGTAGCTTCCACTGACCAGAGTATCAGCGTGAGCAGCAATAGCACGTACCGAGTGGGTGTGGCCCTGCAGTGTGCGGATGAAGTAGGGGCAGTCCGCATCATTAGCGGGGGGGCCGGTCTGAATATATCTTCTAGAGCCTGCTTCAGGAAGACGCCAAACACGGAGCTGGCTGTCGCGAGATCCGGTAATGATAAGGGGTTTCGGGGGCATCATGACCGCATGTCCATCCTCCACCTTACCAGTCTTCGTTGGCATCAGAATTTGCAAGCACCGGACGGTACTCGTATGGCCATAGAAAACCTGCGTACACAAGCCCTTCTCTATGTCCCATACTCGGACAGAACGATCGGTTGAACCAGACACAAGCACATTGCCCTCGTATTGAAGAGCCCAGACACCACCCTCATGCCCCTCCAAGCGTCGTCGTAGTTTACCGGTCTTCGTGTCATAGACGTGAATAAGCATATCATCGCTACCGGTAATAATCTTGTCTTCGTCAAACTGCAGACAGGTAATCACATGTCGCGGGTGTGCGGCAAAAGCAACATGGCCAGGCTTTACCTTGCCACTGGTCCAGCTCTTGCGAATCATGTAGTGGCGTCTGTACAACGACTTGAACAAGTGCAGTTTTCTCAGACTCGCCAGGCCGATATGGGGATCGGGCACAGCGAGGGCAGCCGCATTAGCAGCGGAAATAGGGCCCTCAGATCTGTGAGTCTTGCTACCGGTGAATGTTCGCTCATCTTTGACATTGTCTTGAGCACTTGCACGTCGCTTCGATCTCTCAGAACCAAAGTTATTTATTCTCTTCCGCTTAGAGGATCGTAGTTTCTGTGGTGGATCAGACTTCGAAGCAGAGCGTAATTCGGTCTCGGTCGATGTGAGTCGATTCTGGGTACTAAAGTCGCGCTCGCATCCCTCGGGACCAACCGGATCTTGCCAGCCCCAGCCTTCCTTGATAGCTCTGTCTAGTTCACCAGGGGCCAGAACAAAGCCATCGTTATCAAAGAGGTCCTTCCAGCCTGTCTCGTTGCTGTCAATGATACTTCGCCAATGTTTGGATACCTGGGCTGCACGACAGAGGTCGCGGTGGTCTAGGTACGAAAGAATGTGCAGGGTCAGCTCCAAAGGTAGGTCCTTGAGGATGTCACACTTCAAGGCAGGGTTCACGACATCAGCGACTAGATGTAGAGTCTTTCGGGAACAGCGGCGAAGAAATTGGTACATCATAAAGGACTTCATCTCAGCAGGCATGGCATCGAAGGTCTCGAGCATCGAGCGGCTATCCATGATAGTAGGGTAGTTTTCCTGTTGCGAATCATCGTAGAGTTCAAGGGCAGCCGAGGGCATTTCCGCAATAGCAGAAGCATCGTGGTCATAATCGATGGTATTCTGGCTTTCTTCGCGAGCCGTGTCTGACACCTCGCCGTCATCCTGATCCGCGGTGTGTAGCTGAGAAGCCTGCAAAGTCGGGGATAGACGCGGGCTCGGGAGGCTAGCATCCTGGGCAGCAATAGTGTTGATAGGTCTCGGGTGTTGCAGTGCTCGTATCGACTGCTGCAGGGACTCGTCGGCGTCGGTGAAGGGTTCCGCGTCTGCGTCGGTAATGGGGGGAGTAGCCACATTACTGCTGAAGACGGTATGCGAGTCGCTGCCCGAGGGACTAGACATGTCAAAGAAAGACTGAGACTGGGCAGGGTCGGATTCGGCCGTCTCGAAAGAGTCGAGGTTGCTCCGACGCAATTTTAGAGGCCGGGTGGGATGGGTGGAAATGACGAGGTCAGTTGCATCGGGGGTGACAGGAAAGCCACTAGTTGGTCTGTTGGCGCTATCGTTATCATTGTCTCTGCGTGAACCGTGGGCAAAAGCGCGGTGTAGCTTATCGGACACGGCATGTGGGAGGGTCGGAGCGCGGGAGCGAGTGGACGAGCGATGCGTGTGCTTCTTCACTGCACGGTTGACCATGGGCGAGGCCGATCGGGATGCCATCTTCTGGGCTCTTCGGGTCGACGACATTGGCAAATTATTTCTGGAAAGATGCCGCCGAGGCTCGACGTGGGAAATATCAAAGGCAGGCTCTGTCTTAAACTCTTGACTGGATTCGTCGCTAGCGGATGGTAAAGACTGGAATGTGGCGTGGCTGGTCAGTAAAACAAGGGGGGAAGACGGGAGGGAGGATGGCATGACGGCATCATGGCAGGAAAGAAGAAACATACGTCTCGCTGGTCAACGTTTTCGTCGTCGTCGTCAGCAGGCCAGTCAATCATGCCGTGTTGATCGACATTGAAAGAGAAGCTGGCTAACTCGGGAGGGGTTGGTTTCTGAGCCAGGGGGAATTCCTTAGAGTCCAGAGACATCAAGGGCCTCGACTCCCTCACGAAGAGAGGAGGATACGATCTCTTAGTAGTAGTCGTAGTAGTCACCGTCTTCGTCTCGATACATTCTGCAACGCCGAACTTGATACGAGGGTGGGGAGAATGAGAGCCGGGCTCGTCGAAGTTGACAGACACGGTGGTCTGGCTGGAATGGGGTCTCCTAGATTCCATCCTAGAGTCCCGGGAGTCCACCCGTGAGTCCATCCTGTCTTCGGGCGACCGCGAAGACATGCCCATTATAATACTACGTGAAGATCACCGAAACCGTACAACTGCACGGGAAATCATGTATCCTACACGCTGCACCGGACAAATGGGGTCGGACGAAGGTCGAAGGTGAAGTTGAGTAAGTGCAGTATACGGATGTGGTGGAAGGATTTGTATTGTCGGTGATGGTGTTGGTAATAGTTTATAGTAGGCAGCAGACGGATGGGGAGGAGAATGGGGGGGATGGATAAGATGGACGATTGAGAGAGTGTGTGTGGATGGTGGATATGAGTTATGGGTTATGGATTATGGGATGTGCGGGATTGGAGGGTTGGAGGGTTGGTTTTTAGTTGGTTGGTCAAAAGTATTCCGCAGCAGAAGAACCAGTAGAACCAGTAGAACCGGGGTGGTGGCGGTACTATGACAAAACAATGCCGACAGGGGGTAAAAATGAGAAGGGGAGAATGGAGAAGAATATTGAGGGGAGAGAAAAAAAAATAAAAAGAAAAAGAAAAAAAGAAGGAAAGAAACAAGACGTGTAAAAAACTCGTGATAACGTGTCGTGTCTATGGGGAAAACATAAGCAGGAAAAGAGAGGGTATCACTTGTGTTGTAAGATGGAAAGAGAAGAGAAGAAATGAAAAAAAAGGGTTAAGGAAGAAGAAAAGAAAAGAACAAACCTTCGTAAGTCAGTTAAACGTGATTGTTGTTTTTTATGTTTTTTTACGTTCTGACCATACGAAGAGAGGGGGACAAGGATTTTCTTTTCTTCTTCTCCTCTCACAGCTTCTAAGTGACAGTGATGGCGGGCGGAGATGATGATAGGATGGTGTGTGGTGAAGATGATTTTTCTTTAAGTGAAGTACAGAGAGATATTTAGGTAAGAGGGTGGGCAAGAGGGTAGGTAGAGTGAATGCATAGTACTTAGTACCTAAGGTTAAGAAATTTCAAGGGAGGGGTGGGTAGGTTATCTTTGCCTTAGTTGTGGTAACCTACTTCCGTATCCACATCAATAGTAAGTAAGGTAGGAGGCACCTGAGGTAGGGGAGTACCTAATGTTTGTACTTCTGCGTGCACTAAACTTAGGTACGTACACTATGTAGCTAACTAGTCAGTTGAGTGTAGTACACGCTACTAGACACCTATCGGCGCTTCCTTTCCTTTTCAACCATGTAAGGCACAGGGAGAAGGCACGGGTGAAGGATGACACAGGTCAGTACCAAAATAATGTTTAGCGCCTGCACTTCACTAGTCTATCTTAGCAAGTATCTAAGTACCTACTCACAGCACGGAGACTCACCTAAGGTTGGTAGATAATAGGGGCTAATTGAATAGTGTGCAAACCAACACGTGCCTTCAATATTGATTATGCAGGTACAAAGGTAGTTGACGCGTTAAGTGGTGAACTTTCGCCCCCGAGTTCTTCATACATGAACAATATGAAGGACATCTTTAGGTTAAGCCCGAGGCATATAACCTACACACCTACCTACATACACAACACAGTAATTTTAGCACTTTAAGCTTTGTTGATGGAACCGATGTAGTAGTAGTGTATATGATATAACTTTCTGACAAGAGCCGCTCTTTTCAAGAACAATCTAAAAATGCTGGTATAGGTTCAAATGTTACCCCAAAATACGTAAGTTATTTACCAAGCAGAGGCAGACACAGCCCGGCTGCAATGCAACAACTTATTCTCTATTTTAAAGTTAGGGAGGTACTTTTTACTAAACAAATGTAAAAGGAAAGAAAAAAAAATGCACAGCACTTTTGGGATGTACAAGTTTCCTTCCCTTCAAATATTACATAAGCTACAAAATAACCCGTTTTCCTTTCCATCCTTCTCCTTCCTCCTTTTCTTGCCCCTGAAGCCTACCTAGGTACCTAGCCTAGTGTACTTTTTTAGTCTTTTAGTATACTATGGCATAATAGCTGAGCCTTTTGATCTGATTACCTAGGTAGGTATTTATTTTCGGTTGATCATACCTACTACATAGCGGCTCAAAAAAATAAAATAAAAAATAAAAATAAAAATAAAAAGAATATCATCACGTGGAAACTCTTCTTTTTCCCTTTCTAGACAGCCACCCTTTTTCTTTTTCTCAACATGCATTCCATGCCCTGTACTAGTAGTCCGTGCGGAGGCAGAAACCCGCTATAATTCAAGAACATGACTCTCGCGATCGGATTAGATCTAAGAGGAAGGGAAGGAAGTAGACTTTACCGATGCGCCACCGCCTTGTTTTTTTTTCTTCTTTTCTTTTTCTTTTCTATTCTTCTTCTTCTCTTCTTCTTCTTTTCCCCTAATGTTCTTTTTAGGTTCCCCTTTCTTGATATTCTAATATCTAGATTGCTTATAGATTATGTCACATTATATCTGTAGAGTCTGTAGAGTCTGTATGGTGGATATGACTTATAGACCATCTTCTCAATAGACGAAAAGACAAGAAAAGACAAAAAGACAAGAAAACTTATTATTATATACGGTCCGACGATGATCACGTCGGTAAGATAATCACCGGTTTGCCTAATCAGGAGGGTAGATACCCCCATGTAGTCCATGTAGTCAGCCAAATCTGGTGGATTCGATCACATCGTCACAGCGCATCCGTTAATTAGTTGTACAGTCGATCTCGGAGCCCACACTCAAGATAATTCCCATATTTTAATGTGCAGTACTCCGTAAACCAGACTTAGCCAGGGAAAATCTATAGGGTTACAAACTTCTTCGGTGCCGCACTTCACGCGAATATGCAGGCCGACAACATACACACACACACACACACACACCATGTTAGCGGGTACAGAGTGCACCAGAAGAATAATCCTGGATCGACATTGATATATGTTGAGGTACTGTACCTACCTACATAGGTTACCATAATACACTTCGCTACCCTGGGCTAACCAACACAAAACTGCTCATTCACCAGCAATAACCTACGCAAAAAACGGGTAGGGGTATAGACACGTCACTTATGATGACTTGGGCAGATTTCCGACTTGGTGATACATGCATTTCAGCCAGACGACGAAGGCAGCTTATCTTGTGGCAGGCTGTGTCTTCTACCTACGCGTCTCTAGGTTGGATTAACCCGAGGGGCTTGTTCCTCGGCGTGGCCTTTGTTACTACGTCGTAGGTGAAGTTTATCGGGAGGCGCCGTGCCCTGGCTCTGGTGAAAATTCCGTGGATGAAAGACCGGCGCGGTACCAAAGATCCGGGATGTGACCAATGTTCTGATTCGAACCGCAAGAGCCTCCAGCCTTGACTGTCACCTTGGGATGATGGGGTTGAAACCATGCCCCATCTCCCATCACGAGCTTGATCCCCGAATTCCCTCTCCCTTACCTTCCTTCCCCTCCCCCTCTTCAGCTACTCGTATTAGGGAATATCATATTACAATCAACAAAGTAAGAGTATCTAAAATCATACACTAAGCAAATTTACATATATTACCTTGCTTCTCTCTATATAACCTACTCATTTATAGGGATTTAGAAAAGAAAAAGGTAACTCACGTTCCCTATTTGTTATATATGTAGTAGCTATGGAGCTCGTTTGTGCATCACCCGCCAATTAAGGACCAACCTTGAGCCCCTTTGAATAGTATACCACTTAGTAAACCACCACGGTACAGTGAGGGGGGGCCGACTGACTATCTTAGCTTTCCTTAGAAACCGGCAATATGCAACCGTTTTGCAGACCCGCGTCTATTTGGTGTGGCTTTTTACTCAACTGGCTCATTTTGTGTGCTGCCTTTGCATGATACGCTGCAAGTCCACGGCCCCTTCATTGTGAGACGAGAGTAGAGCTTACTTAGCAGTTCTCCAGTTAATCGGGTGATCATGAAGGGCAACTCATGAGGTTATATGCTGCAGCCGCCTTTTGTGGTTCCTTTTTTTCAGAACCGAGGTCACATTGGTTGGTTTTGGTTGGTTCTAACCCGGTCCCGCGAGCCGATCTTGTTCTGCATGGCTGTGTTGAGTTAGGTACTCAATGTCCAGTTGCCTCCCCCTCTCAACAATGCATATTCATTTCGAGAATAACCCTTCTTTGAAAGACTACCTAGAATAACTCAGGCTATATACACATATTACATAAGTTGCTATGGTCATCATTGGCATTGGGGCGGCTCTTACGCATTGTCACCTCTTGCCTCATTTATTGCCATACGAAGAGTTGTTCAGGTGAGCAGACATTTACATAGTTACATATTTGCCTTACGTTCGTGGATCAACTCGGAGTTAACACAGGACTGTTGACTCCTCGCAACCACAATTTACAGATCGAGATGGAACTGGCATAATAATCTGCATCAACTGGGCTTTGGTTGGTTCGACTAGGATAGAGTAGCGTCGTGTGTCGCGTCATTCGGTCATGTTCACTAACAACAGCAACCAACGCCCGATTGAGAGTGTAACCCGCTTCGACGCGGTACTTGTAGTAGTAAGTAATAGTATTAGTACTTTGTATGGTAGTAGTGACAAGATTAGCAGAGTTGGCTGCATAGGTGAAAAGGAGGGCGGGAAACCTCCCCATATTTTGCCATGTGTTGCTTGACTACCGTAAATAAATATATGAATTTTGAGATGGCCTCATCGAGACAAGCATAGGCAGTCACACACCGGTACGGTATGTACTACAACTACATGTAGACTAGAACAATCAAGCTGAAGAAGAGCGTGGCGTTACTAAAAATAAGGCGCCATTCGTTCTCACTCAGCCTCTCGTGAAAAGAACATTCCCCCTTATTCTTGCCAAGCTCGATAGCGTCGGGCTCCAGGTAGTACGGAACAAAGCTGAAAAAGACTGAGTTGTTCTCGGTGGCGACGATGCGGGAATTCAAAAAGGTCTATATTGTCGGTCTGGTCCAGCTAGCGAGGGAATAAGTGTTATTTCGTTCATTTACGATCTATCAGAACATGACTTGCCACGACGCTTCGTGCTAGGTACGTCGTATGGCTGCGGCACGTATTTCCCCTAATGAGAGAGACAAAATAATCACCAACCAACCTAAACGACAGACGTACGCACACAATTTGAATGAGGATCGTGTTGCATGTTCTAAGTTCTTTCATACATATGACTAAGACGCCTCGATTAATACCGATTCCTTAGGTACCTAGTGTAAGTGAGAAGATTGGGAAAGAAACCGAAAGGCGATGTCATCCGGCTCACAACATCCCCCACCACTCCCACCACGGAGTCCAAGGCCAGGGTCAGGTGTTCTCTCGAGTCCGTACGAACATCAGACATGGAGTTTTCCGCCGCCCCCACCGGGGCCGCCTCCTCGAAATCCCGGCTTGTCTCCGAATATGAGCATTCCGCCTCCGCCGATTCCCCCAAGGCCGCCTGGCTTTGAGATCAATACTGGCGTGTATGGTAACAATGTCTCGAGTAGGCCTCAGTCTGTGGCATACACACCACATAGTCCAAGCGGACAGGCTTCTGGGGGCACCCAATCGCTTCTGCCTGGATCTACGACGCCAACGTGTGCTCCTCCCTTACCTCCACGTCCCCAGCGGCAACAGCAGAATATTACAGGTGCAACTTCGTATTATAGCCCTGCAGTACAACCTTCTTGGATGACCGGTGGACAAACTTCCAATGGAATGGCAACTTTCCCTCTTCCTCCTCCTCCCCCCGGGCCGCCTCCTCGAAGCCCTAATGTATACAACGTATCGGTAACCCCCCAATATGATCCAGCATCACCAAGCCCCGTCAGCATTCATACTGGACCACATGATCCAACACCTTTACCTCAGCATGCTGTGCAGCAGACCCCTACGCCAGAGTCCCCTCCCCCCGCTTATTCCCCTTTGCAGGAATTACCGGAAACCGTACCAAATCCTGCTTACTCGGCATACTATAGCCCAGCGGCCGAAGCCCCGTCAACGCGTAACTCCAGTCCCCCTACATCGGCATATCCATCCCCGGAAACCTTGGTCGCGTCGTTCCAGTCTTTGAACGTTGATTCACCATCGTCAGCCCCTTCGGCGTCTCTTGAAAATCCTAACACGAATATAACTCCTTATACCGAAGGTACTACACACTCGATACCTCCTCCTACTAATGGACGACCTATTGGCAGTGATAGCCGACAAAGCCATGCTGAATCGCACACGTCACAAGAGCAAGTGCCGTTTGCTGTCACTTCGTGTATCGATGGCCCTATGGCCTTTGAGACAGACTGGTACCAGCACCCAGGGGCTCCAGATTTCCCTATCTGCTCAAGATGCTACGTCGACCACATATACGGAACAAGGTTCCGGGATTCATTCGGGAGAGAGATATCGAACAATCATAAACCACGTCACTGCAGGTTCAGTAAGCCTCGGATGAAGGACCATCTATTCAAGGATGCTGTGAGGTCTGGTTCCTTACAGCAGGTGCTCGAGTGGATGCGACGCCGGTCCTCAATCCCGGACTGTAAGGGCGTCGATGGAGTGAAAGGTGATGTAGGTATCAAGTGGTATGCCGCGAAGTCCAACGCCATTCCCAACTTCGTGTCTTGCCAGGCCTGCTACGAAGATTGTCTTTGCACCAACCAATTCGCCTCCTTATTTGAACCCAGCCCCCCACAGCCAGCAGGCGATACATGGGCATGTGATATTGCAATGCCGTATATACAGAAGGAATACGAGGCCAAAGGGCAGCGCAACGACTGGACCGGGTTCGTCGCGGAAGCAAAAGCGCGCCTGTCCGCGAGCCCCTGTCCCCAGAGGAACAAGGTAGCCACCTACGGGAAGAACTGGTTCATCCCTACCGCCGGGCCGGACGAGCTCGTCCTCTGCGCAGCCTGCTACTGCGACCACGTGCTGCACACCGGCGAAGAACCCAAGTGGACGTCCTCCCCCGCGCTCCAGCAATCGACCCATCACCAAACCAGCTGCGCCATGGGCACCCTCCCCGTCAAGCTCGCCATGGCCTGCGCGCACGACGCAAAGAACTACGCCATATTCTGGAGCGCCATCGCGCAGCTCAGCCGCGCGAAGCCCTGCGCCGACGCCGGCATCACCGACGGCACCTGGTACACTTTACCCTCAAACCCGCCCGACTTCGGCCTCTGCGCCGCCTGCCACGCCGGCATCGCCGCGCCCCTCGGGCTCTCAGCGCACTTCGTACGCAAACCCGACGTAGCCCCCGGCGCGACTCTCCGCTGCTGCCTCAACCCGGCGCACCCGCGCAAGGGGCGCTTCATCATGCTCCTGCTCGAAGCGTACTACTTGCGCGCCGCGCCCTCCCGGCTCGCCGCCTGCGCCGCCGTGCCCGCCTGCCCGCGCGACGGCGAAGACACCCCCGCGGCGCCGCGCCGCTGGTACGGCTGGGAGGAATGCGCCGTCTGCCCGGAGTGCTACGAGCTGTTCGCGCGGGGCGCGGCGCCGGGGCTCGCGGCGCAGATGGAGCTGCACGACACACCCGGGCAGCGGGCCATGTGCGAGCTGTACAGCGCGCGGATGCGCGCGCTGTACCTCGAGTGCGGGACCGACGCGCGGCCGCTGCTGGAGCACGCGGCGCGCCGGCGCGCGGTGTGGGCCGAGACCGTGCCGCGGATGCGGGCGATGCTGGTGCAGCAGCGGATGGCGCTCGAGCAGCAGCGCACGCTCAATGTCATGAGCTCGTTTTACATGAATCTCGGACAGATGCAGCAGATTTCTTCCCCTGGGCTCTACACGTATGGTGCGCCGGGGGTGGGGTACGGGTTCGCGAATATGCATAGCCTCCAGGGCGCGGCGTATGGGAGGCAGGCGATGGACGTGATGGCGGGAGCGGGAGGGGCGGTGGCGACGGTGCAGTTTTTGGAGCAGAGGTGGAGGGCGGTTGAGTAAGGGGGTTGGCCAGTTGGGTTTTCTAGTACCTGTCTGTATATCATCCGTAGATATGTGGTTTGACTACTCCTTCATATTACGAGAAGGGGTTGCAGCCAAGAAATCTTCAAGCCTTCTGAGTACTGTTTCGAGGCTGGTCGAGTAAACTACGGTAGAGACGAAGGAATCGAATGCGTTGCTATTGGGAACTTATGCTTCAGTTGCATGTAAGAGATGTGCTTCGTCAATTTAATAAGTGTATCCTTTTGCACCTAATTATCATGAGCCGCTGTTATCATAGCTAAGGAGGAATCTAGGTTAGAGGATATGCCTTTTGTGTCATTATCATGACACAGAGGAAACCCCTTTAAAGTTGTAAGTGGGTATACACCGTCCATCGACTTCTTTTCAGGGTAATCATATGTATAGTAAGGTCATAGCTAGGTACCTCCGTAGGTTAGAACAATGTATAACAGAGACATATACGCACCCACAGCAATAACCTCATCGAGTAGAAAGTATATGATGCACGAGTCAACTTCTAACAATCACGTCAGGCGTGCAAGCGTAGTCGCAAGGTTCGCTCGGGCGTACTGATTACCGTCTCCGTATCAAAGCACCAGTCGTTTAATCGGTCTAGCCCTCATACTCAGGGCTAGAACCTGCAGTATGTACGTACGCGTGTATATATCCTATATAAGTAGCTGTATAAGTAGTTGACGAGACCGGTGGCGTCGGGTACATACATGATTTCTGTTTGTCTCTTAGATTTGTAACAGAGACTATGTAAATCACCGTCGCTCGCGTTTTCCTAGAGACCGGACAGTATCTAGATTAATCAATCCACATTCCTCCCGTGCGGGTGATGGGTCACGTTTAATGTTATTTGGTGGATTGGGTTCTTGAAGATGCTGCCCAAGGGTTTGGCGCCGGGACGATCTGAATGTGCTCTTTTCAGTACCGGATATTCGGGTTCGCTCTCCCCTCTGGAAAGCGAGTGGAATCCATTTTACCATCAAGGTGATCCATTTCGGATCTGCCTCCGCTGTTGGTCAGTGTTGTCTGGCGCACTGTTGCTTCTCCGTGAGCCTAGAACAACCCGGATTAGGGAATTGAGCGCTTCTAGAATACATCGAGCGGCGTCTGGAGCTTCTGTGAACCTAAGAATAGCGCCGGTGGAGCTCTGACTTTCACATTGACGTGATCATAAGTCTGCGAGATAAATCCTCCTTGTTGCGGGGTGTAAAGTGAAATGTTTTTATCTCTTGTTGCCGGGTCTTTACGTATACGACTAATCTAACCTACATCATATCCTATCGTGAGTTTTGGTTACCCGCGTTTCTATCATGATATGCAGCCTCTATGCAAATCAGAGCTAGCGACACGTCAGATAGATCGATCTGCGGTACGCCATGGAAGCCAAGACAGTTCTGCCAACTTTTACGGGTTGTATGCCGACGCCCGGCACAGCCCGAAATTCACGCTAGACTACTGTAGCTAGAGAGCTGTTTGAACGCTTCAAGGACCCTGGATGACCGGGTATTAATTCTCAAAGTTGAGTTCTCATTCGGCCATACCGCGACTTTAATTTTATAAGAAACGACCTATCGTGCTGGGTTATAAGGAGGGAAGACGGCAAGGGGTTCAGTCGTCGCTCAGGGGACGGGGAGGAACCGGCGGCAACGGGTTTGCTGCTGACCTGTTATAGTTGTTTCCCTTGGTCCGATCAGATATCTCGGTGGTGTTGCATCCATTATGGACCGAACAAACGATCTGCGGACACTTACAGCACGGGTTTAATGCCATGGCCTAGGCATCATCAATACGCCAATACGTTTTACACTATCAGTAGTAACCGCCAACGGTGATCGCCCTCTTTAACCTACCTAAACTTACACTAATAACCTGTCAAGAGAGAACCCGGCTTCATAGTATTTACATACGTATAAGGAGATCAGGAGATTCAAGCTCTACTAGTAATACAATCCCTCCCTCCTCTACCCCCGCTGCCATGCATAATTATAATAAATAAATGCAGCTGGGTTAGGCACGTCCAGGTCTCACATGAATATGCAAAAGTGGGAAATATATTGCAAGCTGCTACGGGGACTTTTGTTCTTTAGTGATCCCTCAATTGGTTCGCTTATGCTCAACCCCATGATTGTCTGTTACGGGAATGCGCTACGGGATGGGGCTGGAGTAGGTGGAGCAGGTAAATCCATACATTGTCCCTTGATGAATTTAATGGTGGAATTAAAAGACAGGCTTGGACAGACTCGAGGAAAGCAAAACCGGTAGATGAGGCTCCCCGGTTACCAGGCTTATTTCTTTTAATATATACCTACCTACCTACCTACCTACCTGTAGATATAAATATATATAAAGTTTCATCCACCCATGGATCATGCATCTGAATCCTCTCACATCATCTTCCCAGTCGTCCGTCCTTGCTGCTTCGTTTCTTACCTTCGAGCGCCGGGGTTCCGGCTTTGGTGGCCAGCAGCAACTTCAGCTTTCGCTGACGGACGAAATTGCGGAAGCACAAGGTGACAAGTCACTTACGTGCCACTCGGGTTACTCACCGAATTCCAGCTACCCGGATGCAGCGCAGCAGAGCCTGGCTAATTGGACAAAATGGGCGTTGCAAGCATGCGCACCAAGCTGATACTTTCATCCTTGCGGCCGCCCAGTCGATGCAAGAATATGGCAGCTGACGACATTCACGAATCGCACGATGCTGTTCTGAGAGGCAAGGTCTACATCGATACTCTCCCTGCGGACATCCTGCCGGCCAAAAAGCTCCTAGAGAAGTACAGCGGCATACGCAGCAAAGACGTGGACAGGCACATACACCATGTGGTACGACAAGCTCGCGCGGGCTTAACCCCAACATCTGAAACTACAATGTTCAAGACTCATACTAACTATGATAACAGCGGGATAGAATGTGGGAGATCCAGCCTCACGTCTTCGTAGGGCATTTTCGTTTCCTCTCTCTCGGATTCACGTCAGACCCATGCTATCATGCAGCGCTCCGACGTCTCTTGCAACCGAAGCCAGCAGCCAGGCTTCTGGACTTGGGATGCTGCGTGGGACAACTTTTGAGACAACTTGCATTCGATGGCGTCGATACGACCAGGTTATACGGCATAGATGTGGAACCCCGTTTTCTGGACCTTGGATATGAGCTGTTTAGGGATAGAAGGAAATTCAAGGCTACACTGATCATAGGTGACCTCTTGAAGCCCGGGGAGGCGGGTACTGGGGAAGAGACATTAAAGGCACTCGACGGGAGGATGAGCATTGTCCATGCGACAAGCTTCTTCCACCTATTCGCTTGGGAGGATCAGCTGCGGGCTGCCGTGCGGATAGTACGGTTTCTAGACCCGTCCGACTACGGCGTCATGATCTTCGGGCGCCAAGTAGGCTCTACTATGCCTGGTGAGAGGAAAGGACCAAACGGAGACAGAAGATACCTGCATGACCAGGAAACCTGGCAAGCACTCTGGGACGAAGTGGGAAAGCTTACGGGAACGTCCTGGCGCGCGATAATAGACCCCCTAGAAAACGAGGGCGGGAACACGGACGGCATTGATGACACTCTGAGAAGGGTGAGGTTCTCTGTGCACAGAGCCTGAGCCCACGTTCTTGATGTTTTGCCTCAGTTACATTAGCATGGCGTTTGGGGAGGTTGCCAATAAAGGCAAGGAGGTGTAAATTGATTTCTTGGTATTTGTTTAGCCTGTCATCGAGCACTCACGGGAAAATGCATTAAGATGGACGGAGTTCAAGGCTCTATGAAGTGTGCGGCATACCTATTGCATCGACTACAAGAAACGTCTAGAACTCTAGATTACCACGGTTCTTGGGATAAACCTGGAAATGAAGAGGTGTATGAGATTAAAGCATAGATACGGCGTGATCCACGCGTCAGACCTTAGATAGGTGCTCATGATATAAACAGCTCAACTCCTGCCCAGCCATAAAGATCACCATACCTAATTCTAAAGAAGAAAATAGGACACGTATTGGAAGGATAACCAAGTTCTTGAGAAAGATTGTGGTCGTTCTCTGAGAATATCAGAGCGGCTGACTCCTTTCCCTTAATCGCCTTGTATCATGTAATGAGAATGGGTGGATAGGTGATGTGATCGGTGCCTTGGGCGATCCATGAGTTCTTTCACTTTCCAACTTGTCTTCACGAGACACTGAAATGCCCATGATCTTATTACGATGGAATTTACTCAAACTTATAACCAAATAAATACTAGCACTGGCAATTTCCGAACCCCCCGAGTTATTACCTAAAGTTTTGATGCTATCGTCGACCGCCCTCTCAACTCCCCACCAAACCTCTCCTTATCAGGGATGAAGTCTCCGAAACGCATCAACAAATGCGTCTCGTATTTTGATACAAGTCTCTACATTTCAATTTAATAACCTCAGATGCTCGCTCAAAAAATTGAATGCGCCCTTTGAAATCCTTTTTACCAGTTAGATATCTACACAGTCATTTTGTCGCTATGGTGATGGTGGGGACAAAGCCATTGAATAGCCTTAACAATGAGGACTAAGAGCGCTCTAACATGTACACATCGGTAAGTATAATTACATATTTGCGTTAAAACTGCTAATTAATAGAATAAGAAAAGGTTTTCGTTTACACCGTGACAACATCTTCGTGAACTCTGACCCAAACTTCAGGTTTATTACTGGTCTTGGTCCTAGCTAAATCCGTGATCAGTAATCTGGTGATCGCGCTGGTTCACCGGTTTCACCAGATAACCTATGTACTGCATTCTAAGCCAGTCATCAAGTCAAAGCAGGGGAAGTGGGTGTAGGGCACGCTCTTGGCAAGCGACAGTCTTAGAACATACTCCCTTCTTTAAGCCACAAGTTGCCTTATCGACTTCAAGTCCTTCATGGCCAAAACTCGAGGAAACCGACGAATTGTTGTGTTCCAGAACAACTAGTGCTGCTTCCTCGGGAGCATGAGCCTAACCTTCTTCGCGCTGCCACTGGCGGTAGACTTGATGGACACGTCGATAGCGGCGTTGAGGTCAATATCCCGCGGGACGCGCGTCGGTGTCTCAGTGAAGTCTGCTTCAGCCATCAATTCTTAAAATGATGTATGTACTGCCCGTAGCTCGAGAACTTAAGCTCACATAGGGATGCTTAGACCTCCAAGATTTGATATCAAGAAACGCCCATGCTGTGATATAGTCAATCTAGAGGATAACAGGAGTGGGAATGGATGAATGGAAACAGAATATGGTAACGTTAACCTTCATCTATCGGAAACATGAGCGACCTCAGTCCATCTTTTGATCGATTTCGGCTACACCATGAATCCGTTCATCCTTAAGAGGATAGGTTGCGGGCCTTTTGTCACTCTTTCAATCCCATCAACAGGTAGCTTACTGCCAATCTCAAGAACGAGTTACACATGTGTTGTCCGGTGACTTGTGGCATGCTCTACATACAGATAGCGTTTTCCGACCAGATCAGTCGATGGTGTCACATCAGCGTTATCGCTAAGAGGTCCAAGAGTAACGCAAATATGATTATATGTAAGACAACACTAAATGAAGATTATCCCTTCCCCTATGCCCTCCCCTATGCCCTCCCCTATGCCCTTGTAAAAGGCAAAAATATTTCGAGTCTAGCGGTGGTGTTGAGCCCCTCGCAGACCAACGAAACACATCTTAGGAAGTGCGTACTATATATCGTAAAGATGACTTAGTATTTTGAACTAAAAAGAAGGGTACCTATTATCTACCCAGGTTAGTGTACTTTTTCCCTTCGTTCTGATGAAAAGGTTCCATGACTCCTTGATATAGTATCCCGGCAGTACGACATTACACATGTAATAGGAGTGAGAAGGAGTTCAGCTGATCAGCTTCTGTGCATCGACGGACAGCTGCCAGTGGGCATTGATATATATATTCTTAGCGAGTATGCCTGACACGGCTCTTACTTTTTCGAGAAGCTGAAGGTAGTCCTTTATGAGCTTAATAGCTGTATAAGCATGGAACAAGATATCAAAGGTAACACGAATTCACTATGAATAAGAGCTCCAGGCCCACCTCAGACGATGACAGCATATTGCAGGTGGCTGGAGATAAATATGTCTATAATTCCAGGAAATGGGCGCAACTTGAAGCTATATCCCTCGGAATGGCCACAACGTTCGTAAAGATTCCCTTGTCGTTCACTGTATCTCCCATTTGGATCCTCTGCCCCGAGACCTCTTAAGAGTGGATCGTAATCATTGATCTCCAGCCTCTTATCTTCTCCTCTGATCTCAAACTACATTTGAATACTGATCAAATTGCCGATGACCAGCAAAGTCCATAGGAACCCTATAAAATACCTCCATAAGATGAACATTTTGTTTAAATAGGCGACATCTTTTTCCTTAAAGCTCCGGTTTTGTTCTTAGGAACCTTAATCCACGGTTCTTTATCCATTTCCGCTAATATGGAACAACTATCGCGGTTACGGAGAATATTCAGGGGTAAACTAATATAGCCATACTCAAGAGTGACGGGGTGACATACAACACACACTGACAAGTCACTCGTTGTATAGAAGAAGCATGCCGACTCTAAGCTGTCCAAGTACCGCGTCTCAACATTCAAAATTGGTATTAGGATTACATCTGCCACGACATGAAGCGAAACTGTTACCTATTTACATAGAAAAAGAGAATTCATTGCGCATTAACATCCCCAGCACTATGGCCTATCTAACCTAGGACTCCCTCTCAAGATTAACTTGAAAAGCCCTCAACCCCAGGCCCCTCGCCGTCCCGTCGTCATTCACGTCGAATATGAACTCGTCCATAGACCGGAATCCGTAGACGAAGCGATCCATGTTCGCCCACGTGTGGCAGCTCGACTTCGCCCAGAAAGTACTGGCGTCCTTTTCAGCGAGCTGCGCGGGCGTGCCGACATCGAACACAGCGCGCCACGCCGCCGAGCTGCCGGCTTTTAGGCCCGTCGGGTACAGCCGCACCGAGACGGCGACGTCGCTCGCGGAGCTGCCCCCCGACGCCAAGCTCCCGTAGTTCGCGAGTATATCCAGGCCGTTGGCGACCCAGCTCGTCACCGCCAGGCCCGGCGCATGGTCATCCGCATCGGCAGCCAGCGTGACGCTCGAGTTCGTCGCAGCGTCGTTGTACGTGCCGGCGAAACTCGCGGCGGCCTCGGCCTTGCCCGCGTCCTCGACGGCAGGGAGCAGGGCGCGGACGACCTGAGTGAGGGCCGCCTCGACGAGGTTAGACGAGGACTCGCCGCCGGCGGTGAGGAGGGTGAGCACGAGGTCGTAGTCCGGGACCAGCACGAGGATGTTGTTCCAGGCGTCGACGTTGCCGGACTTGGTGTAGAACTCGACGAGCCGCTGGTCCTTGGTGACGTTGTCGGAGCGGAGGATCTCCCACGGCCCGCCGAGCAGGAGCCCAGTGGAGGAGGTGGAGGTCACGGGCTTCATCCACTTGCGCGTCGTGACGGCGTCGAGGAGTTGGTGTTGGAGGATCCCTGAGCCGAGGGCAAGGAGGTCGACCGTGTTGGAGTAGAAACCGCCCGCCCTTGGAAAGAATGTTAGTAAAAGGACGTGGGATAGGCCGAAGATATTGGCTAGAGGCATGACTAGTACTCACATGTCTTCGTATCCAAGACTATCACCCCACCACGTGTTCCCTGTCGGGATGAACCCCCAAGCATTGTTGGATGGTGGGTTGGAAATCGTGGTGTTGGTCATACCTAGAGGTGCTAATATCGACTGGTGGATGAAAGCATCGTAGGTCATGTTGGTGATGGCCTCAACGGCAAAGCCGAGGATAGAGCTTGCAACGTTTGAGTAGACCGCGTTGGGGCTGAACGGCGCGAAGACCGGGTGGCGTTTGCCGAAGTCCCTGAAGAACTCGGTCCGGTTGCAGCTTGGTAGTCCGAAAATGCCGGCACACCCGGTCTTGGATTCATCGCCTAGCACAGGAAGTCCAAACTGCGTCCAGTCGATGGGATAACTAGCTAGGTCGTTCACGACTACGTATTATTAATAGACTATTCGGATTCTAAGGGGGAAAAGGGGGGCTGGGGGGATTGTTCACGTACGGTCCGAACTGATACCACTCATGTGCGATGCCAGAGCACCGAGAGTTACATGATCCCATTGTACGGTCGTGATGTCGTTGACCTCGTCGCCTGTTTCCCCCTTAAGCTGAAGTAGCTCGGGGACGTATTTCGTGATGGGATCGTCCAGGCGAACCGACTTTTGGGTTAGAAGAGCAAGGACGGGGAAGATCTTAGATATGCTGCCAACACGGTAGATTGTCTGAGCATCGACACTAGTAGTGCCCGAGGTGTTGAGACTCGGGGGTGTGTAATGCAGATCTAGTAAAGGGGTGTTTTCGTGTATAGACTTGACTGAAAGCGAGATGGCTGTGGTGTTTAACGCTGAGGTCGTCGCTTGGAAGACGGTATTGATGGTCGCTACAGCTGACTGAACAGCTTGGTTCGTTGAGGGGCTGGTCGGCGCGGGTAGCACTGCTCCTAAAGGGGGGCAATGCCCATCGATGGCAGCCAAGACAACATGGCCGGCCAGAAGGACAGGCAACAGGCCTTTAACAACAGTTTCTTGAAAGAACATCATATATCTTGTTTATTTGACTTGAGACGGGGGATGAAGTGAGTGGACTTTTCCTATCTGCTTGAACAGTGGCTACCCTATCTTATATATACACCAGAATATGGAAGCAGGCTGCTAGGTAAGACCTCAGAGATCTGCTTCAACTACCTATATTACCCTGATGTACCGAGGCTGTGCTTCAGACAGGCTAGTCTAGACGTCATGATATGGGTACAAAAAACAGCTCGGGGGCTGCTACGTATTGGACCTCTGCGTGTAAGTAGGATCAGGGTGACTTTGATGCAGGGCTGGAGGAGGCCAATTTTGGTTGTGGGATCAAGAGAGACCCTTAAAGGAGAAAAGCTTGTTAGGAATAGGATTCTTCGATTGGTGTTTTCCCTTGACCGGGGCTGGGAGCTGAATATTTGGCATCCGGGGATATCAAGGGGGAAGAGTATATGGATCTGTACGGGAATTAGCAATTGGTACGGTCGGACTCTGAGTCCCACATCTAAATAAGGCGGCATCAGCTATGAACTCGCACTCGGATTCGTCTCTTAAAGCTGCTGCGGAATCCTTCCGTACTGCGCCTTGTGGATATGAACTTACTTATATTGGTACCTAAATGCATCCAGGAAAGGAATTATCCATTTAAATATTAGTAGCGTGTTTAGTATAGTGAAGTCCAAGGTTTATGTATGTGTAAATTGACTGACAAGAATATGTACCAGCATGCAATGACAGATTAAAGTGGTGGTATAAGTTGTATATATACACTAGAAGCCATACAATGCCTTACACACCACGTAACTATACAGTTGGCCTGCACTCACATGCGCATGCAATAGCATTGCTCAGTACAACTTTTAAAAAAAGAAAAAAGGAAATAAATCAACAAATCTAGACATTACATATCAATATGTAAAATTTTGTAACTTACATGCAAACCACCTTATTAGTTCGACCAGAGTAGTTAAATACATACTCCGTAAACTTAGTCTGTATAAGTGCTGCAAGATCTTATATAGTAAATTGATAGACTATACCTGTTCCTCTTTTTTATTTAAATTTCTTCTTATATTATTTCTGTAAACCCCCCCCCCCCCCCCCTTTATGTACCTGGTCTATAACAAATGATTAATGTGTAGTAATAAGTTATGTGAGGTTACATACCTACCTAAAAAGAAAGGGAATCTGAAGGAGTTGGGCAAGGGTAAGAGTACTAGAGTCAACTGTACCTACATATAGGGCGATTGCATGCATAAGACATGGCTGCGTTATCCAATGCAAAGTTTTACGCAGATTATGCACGTATTGTGTATACGCATGCATCGGTCGGCTCTTTATCGGTAGGTTACAGTGAGTAACTGTCCCTGGACTTGGGGCTCGAGATCTTATCAGAGACCCCTTCCGATAACTTTATACTAGTTGGCCTCTTACACAAAGTTCGACTTATTTAACCTAAGCTGAGTACTTTAGTACCTATGTAAGTCCATACTTATTCAACTTACACCTTATACATTCCTATGCATCATTCCTTGTTCATTACAACTACCAACAACGAAGAACATACAATAAGTGCAACGAGGAGAACCAAAGTAAATAGGTAATAAGAGAAGAAAAAAAAAGAGAGAGTGTGCGTGTCTGTACTTACGGGAAGGATGGGTCTGTCGCAAAGACCGCCTGCTCCATCACAATGCGCGAACCAACGATGAAAACCTCCACGACCGGAGATGTGGATGATCATCATGTGGGACTGCGATTACGGGATGACGGGAACGACGAAAGAGCCGGCAGAAGTCTTATGAGAGAAAGGGAGAAGGACGAACACCAGGAGGAGCATGCGGTGAAGAAGACAAAGCAGAGCTTTACAACAACACAAACACCACCACAAACATCACCACAACCACAACCACTTCCATCGCCACCAACACAGACACCGACACCACCGCCAACCGATACTGATCCTTTCCCGACTCTCGAGATCACCACCGCAACCCCCATCACCTCCCAATTCAAGTACAACCAATCCGATAGCTACCTCAGGACCAACACCAACAGACACTCCGCTTCGTCCGATGACACTTCCACCTCTAGCAACGACAGTCACTCGTCTTCATCTGCTATTTCCGACCCGCCGGAACCGCCCGTCAACGGTAACGCAAAGAAACCTGCCGATGCCACCGTGTCCAAGCCACGCACCCAGTCTGCCGTTCGGAAGCTCTCAGCATCGCAAATGCAAGCTTTGACTTCGTCTCCCGACTCTTTACCTGTCGCCGTCTTCCCCGTTCCGATGCAGCGCAAACCGAGCGGTGCCGAATATCCCATGTCTGCTGGTGCCGTTGAAGCTGCCTCGCGCCCTTCCTTGGCCGAGCAACTGCAAGCTGGCATTCACTCTGCAGCTGCCGAGAACGATGGGCCAGTTCAGCCGGAAGATACCCGCGAGGCTATTCAGGAACCTCCCCGGACTGCTGCCGACTTCAGACGACCTCCCTCCTCGCGAACTCTTTCCTCCCCTCCTATCAACCGAAGGCCCTCTTCCGGACCTCCCCTATCCACGCCGAGTACCAGTCGTCGAAACTCGTTCAATCCTCTCGCACGGCCTGTTCCCCTGAATATTACTATACCAAACGGCCCCCCCGTCACCCGGAAGCCTTCCATGTCTACGAAACAGGAACGACAAGAACGACAGGAACGGCCCGATCCTATACCGTCTCCTAGAATGCCTGCTATACCCCTACCACCCATGTCACTCCCTACCCATTTGCAGTTGGAGTTAGCTGGCCAAAGGCCGAGCCCTCTATACATTTACAGCGCGCATTCTGCGGATGCGCCTTACGAGTCTAGCGCCGTCAAATTCGAGCGCCTCCTGAATGCCTTGCTACTGCCCCCTTACCTGGAGCAGATACTGTTCTTCGGCGCCTTGGCTTGTTTGGATGCTTGGCTTTATACCTTCACGATTCTTCCCATGAGATTCATCATTGCTCTGGGCGAGTTAGGGAGATGGTGGGCATATGTTCTCGGAAAGGAGGTCCGATGGGTAGTTGGTTATGTCTGGCAAGGAACATGGCGACTGTGGCAGAGAGGGAGAGGCCGCACTATGTCCCGAGCCCGCGTCGATAGCAACTTGAAACCTAGCGAAGCCGAGCCAGGCCAAGGCCATTCCCGAGACAATAGCCTGGGAAACGCTCATAATGGTATAGCAAGACATCGCACCGTCTCCGAAGCCAATGCCGCAACGTCATCTGCACACACCGAACACTCGCGCCCAAACGGTAATGGGGTTTTCCATCCGTCTAAGCATCCGATGCCCAGACCAGCGCATCTTCGACACCGGAGGACGAAGTCGGTTCCCTCCAACTTGACCTCTTACCATAAAGCCGATCTACTTCAGGGGGCCATTCTCATCTGCAGTGTCATGGCTATGATGAATCTTGACGCTAGTCGCATGTATCACTTCATACGCGCGCAATCCTCGATGAAGCTCTACGTCATATACAACATCCTCGAGGTTGGCGACAGATTGCTCTCAGCCATCGGACAAGACATATTAGAGTGCTTATTCAGTTCCGAGACGCTTTCTAGGAACAGCTCTGGAAGATCAAAAGTCCTTCTGCCCTTTGGCATGTTCATACTGTCGCTTATTTATAACGTCATTCATACCTGGTGTTTGTTCTATCAGGTCATTACTCTAAACGTGGCCGTGAATTCCTACTCGAATTCCCTATTGACGCTTCTCATCTCTAACCAGTTTGTCGAAATTAAGGGAAGTGTGTTCAAGAGGATTGAAAAGGAGAATCTCTTCCAGCTTACATGTTCTGATGTCGTGGAGCGATTCCAGCTTTGGATCATCTTACTGATTATCGGCATGCGTAATGTGGTAGAGGTCGGTGGTCTCTCGGTTCCAGGAGCTGGGGGCGAGGTGGACGGCGGAGCCACCAAGGCTGGCCCTCTTCATACCAGTTCTATACTGCCTGCAAGCTTTACTGTTATACCGTCATGGCTGCTATCAGGTGAAGTCCTGTCGCCGTTCCTTGTAGTTATTGGTATTGAGATGTTGGTCGACTGGATCAAGCACGCCTACATCAATAAGTTCAATAACGTCAAGCCGGCGATCTATAGTAGAATGCTTGACGTTCTTTGTAAGGACTACTACACTAACGTATGTTCACCTTGGGTTCCCCCCCCCCCCCCCCCTTTTCACATACGTTGCCATTACTGACTCCACCCCGTTCTATAGGCATTCGCTACACCTTCCCTAACTCGAAGACTTGGTCTGCCACTACTACCTTTGTCTTGCTTGTTTATCCGCGCGTCGATACAAGTTTATCACATGTTCCTCGCTACACATCTCCATCCACCCATTCCAACCTCGACCACCGAGCTTTCGGTAGAGTCATCTACACCCTCTTCTCCTGCTATGATCGCCGCGCTGGATCATCTTGACACACTAATCCGTAACGCTCTTGGACGAGCTGTTTATGGATACCCCTACGAATCACCCCATGTCAAGCCCTTCTGGACCTTTTCCTCGGATGATGCGATCGCGCTGCTAACCATGGTGGTCTTCTTTTTCCTCGCCTGGGTAGTTCTGCTTATCGTGAAGCTACTCCTGGGGATGCTGCTTTTGCGCTATTCCAGAAAGCGCTATGCCGTCATGAAGCTTAAGGAGCATGCCGTGGCGGCTGGAAAGGCCGAACGTGAGAACTTCTCTCAGCCCGGCCAGCGCATTGGACCGTGGGGTGCAGTAGAGCTTGGTGATGAACGGAGGAAATGGATATACGATGATGACCCGGAAGGGCTTAAGAGGATGCGCGACCGGGAGCGCAAGACTCAGGAGAGGTTCAAGGATAAAGGAGACGACAACTTTGCGAAGGTGACGCGGTACGAGATGGTCGCAAAGCGTATATGGTAAACGAGATGTTTGCCACCGTGATTATGTGAATTATGTCAATTCCGTACGAATCCCTGGTACGGGACGACATGGCGTTAGGGTTCTGCTTAGGCTGCATTTGCATTAAGCATAGGTCAGGCGTTTCTAATATGCATACGACGAAGCGTTGTATTATCTTGTCTATTTTTTCCCCGACTTATAGCTATAATTGAAGTATATATACCTATATATATACATATGTATATCGTACATCCTAAGTTCTCTGTGGTACTAGTATAGATATCTCGTCATATCGATTCGCGATTGATTGTTAAGCAAAGCGTCGACGGTCGATTTTTTTAAAAGATACTCTGTACGAATATGGTGAACAAATAGCGACGGGAGGGAATAAAAAAAGTGTTGAGGTTCGATCATAGAAGGAGACGAGAGCTTACGAAGGTTTTTGGAAGGGCGTGCATATAACACGCAGACGCCGAGTGTTGATGAACTTTACAAACCCATCTACATATAGGTTAGACACATACTCGTCTGTAGAGGTAGCTATTAGCTACGAGGTATATCCCCCAAGCAAATAACGACTCCTTGGTAACCCGGTTACGGCTTACATAGCTACAGCGGGGAAAGAAGAGTGTGGGGGGTTTTGTCGCTTTCCCATGCCACGCAGACGATCCATTCCCCGCGATGCAATTACCACCTTGGGTATAAAACCAATGGCATGATTACGCTAGGTATGGCGTATTACCAATGAAGAAGGGGGGTTTGGGGGATTCGGAGTTCAGATCACTGCCCCCCTCAAGTTCTGGTATCCCGGGATTTGGGAAATCGGCGATATGTTTTGCGTCATATCGACTAGGTTTCAATAGTTCGTGGTTTAGGTGTGTATGTTGTGTGTTCGAAGTGATAGCTGAGGAGGGAAAGGGGGAGGGTTATGGAGGGGTGATAGGCGTATATATAGGTCACCTAGGTATAGGTTATAGCATGGAAACTTATTAGAGAAAGGAGATATCATCTATCATTATTGTTTTAGCAGTGTGATTCCGAGAAGTCATACCCAACATACTCGAGTCGTTATACATACCTACACCCTAGCCAGCCCCTGATAATACTCACACATAACCTACATACCTACACAATGGCAACGGAAATCCAAAAGAACTTCAAAGAGAAGAACGCCCAGTACGCGAGCCAGTTCACGCAAGGCCACCTCGCCCTCCCCCCGGCCAAGAAATATTTAATCGGTGCGAACAATCCTGCCCCCTTTCCCCATCCTCCCTCCCTCCCTCCCTCCTTCCCCTATTCCCCTTCTCCCCATCATCGTCTACCCAGCTAACCCCCTTTTCCCTTTTTCTTCCTCCCACAAAAGTGACCTGCATGGACGCGCGCATCGACCCCTCGGCCGCCTTCGGCGTCGACCTCGGCGATGCGCACATAATCCGCAACGCGGGGGCCAGCGCGCGGGACGCGCTGCGCTCCGTCCTGGTCTCGCAGCTGCTGCTCGGCACGCGCGAGGTGCTGCTGGTCAAGCACACGGGGTGCGGGATGCTGACGTTCAGCAACGCCGACGCGCGGTCCCTGCTCGCGCAGAGCCGCGGCGCGGCCGCGCTGGACGCCGTGCGGGACCTGGATTTCTTGCCTTTCGGGGATTTGGACGATGCGGTCAGGGAGGATGTGCGGTTTCTAAAGGAGGGGGAGCTCGCGGATCGCGGGATAGCGGTTACGGGGTGGGTGTATGATGTGCAGACGGGGGGCGTGAGGCAGGTTGTGTAGGGAGGGGAGGGGAGGGAGGTTTGGGGGTTGGGGGTGGGAGTTGGGATGAGATGGGTCTTGGAAAGGTATTTGATAGTAAGAAAATATTGGAATAATTGATTTATACCCCCTGACCTGAGCATGTGAAGTTATCTTATCTCTTTCTCTCCCTCAGTGGACAGGTTCCTTTCGAATGATGACAACTAGCAATGAGACATTACCTGGAAATATCGGGTTTATATCAGGCACGTTGAAGTGCACTATGTAATCAAATATCCTAGGTTAGATATCTAAAGCATTGCTTCTAAGACATCGTGTGTTCCAACTCAACCCAAATAAGCCACGAATATGTGCCACCTTTCTTCCCGGATAGCCATTCTGTTGCCAGCCCATCCCGAACTTGTTTTGCTAGTTACCTAGGTAGTCAACCTAGTTAGAAATCTACCTAACCTATACCATTTACTCTATATCTGGAAGCCCATGGCCTCGTAAATACCATCAAAGCTAGCATGCCACGCTTCAACGGCCGTTTCCCCGGCGGCAGCACCGATCTCCTTCTTGATATTCCCGTCCGGGCCCGGTTTCTCCAGACTATCGAAGAACTTATCCACATACTCGTCAAGCGGCATGGGCGGGAACGCCTTCTCGGCCCCGCCCTGGCTGGTGATCGTGAATTCGCGATGGTCCTTGTCTAGCCCCGTGTCCACGTACGGCGGCACGATGTCAACGATGCGCATATTTGCCCCGTTAGGCGCAAGAAGAAGCTGCTGGCGCAGGATCTTGACCAGCGCCTGGAGGCCCGCCTTGGAAGCGCAATACGTCGGGTAGAAGCTTATCGGCGTGTAGGCAAGCGCGGAGGTAGTGACGAAGAGGGTCGTTTGGGTGCCTTTCCCAGCTAGTTGGAGCAGGTGTGGTGCGATGAGGCGCATCAGGAGAGCGGGCGCTGTCAGGTCCGTGGTGATCTCTTTAGCAATCTTCTCCGGGGTCGTGGAAGATGCGTCGAAGAAGTTAAAGGATTGCTGGATCCCTGCCATAATGAAGACCGTGTCGAGGCTAGGGAAGTCCTTGAGGAGTCCATTTATATTGGCCGGGATAGCGGCTAGATCGGAAATATCGAACTGGAAATCACTCTAGTCAGTCAAGTAACTTGATGAGGATGCTCGTGTACCAGGCCTCTCTCCTATTGACCCTATGAATATAGCTTTAGATACCTGACGTGTTTCAAGCCCAGGAAGCTCCTGGGCCATACGGTTCAACTTCCGTTCATTCCGCCCCGTAGCGATAACCTTCTTGCCCATGGCGTGAAAGCGATGGGTAAAGGCCAGACCGATGCCGGCAGTAGCACCGATGATCAGGACAGTGTTCATCCGAGAAGTCATTTTTGCTTATAAGTTAGATTAGGTAGGTATAGGTTAAATTTAACATTCATTATATGGTTGCGTGGAAGCTCTATTTAAGGATCATGTTTATATCATTGGGAGGAAAGCTGATAAAGATTGTCGTTACAATCAATACTGGTCTTGCGTATCACAACAACTCCCTTGCTTTCGGCTCCGAGGCAGTGCTCGCGCTCGTTCTATTGCAACGACCGATATTTCCAGACCATATCGGAATAGTACCCTAGTAGCCTACTTCGTGAGCAGAGTCTATAATACTCTATAAGTATAGTTGTGCTTCCGTCCCTTCGGCTATCTCTTCCCCCCCTTATCCCTTTGCCCCTCCAGACCTCCAACTGCTCCAATCGCTCTAACCCCTGTAGGGTTACTTCCGGTAATGCCAGAGGTGTATGCTTCAAAGTTGGGGCTCGGCTTGACTACTTTCCCGAAAACCGTTATAGTTTCTTGTGGTGCTCGTCGATGGGCCCCCCTAGTGCCACCACCACCGCTTCCGTTTCTCCTGCTCTCCCTGTATTCCATTTGATTGGACTTCGTCTTCTTGGTGTTCCTCCTTGCTTGCTAACAGTGATTCCGTATCTCCGTCTGTATCCGAGCCCGCCCGTGTATCAGCACCTGTGTCATATGGATGCTTACTCGTACCCGGTCTTTTAGCCTTCGTGACTTCAAAATACATATGTGCGTTGTGAGCTTCCGATAGACTCGATATGCAGTAGCGTTTCTGTCTTCTCGCTTCGATGAGCTGCATGCGTTGCTCGGCTTCATCGTGCCATTGTTCTAGCTTCGTTTCCAACCACAACAGGCGTAACTTGACTGCCTCGAGAGCTTTGAGCCGCATGGAACTTTTTTTCTCGGGATAATCCTCGGGGTGGTCTTCGGAAGCCCATGATTCGTAAAGTGTATCTTGGGTAGGCCATCGGATTCTGTAGTCGGCTGCTTCTTCCTGCTTGCTCTTATCCTTCCGCCTTACCAAGCCACCAATCTGCTGGAGAAAAGAAAACATCTAGAGGGGAGGCAGTTGATGCTCTTTTCTGTAGGAGTCGTACGCATATGGTAATATTTTAGACTAACATACGTCGTGTAGGCATATTTCGTTAGACATATTTATGGAACTGGTGTAAATAATTCAGCACTGAAACTAACTTCGCGGTCGCCAAGTCTCCGGTAGTGAGGTTATTGGTTCATGCTGTTGATTGCATATCCTTTGGATGTTGTATAATAGATAGATACTGATTATGTGCTAATTAGAGTTGTATTTGAAGTTATGTCTTCTAAGATGGTTGGAAATCATAACAGGCAAAATAATGTGCCTAGGGAAGAAATGCTCCTGTGAAGATTCAAATCGGAAGCAACATGTATAAGGTTATCAAAACACAACCTTCCTCTGCTGTTTTATGGGCTGGTCTTGTAAGTTCATGAGATTAGGCCAAGCAGAAAGAGCAGCCTAGGATCTCTCTAGAGATCCCTACCCTACATCTTCATGCCTGACCCCATCTCAATAGGTAGCTCATAAAGTCTATGACATTCGCTCTTCACAAGATGACCAACACCGTCACTATATCACAAAGCTTGATAGATGGACCTCAGTTCTTACCCGAATCTTTCTACTATACCCCTCTCATAGACTCTCTTAATATAATCTAGCATCTATGCGATCAAGCTCAATAGCGACGCATATATCAACAACATTATCAACGTGGATGACCTAGTTAATACTGAGCGATATGTGCAATTCCATCTCGAGAAGGCTTCCCATGTATGCCCGAATAATTCGACGAAGTGACCCGATCGATCCCCAGAACCTGATACCAAACTGACTGAGAAGCATCTTACCGGTGAACTCTTCATAGGCGTGATAGACAAGTTTATATCCATGTCGCATGTTACGTGGCTTGGAGAAAAGCACTTCCACGTCACCACGACGCCTCTCGTCGTAGCCATATCTTCGGTCTTCGAGGCTAGATCCGGCATGTTCATATAGGATCTAGATATACCGGGACGACGTTACCTAGCACAACAAGTAAGGTGATATTCACCCCGAGAAATATCAGTTGCACAAAGAGAAGAGGCCAACGCGTGCATTATTCAAGCAGTTACCACATTTGCAGTAACTAGATACTTCTCACTTTTTTTGTTTGTCCTGTTTCTGTATCATATTGTTCTCTACGGGAATATACAGAAACTATTCATTATAATAACATTTATGAATTCTGTAGGAAGAAACCCTTTCCCCGTGTATGCCCTTTGAGACCATAAAGGGGTGCACACTCGACGTCCGGCATCACCTAAGGGAGGGGGGGGTTACGGGAAAGTCCTAGATGAGGCGATTGATTGGTCAAACTACCCCTGCATTTACTGTTTTGGGGTGTTCACTGAAAACATAATACTAGTAGTAAGTGTGGATCTTCAAGGGATTCTACAGAAGTATATTTGGTTCTCGCTCGCTATTATTTAGAGGTATAAGGGGTAAAAGGGGGTTAAAACAAAAGAAGTGATAGATGAGGGTTGATATCTTTAGGCTGAGCAACCGAAATCATGCCGTTTGAATTATGCAAACAAGCCTTTCGGGGTACATATCTCGGAAATAGCCTGACCTACAGATCATACAGCTAGGATTGCGCAATAACTACCCCGTGCGTGACTTTTTGTAAGGTAGTTTCAGCAGAGCCACATCACCTCTCCATGCCAATTACCTGTATCTAATAGTAGGTAGACAAGAGTTTTCCCCTTCCGGCCCAAGTAATAAAATTAGCAAGAAAGCTGAATTTGTGTAGAAGGCAATCAAGAGTCCATGACCTGATCAGGATCGGAATAGAATCATCGCTTACTCATCTGCCATGTCAGATGCTACAATGGCTACCATCTCTCCAGCTTCGTATCAGATCTCTCCCTTAGAGAAGCTCATGCCACGGGTCTATGTCCGGCAGATATACTGCTTCCCCTCGCCCAACCCAAGTGCTATAGAAGTGCTCATGCAAGGGCTAGCAGGCGCCGTATCAGACATTCCATACCTGCTCTCGGGCATCATCACCACCGGACCAGGGCAGATGGACATCTCTCTCAGCGCGCCGTACCAAAGCCCCTCGGACCTATTCTCTTGCCTTGACCTCTCCTCATCGCTCGACTATGCGTCCCTGAAAGCTAGTCACTTCCCTCCCACCGCCTTCACCATCCCAGGCCTCTTCCCCCGGGAGGTAGACCGGCCGTACCCGAACCCCGCGCCCGTGTTCCGCGCGCGAGCCTGCCCGATCCGCGGCGGCCTGCTCCTGTGCGTCGCCGTCCACCACTCCACCACCGACATCACGGGCTTCGGCGCCCTGCTCCGGATATGGGCCTCGCACTGCCGCACCCGGTCCTCGCGCGCCGCCGGGTTCGACCCGAGTTGGATCGACCGCCGGTTGCTGCTCCAGCCATCCTCCAACGACAACGCAGCCCCACCCCCTTTCCCCCCGTTCCTGCACGCCCTCGACGCAGAGGGAATGAGTAAATTCAGCAGCCGCGCAGACCCGCCCGTCAGATTAGAGGACTACCGCACGGGCATATTCTTCTTCGCGCAGGCAGGGCTCGACGCCCTGAAGCGGGCCGCAAGCGAGCATCTCTTGTCCTCCTCTCCTCCCCCCTGTCCCTGGGTCTCCACCGGCGACATCCTCGCCGCGCTCCTCTGGAGCGCCATGTTCTCCGCCGAAGGAAACAACAATAACGACGACGATAATGGCTCCAGCACGCTCAGCTTCCCCGTGAACTTCCGCTCCCGCGTCCCCCTCAACCCGTCCTACCTCGGCGCCGCCTTCGCCATGACCGCCGCCCACGCACCCGCCGCCGACCTGCGCGCCATTCTCGCCGGACCCTCCCCTACCGCTTCCCTGGCCGCCGTGGCCGCCGCGCACCGGCGCTCGGTCACCGCCGTGGACGCGCCGCGCGTGCGCGCGCACCTCGCCTACCTCGGCGCAGGGAAAGACGCGCCGGTGGTGCTCGGCACGGGCCACTTCGGCATGTCGGTGGTGTCGTGGGCGGGCCAGGGCGCGCGGGAGGTGGACTGGGGCGCGGCGGTGGGGGGCCGGTGCGAGGCCGTGAGGGTGTCGGCGATGGCGTACCGGCGGTATCCGATTGTGCTGCCGCGGGTTCCGGGCAGGGAAGGGGGGCTGGAGGTGATTGTGTGCTTTGAGGAGGGGTATATGGAGAGGTTTGCGCGGAGCTGGGGGGTGAGGGAGTATGCGGTTGTGCGGTGCATGGGTTGAGGGGGTGGTTGGGTGGGTGGTGGACAGGTTCTACAATAGGTAGGCAGGGCGTAAGTTATGTTTTGGCCGTAGAATAAAATATTCTACTGCCGCGGCTGGGGATCGGTTACTAGTCTCGGGCAGTATAAATGTGGAATGGGAGTCCCCTAGTTGAAGATATCGTGAGATCATCGGTTACGGGATGTACTACAATATACCCTATACCTATTTACCGTAGCAGCAAACTCATAGTTCCCAGAGAAGAAAGCTACTCATTCACCCAACGGGGGTCAAGATTAACTCGATCATTATTCATAGCGAACCATATATCATTACGAATACACATTAGAATCGTTCACATATCCCGCTTCCCTCTTCCCCCTTACCCCAACTGAAACCCATCTCTCCCCTACACCAACCCGTAAAACTCCTGATTCACAGCAGGCCCATAGATAGCCTTGCGCAAGGGGCTTTCAAAGAGTTCGCGCAGGGCATCGAGGTCGTACCCAGCATTTAGCCCGAGCTGCAGCATGATGCGCGCCTGGTCCGCGCCCAGGTAGCTCGAGTAAATAACGCCCTCCGGGAAGGGGGAGGGGACGCCGGTGCCCGAGACAGGGCGTGCGACCGCGACGGTCGGTATCCCCTGCTTCAGCAGCTCCTCGGCTGCTGCCTCGGCACTAGGGCTGATCTGCGCGGCGCCAGGGCCGAGGATCACAAGTCCTCTGGTAAGGTGAAAATCTCCATTAGCTTTCTTTCTTTCTTTCTTTCTTTTCTATTGTCTATTTCGGAAAAGGGGGAGGGGGATGAGCTTACTTAGCACCGTTGGCGACGGCAGCGTACATCAGGGTAGCATCGAAGCCCTCTGTGTGATATATTAGCCTTTCTCTTTCCTCATGTTCCGGGAAAGTACCTGGTTTGATCGCCGGGTACTTCAGGAATACTTACGATGACCGTATAGAGTTATCACGGATGGGAGCTCGGTCGTGTTGGTCACATCGAAATACGGTCGTCCAGTGGGGTACGAGGGCCCAAAGAAATAGAACGGCTGTCCGCCGAGGAAAGCGCCGAGGTTGCCCTGCTCGATGGCCTTGAATGTATCAGGCGTGTTGGCGTCCAGCTTGGTAGAGTAGTAGATAGACGTAATCCTATAAACAGGGTCAGTTTAGAGGAGGAAAGTTCGTGTCCTGCGCTTGTAGTGTAAGATTCAGGAGACGGGGGTGCCGCATTTTCGAGCAGTTGACCCAGCTTAGAGTGGCTTACCTATCGTTGAACGCAATGAGGCCACCACGATCTCTAGAAGAGGGTGATACCGCAGCAGCCACAGCCTGGTAGAAATTCGAACGTCCGTCTGGGGATATATATGTATCTGGCCGCATGGCACCGGTGGCGATGAATGGCTTAGAGCAGTTAAAGGTCAAATCCACACCAAACGCCTTTTTTCTCAAATATTAGTATGTGTTTCCATATGTGTCATCCAGCACTTACAGTCTCCTCTAAGGTGTTAGTTCCGTGGAACATAACTGCACCAACGATATCTGAATCCTTCGAGCATAGCTGTCTGTTCGCGTACTGAGTGATGTTCAGGTACAGCGACGAGTTCAGGCCCGAGCTACCTCCTGTGACCGGGAAATTCACTACAGCGAGCTGCGCCACCTTCAGAACTTCAGAGACATTTGCAATCATTTCCTGGGGAGTAGGTCCAACCCCACGGCCGTATTGGATGTTGTCCAAACGACTGTAATTAGAAGCCGATAGGATCGTTCCTTTAGCGCTGTATATACTGGAGTTTCATAACATCCAACGTTAGCGATTACGGGTCGGGGTCTTCGCGAAGGCGCGTACGTACACGACTTTAGGGAGGGAGCTATTGGTAGAAATCCATTCTAAGTCGAAGTCATGTTCCTGGTGAGTAACCGGGGTGCCAATGGCACTGGCAGCCAATGCTAATATGGCAGCCGCCCTGAGTGATGGGAACATTGTTTCTCAATATTCAGATGAACCTCGATCAAGTAAGATACTCAAGTAAGATACTCTAGGATATGGGATACCTAGGTAATAGCTGAACCCTCTAATGAGAAAGATCGCCATTCTAGGAAGTCACACATACGAGGCTACCAGCTTTTATAGAGAACTGACGAGCAAGCTATTCACGACAAAAGAAGCCGGTTCGAGCTCCGATCTGGCGGGATCGACGATAAGTGGACGAACATGAATACGATATGTACCTACCATGAGCCCTGTCTAGAGCTGTAAATCTTGATAGACACAACATTGAGCCATGTTATTGATATTATACATAGGTAGCCGATAACATGACGGGAAACGTCTTGGAAATACACTAAGTATTAGTTGCGATTGGCATTGAGGTGAAAGGGGTCTGTCGTCTTATCTCTACTCCAAGCCGGGAATCCTGCGACACCCCGGTAGTGGGTAGTATGGCGATAGGCATCTTAGACTACACCCGAACGTGGCAGATGCAGGTTCACTAATAAGTTAGTAGTTTCCAGAACACCGACCTAGAAGAAGTCTTGATATCGGTTCCGTAGATCTTTGCTCTATAGCTTCGATCACGAAGTTACCCCTCAAAGATCACTGCATATATCTCAGGGGTAGTTACATATAAGTCAGTCACCCCATGGTTTAGAAACGGCAGCCTCGAATTCCTATAATCTAGATACGTTAAATGATGTCGGATTACAAATTTATTAACAGGGTTGTATAATCCGTTCCTGATACAGAGCTATCATTTGTGTTGGCACTGACAAATATAAAAGAAAAACAGGAGTACCCTAGAAGCCTAGAAGAGCCGTCTATAGACTAATAGACTACGGAAGATATTACTATCATAAATAACTATCTTAACTCTATTCTACGTATACTGGTAGCCATAACCTTTATTACTATGAGCATTCACGTAATAGCTTCGACCAAGCTAATTAGGATGACTTGTGCTAGTTCGCCAAGGGTTCTTGGCGTTCTGTTGAAGGAAAAAGAAATTATATATATAAGGTATATAAGAAAAAGAAAACATACCAAAAAGAAAGCATATCTATCTCAGTCGTCCCTACATACATACACAATAAGTAGAGGCTTATGTACACTACATAAGGTACATTAGGTACATAATATAGTATCATGTTGGAGATCCTTCGATGGTTTCTTCTCCGCACCACATCGTCATAGTGAACCCCGCAACCCCAACCATCCCCAACAACCATAACCCCAGACATTGATAGGTGGCTTAGAATCCATATTTCGAATAGATCTCTACGTCCGTATGCTAGCAGCGGCATCCCACGTTGTCGGTAATCGGCCGTGGTATCGGTGTGTCGGGCTGAGTGATAAAAGGTACCTAGGTAACCTTAATCTACTACCTAGGTACATATAACTTATTACTAAGTTTAGCGATTCATAGAGCCGACTATGCATCGGAGTTAGGTATATTTATAATGTACAAGTATTCCATTCCCCAAAAATCAAATTCACCTGATCATGAACATGACCACCTAGGCTAGTGGAATACCCCAATTCTCCGGGGTAACAGGCTGGGGAAGTCTTATAATAGTTAATCGCATTCCCACATGTAAGTTATATAGTGCTAGGTCAGGAGTTTACAACTACTAATGTAATGTATGCTTGCGGACATCCCTTAGTAAAGTTCGATCTTTTGGCATGTGAATTCGGTACACAGGCGACCCTTTTTTAAAGTCCGGGGCTAGCAAGTGAAACTAAGCGACCAATCAGAAGCTCTGTTTTTGTGCCTCGGCGGACTGTGGGGGAGAGAACCCCCTTCTGACATCAGCATGTAACCGTAACCGCATTTTGCAGCAAGAAGTTCCCGAGGTCCAGCTTTCGCTTTCCTCCATTGTCCTCTCTTATTAATCTTCAACGAACAGAGAGAGAGAAAAGACACTTACAAAAAACATCAACACTACTACATAACCAATAACTTAGACCGGAGAGATCGCCATTTGCAGGAGAATACTACATCAATTCTAACACTAACACGAACACTAGCACTAACACTAACACTAACCACTTAACCTAGGTTAATATATATTTACTTACAACATGGGTGGTATGTGTAAACTTATTTACTTCCTCCCCTTGTTAATCTATTCTTCTTTTTCTTCTTCTCCCAACACTCCCTGAACACAGATCAAGAGAAGCAAACCGCAACCAACTAAACTAACATATTTTATCTCTTCACTATGGCAGCCTTCGAGCGATTGTCACAGATCTCCGGTCAACTGTCCGGCTCCAAGTCGGCGCGAGAGAAGCTACTACAGAAGAACCCAGACGACGTACGTTCACCTTCACCCTCCTCCTGCCACCCTCCTCCTCCTCGTTCTCACCACGATCCCAATTCCGAAAATATACAACCCTTTGCTAAACTAGGATAACAGATTGTCGTGACGGCATGTCTCCGCACCGCCTTTACCAAGGGTGGCAAGGGCGCGTTCAAGGACACACAGGCCGCTGACCTGATGGCCGGTGCGCTGAAGGGCCTCCTAGAGCGATCAAAGATCGACCCCTCCCTAGTAGAAGACGTATGCGTTGGTGAGGTTCTCGCCCCCGGTGGTGGTGCTACCGAGATGCGTGCCGCTGCCCTCGTCGCCGGCCTGCCCGAGAGCACCGCTGTGCGCACTCTCAACCGTCAGTGCTCTTCCGGTCTACAAGCTTGCGTCGACGTCGCCAACCAGATCCGTGCTGGCATGATTGAGGTTGGTATTGGTGCTGGTGTCGAGAGCATGAGCTTACAATACGGGTATGTCTTCCTCTCCTTTTCCCTTTCGTCTTTCTATCCAACCCCGCGATCCCACGTAAGCATATCATTAGTTGAAAAAGCAGAAAACTAACATACATGTTTCCTCTCCTTCCAGCCCCAACGCCGTAACCGAATTCTCCGAGCTCCTCGAGTCGCACCCCGAAGCGGCCAACTGCAAAGTGCCCATGGGCGTGCTGTCGGAAGACATGGCCAAGGCCCGCAACATCAAGCGCACCGATCAGGACGCATTCGCCGCGTCGTCGTACCAGAAGGCGCTCAAGGCGCAGGCAGCCGGCCTCTTCGACGAGGAGATCCACCCCCTGACGGTCAAGTTCGAGGATCCCAAGTCGGGCGAGACCAAGACGGTGACGGTGAGCAAGGACGACGGCGTGCGCCCCGGCATCACCGCCGAGTCGCTCTCCAAGATCCGCCCGGCCTTCGCCAAGGACGGCAGCATCCACGCCGGCAACGCGTCGCAGATCAGCGACGGCGCCGCCGCCGTGCTCCTGATGAAGCGGTCCACGGCCGAGCGCCTGGGCCAGACCATCCTGGGCAAGTACGTCGCCGCCAGCATCGTCGGCGTCAAGCCGCTGCTCATGGGCGTCGGGCCGTGGAAGGCCATCCCCAAGGTCTTCGAGCTCACCGGCCTGACCAAGGACGACGTCGACATCTTCGAGATCAACGAGGCCTTCGCGAGCCAGTGCCTCTGGTGCGCCAACGAGCTCGGCCTGCCCCTTGAGAAGATCAACCCCAAGGGCGGCGCCATCGCCTTCGGCCACCCCCTCGGCTGCACCGGCGCCCGCCAGGTCAGCACCCTGCTCTACGAGCTGCGCCGCCGCGGCGAGCGCATAGGCGTCACGAGCATGTGCATCGGTACCGGTATGGGTATGGCGGCGGTGTGGGTTGCTGAGTAAAAAAAAAAGGAGAAGAGATAGAGGGACGGGAGGGAGAACAGAATTAATCAACAACAAAAAAAAGGAAGAAAAAGAAACACACATCCGACCTAACCCAACCCCCTTACCGCAACTATAAGAGAGAAGGGTTTCTTGTTTCTCAGCGAAGTAGTATGGGTATCTGCATAGGACGGAAGAACGAGAGAAGAATTGGATCAGGGTTCTTGGTTTTTTATTATTATTATTATTATTATTAGGAGTCTATCTAGTGTCTGTGTAGGTATGTATATATATATCATCATGTAACCTATGCGTGTCTGTGTCTATGTGCGTCCTGTCTTATGTCTTGATAAGTCGCTATAGGGAAGAATACCTACCTGGGCATGACCTATGCATACATATATCACAACTTAGACCGAAAAAAAAGGGATGAAAATTAAGAATTGATTAGGTTATATATTCCTCTTCTCCCCCCGCTCCCCTTTTTAGTATGTATGCTACTTTACCTACAGTTGTGTAAATCAGGGCTATGTATATACCTGTCTAGGTAACTATACACATAATTAACCGTAAAGTGGGGAAAAAAAAATCAATAGAGAACATCGTGTTTTATCTCAAGTTTACTTTTTTATTTCTTTTGATATCTACATATCTCAGCTCTAGGCTAGTCCCCCCTCCCCCTTATTCACATTTCTTTCTTCCGTAGCTCTCCCCATCTTCCCTTTCCCCTCCAACCCCTAATCCCCTCCCCTATCCTCATTTCTAACCACGCCAGCCAGAAGAGAGAAAAAAAAAGAGCCTAGTAGAGCAGCAATCGTATATATATATATACATACATACACATAACTCACATGCCTAATCTTAATCTTACAAACTCACATTATCGCAGCTCAACCTGCGGCACTTGGTGTCCGGCAGAAGCCCGCCCATGATCGGCGCCAGCGGCGAGCTGTCCCCGCCCTACGAGAAGCCCTCGATGTGGCAGCCGACGCGCTTCTGGCGCGCGAGGCGCACGACCTCGAGCCCGACGACGAGGTCCATGAGCCCGAGCCCCACGCTCTTGTATATGACGTTGCCGGAGGTGAGCCAGCGCGCGAGGTGGTCGTCCCGCTGTTGTTGTTGTTGTTTTTTATTATCCGAGCTGGAGTGGTGGCTGGAGGAGGTGCGGCGGTGGTGGAAGAAGCTGGAGCGGTGCGGGCTCGGCGATAGCGAGCGCTTGTGGTTGCCGCCGTTGTTGCTGGTTCGGGACGAGGGGCTCGAGTCCGTGGACCCGAAGACGGTCGACATGGCGCTCCCGCCGGAGGCTAGGTCCAGCCTGTCGAAGGAGTCGGAGATGGATGACACTTCGGTGGACGGCGCGGAGGCGAAGGATCCTTCTTCCTCCCTAGTGAGTTTGTCGATCATGACGAGTTCTCCTAGCCTAGGGTTTTCATTCTTGTCAGCATTGTGCTATTTTTATGCCCCCCTCCCTACCAAGGATATAAGAGATCAGGTTCACGGTAAATAGGGAAGGTAGGCTGTGTTGGTAGTACCTAGTAGTTTAGGTTAAGAAACACCGGGAGAACTCACTCGACGAGTTGGTTGGGCTCCAAACCCGCGTCGACAATCTCACCAGATTCCTTGAGAGCCCCGTCAAGGGTATCGACGATGACAACTCCGCCCTCTAGGGCATGCTTGTGGTAGTGAAAATGGCTACCGGAATGTGACTTCGTAGCCTGCAGCAACAGCTCCTTAGGTAATTCCCGCATGTCCTTGGTGTAGCTTCCGACTGCCACGATTAGCCGCCCCTTCTTACGTCCCTCGTGATTCGTCAGTATGCTCGCGTCGAACAGGTCCTCCGTGCTCGGCGTGCAGCAATAGATAACGTCGGCATCACGAATATGATCCTTTTGCAGGCGGCTATATTCACCGTAGCCAGGGGTCAAGACGCTGAACCGCGCGGCTTCCCACCCTTCACGCTGCTTGGTCTCGGCAGGCACTGCGTAGAACTTCTGCAGGATAAGCTTTGCATTGTCGCTAAAGCGCCGGTTGATGATATTCACAGAGCGGATCGTGTTACCCCGCAGCATCAGGGCGAGTCGTATATGCCAGTAGGCCTGCAGGCCGGAACCAAAGACGGTAAGGGTGCGGACAGTTGCCCGCTTCATGAGCAGACATGTTGACGCGAGAGCCGTGCGGAAGGCCGTCAGAGTATGAGCGTGCAGGAAGCCTATGGGGTGGCCGTCGGGCGCGTACAGTGACACGGAGCCAGTGGGTTTGGTGGTAGGGAGCGACGGGTCGGCCGAAGGTGACGCGACGCTCACGACTAGGCAAAACCGTTAGTGACGAGGGGAAAGGGGGCTGAATTAGGCTGGTTACTTGCCTTTGACTCCATGACCAGAGGGGCTACACGAAGGCACAAATAGCGTGGTAGCGCCGGTAGCACTGGAATGTATCGAGGTACGCTCAGGCTGGTGGACCAACCCAGTGTCGATCACTTGAGTGCCGGTGGAATATTCGTGGAGGGCGCATCTAAGAGTGTCTGCCAAGGTCTCGGCCTCGTCGTGACTCAAATTCTCGAGCAATTGGCGGACGTCGTCCTCGGACAAGACTGCCAAGGTCATGGCTGGGCTGATTCCCAATGCAGCACGTCCTTCGGGAGATTTTTTGTTTCTTATTTTAAATTAGTAACGAATGCTGATGAATGAATGAAGCCAACTTCGGTGGCCCAAGATGGCGGTTCGGTGGTTCCAGTTTAAGGGTACGTAAGGGACTGGGCAATAGCCAAGAGTATTATCTCTTGCTTGGCTTTTTGCTTCTTGCTTCTTGTATGTACCTTCAATACGGTCTTGTCTCTGTGTTTCTGTCTGTCCGTCTGCATGTCTCATAGTTAGTAGGTGGGACATTCATGATTGATCAGGTCACGGTGAAACAAATTACGAACCAATGATGAATTTTCAAATTTCTATTTAGAGTCAGAATAAGCGGATAAGGTAGGATGAAGAAGTTGAAGTGAGAGAATGCCAAGGTTGCGGTTGTGGTTGTTGCTGTTGTTGTTGTCGTTCCATACCTATGTGTAAGTGTGTGTAAGTGGTGTGTAAGTATAAGTGTAGTGACTTCAAGTAAAAGCCGAGTCGGATCAAAGATGTAATTCCCCTAACGCCAACATCACGTTACAACTTACGCATTTTAGTCGTACGTATGTCCGTCTTCTTCTTCCCTTTATTTCTCGGCGTATTGCGTGTTTGGATAATTTGTCAAGACCCTCTTTCGTCATGTATGGATATTCTAGATTTGTGCATTGATTGACGTTTTCTTCGCCCCCTCTCCAACGTCTCCTCTCCTTGGCCTCGACCATGGAGGTAAAAAAGGTTTGCACTATCTCGCGGCTTGGCGAAGGACTTCTTCTGACATGTATACCTCATAGCCTACCTATCCTAGCAAGTCGAGGTTAGCTGGGTAGTACCTCAACATATATTGAAACCAAACTCTATGGGTTGAATTGATTTAGATGATGATGATGTAGTGAAAGGTGGTACATTGACCTACCTCGCTAAACCTAGAGTCTTAGTGCACTCGCCCCGCCTTGCCCACCCTCACCTCACCTACCTATAAGGCTTAGTAGTACATAGCTAGGTACGTAAGTACGCAATGGATGATGTGACGTAGTGTCGGTCAGTAGCACAGCTATCAATATATAAAGTCAGGTGCTAGACGTTATGCCTAGGCATTTAGTCCAAATTTAGCGTGCTCGCTATAGCTTCCTAGTGGCTTGGAAGAAATAGCTGCATCCAACCTTCTTCTTTTTTTTTTCCTTTTTCCTAACTTAAAACCGACCTTACGTAGGTATGTACAGTACTACCTAACGGCCTTGTATTTTGGGTTTTCGGGGCTACCCAGGTACCTAGGTAAGCAGGGCTATGTTGTGCCTGGTGTAATTTAACCTACCTATACAAGCATTTTAGGTATAGCTTAAAAGTAGTGTATAGTAAGTACATGCATACAGTTAACTTAATCTATCTGCATAAACCTAACCTTATACGAGAATCTTATTAGACACGCCTGGCATTAAAAAGCAAATATGGAGCACGAAACAAAGTTCAAACGGGTTATTCCACAAAAAGAAGGAAAAGAGAATGTAAAATAGAAACGGCCAAGACTTTGGGAAGTATATTAAAAGAAAAACAAAAAAGGAAAAAAAAAAAAACTAGACAAGAGATAAGATGGTAACTTGGAAGACCCCGAACCGAACCTACGGGGTAACCCTACAAACCCTACAAACTAACATACGTGTAAGTGCATGCCAAGGGATTGTCCTATGGAATCAAATTTTCGAAAATACTTGGCGTTATACCCACGCGGTGGCAGTAAAACTCCAGGGTCATTAATCAGGGTAGGTCACATGAACAGCATGTTCTCAGTTGAAATAATATATTCCCCGGTAAAAGCGTTTGGGCTGTGTAGGTACCTTACCTAGGTACCATGTAGGCTATCTTAAGTCCGAAGAATATACTCTATTACAGAGCGAAAGAAACGAGGAGAAATCACCACGTGCCCCGAATCCTTTCTAACCTGGGTTAGGATGTTATGTTCAACCCCCCACGTTTATGTTTATTAGTACAAGTCATTTATGTTCGTTAGTTGATTATTATTTCCTATTATTATTACCATTATCGATTTTGGTGTCTTTATTCTCAACATTTCCGTCTTCCCCTCTTTGCCCCCTTTCCCCTCCCTAAATATATATTATATATCTAACCTAGGTATATATATGTATATATAAATATATCATTTCTGATGTTTCTTTTATCTTTGTTTTTATTTTTAGTATGGTTGTAAACATTGATGTTACAATGCCAATGCCCCAGTGCCGACATGTTTTGAACAGAATAGCACAACCCCTGTCTGGTGAAGGCAATAAACCACTACCTAGACCACTATCTATACCAGGTATATACATATGTACACTAGTAGTCAACTTTTTGAGGCGAGATGTGCTTATTATGCTGCTGACTTGAACATCCTTTCTTTTCTCTCTTCTGTTATATTTGCCAAGCCTATAGCCAAGCCCGGCCAAGTCCCTATCAAACGTAGACGACCCAAGAAGAGCCGGAAAACAACAAAGAGATGATGACAACCGCCAGATATTGTCGCGTACCTTTACGCAACTCAAAACGCCAGCCTAAAACCCCATCCAATATTCCGCTGACCAACAAGTGCAATATGCGGGTTTTCCGCCGCGCTTTGCCTGCCTTACTTTTTTGCTTCGCCTCCCTTTCTGCTGAAGTCACCATCACCCACCCTTACCCCTTCCCCTGCCCCCTGTCTGTTTTCAAATCCATTCCAATCCCATACCCAACTGTGCCCAGACAAGTCCCATTCCGTTTTTGAAATCAATATTTGTGAGATCAATCACAGCCAGTCCAATCCGACCGATACCCCCCCTATTGATACCGAACAATGTTTGTGACCCAAAGTTTCCAATCAAAGCCCCTCGACCTGCCTGACCAGCTGATCAACTGATTGACACCAGCCTAGCCCCAATGATGCCTCAACCCCCCTGTGACTTTTTTCTTTGTATTTTAGTAAGTAGTAAGCATCCCTTTTTCTGGTCACAGATGCGAGAAATGCCAAGTACAACATTGATACACCCCAAAACAATAAAAACAAAAAAGATAAACTGCATCTTGACTCGAGCTAAGCAAAAAAAGGAAAAAAAAAAAAAAAAGGCAAAGAAAAAAAAGACAACAGATCTATAGTATGAAACAACCGTCGCTTGCAAATCGTATCGTCTCCTTGATCCCATGACATTGCCTCTTCGTACAGAAGGGGGTAAAAAAAAAAACACATCCAAAAATCCGTAGTGGCGATTCTATGCTTTTTTTTTCTTTTGTGTATGCGTGTAGTACCCACGAACCAGGTGCGGTACCCTAGACAAACAAACAGACATTGGAAGACAGAACAGACAGATAAGACAGGTAGGTTAGGTTACGTAGGTTAAGGTAAGGTGTAGGTTCACTGAACCTGCATCGCCGCGCCATCGGTCCTAAACACCAGTCTCGCGTGCCTGCCCCTGACGACCTCGCCGCCGCCGCCGCCGCCCGCGATCCCGGCGCCGCCGGTATCCGCGCCCATCTTCGCGCCCTTGCTCGTGCCGAAGCCCAGGTCGCGCACGCGGCCGGAGGCGATATCGAACAGGGTGCCGTGGACCTGGAGGCCGCGGTCCTCGACGTGCTCGCGGATGGTGGCGTTGGCCATGAGGACGGCGACGCCGGCCTCGACGTTGAGCTCGGCGATGCGGGCGGCGCGGGCCTTATCGTCGGCGATGGCGTCGAGCTCGTCGCGGTGGGCGGCGCGCAGGGCGCGCAGGGGCGTGAGCCACGTGTCCAGCACGCCGCCGACGCGGGCGTCCGAGAGGGCGGCCGCCGCGCCGCCGCACGAGGTGTGCCCGCACAGCACCACGTGCTTGACCTTGATGTGGGCGACGGCGTACTCGATCACCGCCGACGTGTTGATGTCGGTCGGCGAGACGATGTTGGCGATGTTGCGGTGCGTGAACACGTCGCCCGGCTGCAGGCCCAGGATCGTGGTCTCGGGGCACCGCGAATCAGAGCACCCTAGCCATACTATACCCAAAAAAAAAGTCAATAAAAATAATCAATTAAAAAATGTTCCAAGTGACATCTATTACAGTAACACCAAAGCCAAGAAAAAAAATAAACCATAAAAATAATAATAATAATCATAAAACGTCAGACACCAACCACCGCCACCTCAGGACCCCCCTTGGGGGTTCCTTTGTAACGTCGTTTTTTATTCTTGTAATAGGAAACTCGGGGCCAAGATCCAAATCTAAGATCTCATAGATCCGTGACATGGGTGGGTAAGATTGCCAAGCTTGTCTTGAAGCGCCAAGCAGGCCGAAATGGAGAAAGGAATATGCAACAATCAAAAAACCGTTGAGTAGGAAGTGGGGAAAAAAAGAGCGAGGAGAGGAGCTGAAGAGAGGGTCCCTTTTTTTGCCAAGAAATATTGATCCATTTTCTCGAGGGGGGGGGGACCAGACCCTCTTCCCTCAACATTCGGTCCAGAGATAAGGGCAAGGTTCTTTGCTCAGGAATAACGCAGGAAAGAGGGTACAGTACATGGGCAAAGACCAACACCAAAAAAAAGGAGGTAAACTGCATAGCCGAACGGTGTAATGGAAAAGAAAGAAAGAAAGAAAGAAAAACTGGCGGACTTACGGATACTGGGTGACTGTCCCGCGGCTAACTTGTTGAAGAACTCAGGGTTCTGGTGGCCTTTGTAGCCAGCCCATGCCTGATTCGAGCTCAGTGCATAGGCGAAGGGATCCTCTGATTTGTCTAATGTAAGTAAATCTGAACCCATATGACTGAATCTCATCTTGACTAGATCTCGTCTAGTATCTAGATTATGTAGATAGAAGGCGTAATGATCTTGAGATATTATAGATCTCTTGTCGGTGGAGCAGGATCTCAGATTACAAATCTCCCTCTTTCTTTCGGGGATTTGACTGGTATGGGGAGAGGGGGGAGGGGGACGGGTATTCTCGAGTCGTCTAATAGAGGGAACAACGGCTTTACTCACGAGGAAGCATCTTGATCCTTCTCTTTCTGATGTGTCTGGTCAGCCCGGGGGGCGGCCTTTAAGTAATGAATATGCCGGCTGGGTAGGCGGAAGTACCGCTAATCAAAGCGAACGACAGCAGATTAGGGGAACTCTTGGCTCGAAGGGTACAAGATTTCGACCCGGACCGCACGGAGGGCTTGCCTGTGCGACCAAATATCGGTTGAGGTGGTCTGGTAGGACTTGATTTCTCGGCGTGAGATTCGAAGCTACCTAGAAATGACGGTATACGACGATGGCTTGGGCAGCTATCGCTTCTTGTATAAAAAGGTATATAGTGCGGGCGTGACGTAGATGATCAACCGTGAAATGCAGTGTATAGATAAGAGTAAGCTCTATCCAACGACGATGTCTGCCCAGCAGATGCCTAGGCGGAACGAGCAAAAGATATAGTGAACCAGGAAACAACGAGACGGGAACTACCTGGAAAGAGGGACGAGTGGACGGTGAAAGGGTACCTATGTACTTGATATCTTGGGTGGGTGGCCCAGCCGGCAGTGAGGGAGGATTAAAATTGGATCAGCTGCTGACGACAAAGTGGGAATAAGCGCATGCAACTATCAGGTAGAGAGTCTTAAGCTGTCCTTCCTTGCGGTACTGGTAATGAGCAGCGTCTATAATCTTACTTGGCATGGGTCTCGAGATGTGTCGGTGTCCGAAGTCCGGGGACAAACTTCACCCGTTGGCTCATGTAATGGATGTAATGGGTGTAGTGGGATGAAACGGTATGGGACTCAGACTCACGGACGGTGCACAGAAGAGATTGACCTTCCAGAGCTCATCAACCCCCATATCGGTATGGTAGCTCTCACTACTATCACCACTATCACCACCATGGCAGGCATTGCTCACGGACCTGTATGCAAGCCATAAAGCGTTGTCGAATCTCGAGGGCTTATCTTTCAGGTACACCTCAAACAGACAGCTCCTGATCATCTTCCCGGTCAAATAACCAGGGTGCTCTGGCATTCTATTGGGCCTCGATAGGCATGCATCCTGCGGTGATCCAGTGACCAGCAGTGACTAGCAGTGAGCATTGGTGACCACATACATAGAAGGTACCCAGAAGTGTGCTTGAATCATTACCCGTTTGGTGATATAAAGTGCGACATAATAACACGGGCTTTTAAGGTCTCGGCAGGACTAGCCCTGTTTGGCATTTACTATGTTTATGCCTCCCAGCAGCGTCCTATCAGCCTCCCCTGCATTATATCCTAATAGAGGTAGACTGTTAAGCATAACACAAAAGCGACCTCTTTCTATTCGACGACCCCAGCAGGCGGGCTGCGGGGAAATTACCGAAGACAATGTTGGTCGTGCATCGTGCAAGGGTAGGTTCGGAGACCACCGATATCTCATTACTAAAGTCATAAACTACCTTAATCGCATCTCAGTTCACGGTTCACATTGGTTTGGTTGAAAGGGGTCAAGATAATGGAGTAGCTTATGCAAATCCACGTAGTTGGTATTCCATTTTGCCTCCCTCCAACGCCATAGCCGTGCAAACTAGAGAACTCCTGATCCCATGACCTTTTTTTCTTTTTTCGTGACTGAACTCGATGTTTAGACCTTGATGGCCTGCTCAAGAGCCTTCTTCTTCTTCTCGATGCGCTTGTTGGCCTTAGCGCCCATGATACCACCACCCCACTGCCGGCGAGAGTTCTCGGAGTTGGCAAGGTAGCCATCCTTGATAGCGCTGACAGCCTTAGCGAACTCGTTCTTGTCCTCAGCACGAACCTCGGTGATGGCAAGAACAGCAGCGGTCTTTTTTGTGTGGTTTCGTAGGTTAGCCTGTCTTTCGTTGCCTATAGATTTAAGGGAGGACGAGCGACATACCTTCTTGTGAACGACAGTTCCCAGACGAGCCTTGCCCTTGATGATGGCGTAGGGGACACCCATCTTGCGGCAGAGAGCGGGCAGGAAGATGACCAGCTCAATGGGGTCAACATCATTGGGGATGAGGACGAGCGAGGCCTTCTTGTTCTCGATCAGACCAACAACGTGGTTCAGACCATACTTGACAGCATAAGGCTTCTTGCTGACATCCTCCTTCTTCTTACCCTCCTTGATGGCGGTGGCCTCCTTGACGAGACGCTCCTTCTTCTCGGCCTTGGTCTCAGGCCGGTACTTGTTGAGGAGCTTGAAGACCTGGGCAGCAGTGTTGCGGTCGAGGACGTGGGAGAACTGCGAGATAGCAGGGGGCACCTTCAGGCGCATGTTGATGATCTTGCGCTGGCGCTGGAGACGGACATACTCGGGCCACTTCACCATGCGCGACAGGTTACGCTTGGGCTGGATGTCCTGGCCGATACCGAAGTTTCGGGGGCGCTTCTCGAGGAGAGGGTTCTGGTGGAAGATGTTAGCAACCCAAAGAAGAAAAGGAGGGGGTTATAGTACTCACCTTGGGGGCCTTCTTCGAGGACGCCTTAGACGAACCGAAGGGGGCCGGAGCGGCCTTCTTACCGGACTTAGGAGGCTATCATTGAGAAAAGAAGACATCAGCAAATGGGTTCCATTGACTGCAGTCTTCCTTGAACTCTAGAGAGATATATGTATTTTGTTGCAAGTGGCATGTCTGCACACTTGCCCCAAAAACAATCTCAAGCCAAGTCATCACCTGCGTCTTGTAAAGACAACAGGCGGTATAATATGGACATCTCGACCAGCGAGAGCCATTTCAATTTATTTTTATTCAATTGCTATTAAATAGCACATGAACATTGGGTGTTTGATATGCTTACCATGGTGACTAGGTAGTTAGTAATGAGGTCGTGACGAACGAAGTTGTCTACCGAATCGAGAGGTGTAGGGAAGAAAAGAAAAGAAGAGAAGAAAAAAAAAGAATCTCCAAAAGTTCAAAGTTGCAAAGTCAGAAAAACTTCCAATTCAATTGTGGGGTAGGGTTTTTGTGCAAAAGCTAATGTGTGCGCGGTGAATTATCGGCAGAGCTACGCCTAATAGGGATAAGCTTATTCCGTAGTTTGAAGTGCCCCTCCATCGAAGACGTATCTCCATGTTTGTAGTGTACACTACTACCTAAACCTCACTGCTAACTCTTTTTACCCCACTAAAATTCTCATATGTAAGATATACATGTATGTAGTTGGTCGAGTTTATGACTTACATGCCTTAGATACTTACTTACTTAAGAAATTCAACATTGGACTTGTCTATCTTATAATCGAGATTCATATATCTACACTGATTATATTGACAAAACCCCAGAAAAACTGTGATCACCTTTTCCAACACGAGAATGCCACCGGTTCTCTGCGCAATCTGCCATACAGAGAGGGCCCTTATCAAGCGGCCTAAGAACCACCAGAAACTATGCAAAGCATGCTTCATCCGCATATTCGAAGATGAAGTACATCACACCATTACCTCATCCGAGCTCTTCTTTCGGGGAGAAAGGGTTGCTATCGGAGCATCAGGGGGGAAGGATTCCACTGTCCTAGCTTCGGTGCTAAAGACGTTAAACGAGAGGCATGGTTATGGAGTGGACCTCATCCTCCTGAGTATCGACGAAGGCATCAAGGGCTACCGTGACGATTCACTAGAGACGGTGAAGCGGAACGCCAAGCAGTATGACATGCCCTTGAAGATCGTTGGATACGATGAGTTATACGGCTGGACTATGGACCAGGTTGTCGAGACCATCGGGAAGAAAGGGAATTGCACGTACTGCGGCGTGTTCCGGCGGCAAGCACTCGACCGCGGCGCGAAGATGCTGGGAATCAAGCATGTCGTCACGGGCCACAACGCAGACGACGTGGCCGAGACTATCCTCATGAATTTGCTCCGAGGCGATCTACCTCGGTTATCACGGAGCACCAGCATCGTCACCGGCAGCGATGCGAGCGCGGTCAAACGGAGCAAGCCCCTGAAGTATGCATACGAAAAGGAGATTGTGCTATATGCACACCACAAAAAACTGGACTACTTTAGCACCGAATGCATTTACAGCCCAGAAGCATTCCGCGGTAGTGCAAGGAGCTTGATCAAAAGTCTAGAAAAGGTCCGTCCCAGTGCCATCCTGGATGTCGTGCGGAGTGGAGAGGATATGGCCAGGCTAGTTCCAGGGGCCACATCGGACTCCTGTGGTTGCAAGGGAAAGACACCTTCTTCCCATGCTAGCGCCGACGAAGATAACGTCGGTGGATGTGGTTCCGCCAACGGGCAGGCGACCGGTGGAGAGATGGCGGCCATGGACAGGCAACTTCGCGAGAACGAAGTGGCCGAGGCCGCAAACCTAGAGACCGAAATCACGACGACTAAAACTACACCTGCGCCTACGTCTACGTCTACGTCTAATGGCCATCGTCCCGATAAACAGAGAATTAAGGAACGATCAAAGCCAGGAACTCCGGGGCTCCCTATTATTCCCAAGCAGAAACTAGGCACTTGCGAAAAGTGCGGTTACATGTCAAGTCAAAAGCTCTGCCAGGCTTGCATGCTTCTAGAGGGGCTGAATAAGAATCGACCAGAGATATCGATATGAGATTTGGACTCTAGTTTCTAGTTGGTGTATTGTACTGGGCACTTTCGGCGCTGCATATAGAATAGGACGCATGATACCCATAGAATTCGGTTCAATAAAAGGTGATAAAAAAAAGGATGGTATATCATATGCTGTATTTGTAACTTGTAGTACAAGTGGTTTTCCCCTTTTGTGGTGATTTATTTATTTCATTCCTTCCCGACTACGACATTCGTTTTTCAACCTAAGAGTAAAGGTTAGTATGGTAGAACATGACAGAGAAATATACAACAAGTTCGTCTGCTCAACATACTCTCCATGGATTATTGAGCTCGAAGCCCAACGGTGCTATAGCTTTATCGCTTTGTCCTCGTAAACTACCAGTGATTCTTCGGTCTCGGTCCATCACTACCGGGAAATTCGGGTTAGTATCGCGCATAAGAGATGGAAATGGGGTTTCGGGGGGGTTTTATTTGTCGTTGGTTCATACTTTGCTATAGAACGGTTAGCTACCACAATGGTTCTAGTTTGATATATATATATATAAGAGAGAGAAAGAGAGAAAAAGAGAGATAGAACCTACTCTGTCCCACTGATCGAGCGAACGTCGTTGTCTTTTACCACCGTTCTGCCAGTTTCTGAATTTTGACAGTCCAGCACCAGTCGCACCGAACATCTAATCCAACCATAGTCTTAGTGATTATTGATCGCAATTCGCATGGTGGAGAGAGAAGGTATCGCAGAGGGTAGGCTTACGGCGAGGATGATTCCGTAGGGAATCAGAGCTTCGAATGGAACGGGCATGGTGGACGACAGAGGCCAATGCTAGTGGGTTATCTGGGTATAGGTATAGGTATAGATATAAATGATTAGCTTGTATAAAAGAGGTGGCAAACTGGTGGTATACCTAGTTAGGATAACTTACGATATTGTATTCCGTAAGGAGATGTCAAGTGAGCTATCGTCAATTGGTTGGTTTAAGTAGTGGTAAAAAGAACTTACAGCGGGTTATTTACAGTTGACAGGTGATGATGGAATTTAGTCAGGCTACACGGCTAAGGTAAAGAGGGATTTACCTTAGGTAATCTACTCTCCTCCAGCTATAGCCAAGCTTTCAATTGCTGACTAACATATGTGGGGGGGCAATTGGAATGGAATGGGCTGAACTTTACGGTCCATTAGAGGGAAAACGGGGAACGGGGAACGGAGAACGGAGAACTCTCTCTCCAACACCTGAACTGTGAATTTCGCCTTTCGCCATTTCAGGGCCATCACAAACCACCCCCAAGCACTGTGAATTAATTTACCATCCATCGCTTTTTCTACCCTTTTGACTTCTCGTGACGCCTCAAAGCCTTCCTAACCACGCGCAGAAATGCCTATTCAATTCCTGAATTCTACAATATATCCATAATAAACTTCTCAATGCGCATCTGCAGCGCGTTTCATCTGTTCTATCTGTCTTCTCTTCGTCTACGGAGCTCACCAACCCTTCCATGCCGCGACCTCTAATGCCTTGCGCCTCGTTCTTACCAACACACAAACCCGCTTATTTCTGTATCATTTGCATTCGTTCTCTTGCGATATCCCCATAGACCGATTTAATAGGAATGCGACAGGGCTTCCCATGACGTAAAGCCGTTCGAGCTGGAGGCCTTGGAACATCGCGATTCGATTTCTGAGAGGCGGCGCAAGTTCTGATTATAACCCTGCCGTGTTTCTACCACCCTGTTCCGTCTACCCTGACCATAACAAACTCGGTTTCCCCCACCTCGATTACCATGGCCAATGCACAGCTCATGCAGGAAGAGTTGCAACAGAGCGTGGTCCTCTCCGAAGAAGATGCCGAGTTCGAGGAGGACTTACCTAACGATACCGTCATGGCCAACACCGGCGCGCCCATACCCCCTGGGCTCGATCCTGTCGTCCCACCCGACCAGACCGAACAGATGTATGACCAGCGCGATGTAGGCGATAACCACGAGGATAGTGATATCGACGCAGTCGCCGAAGATGACATTGAGGCGCAGGACTACGAGCATGGCGACTTGGAAGACCTCCCAGCCGAAGGAGAGGATGGCGAGGAGTACAGTAGCGAGGAGGGGGACGAAGATGGAGACGCGCATGGTGACGATGACGCTTTCGACATCGATGCCGAGGGAGAGGATGACGATGAAGATGTGGTACAGCGTAGTCACGTTGACCCAGCCGGAGCCTCAAGCGGGGAAGAAGACGAGGAAGCTGACGAGGAAGCTGTCGAGGAAGCTGAAGAAGAAGCTGAAGAAGACGAGGATGACGACGAAGCAGAAGGAGTGGGTGCAGTCAAGATAAAACCTGGAGAAACCGATGATGAAGATAGCGAGAGCGAGGTGGACATCAGCTCTGTATCGGGCTCTAGCGATCGCGAATCCGCTGCCGAGTGGGACGAGGCCGTCGAGAATGATGATGAGGAGGAGGACGACGAAGAAGATGAAGATTCTGAAGCCGCCGATCGTAATAACTGCCTATTCTGCAAGAAGGACGAGGAAAACGACCCGGCGGAGGAGTTTGAGGCTTATCTTTCCTGCAAAGGGTGCGGTGAACATGGTGCGTCGTTCTACCCAAGCTGTAGTCCGGGATGAGATCCATCGCTAACATATCACGATCTAGCACACCAACAATGCGCGCGCAATGCGAACGCTCTCGGTGATGGTGTTGGTATGTTCTATCATGAACCCCCGGGCCCCTACTAGTCGGCCATATAACACACCCAAGTTTTTGCTAATGCTTCCAACAGGTGCATCGAATTGGAAGTGTCCCGAGTGTGTCGACGACGATGCAGAATCTGAGTCGGAATCGGAGGCTGGTTTCACGAATCGCAATGTAGATGCAGAGGGCGATTTGGATATGAATGGGGATATCCCAGACGGTGATTTGTCGCCGACCTCTACTGTTCGCACCTCTGCCCCTAAACTTGCCCGGGATTTACTCCCTTCTCAGCGTGGAACTAATAAACCGGATTCGCACTCCGTCTTCAACCAGCTTGTACTAGTAGAAGACCCAATGGATGGGTCCCGAGTGCTCAGGAAAAGAAAGACATCCTCTGCCGAAGCCGAGGAGGTCCCGCCATCACTAAGGAAAAAACGGAAGAACACTTCTGATGGATCGGCCACGGAGGAAGCAACGCAAGATAGGATGAATAGTGCGGAATTAGCCGTACGCCCACGTTCAGCACGTTCACTAAGGCAAAAGGCGTCCAATCCGGAGACGCAATGCACCGTCCTAAAACATTCACGCTCTAGCCTCTTATTAAAGATCCGGGTAGACGCAACTGAGCTTCGCCAAATCCTCTCGCAGAAACCTAAATCCACCATTACCCGCCGAAAACGAACCGCTCGGGCAGCTGCATCTCGAGCCTCGCGAAATACCACAGGGCGTCGTCGTCGTGGTAGTGCAGGTGTTTCGGCAGCCGCAGCAGCAGCGGAATTACCCTCAATGGCTCCATTTACGTCTTCTAGCTACTCGCAGCCTTTCTATTCGTTTTATGATAAGGAGACGGATGAGTTGAAGGGAAAGCCTTACGGTGGCATCCTGACGGAAGAGCAGGCAGATACTACCAAAACTCTGCCCACAAAGGATGACCGTCGGCGATTCGACGAGGCCAAGCAGAAGGCCGAAGAAGAATGGAGAAATAGACTGAGGGCTATGCAAGCCCAAGCTGAGGTGCCGGTCAAGAAGTCAAAGAAAGCGTCTGGACCAGCAAGCCAAATCGAATGCATCGAGTTTGGCGGCTGGGAGATCGATACTTGGTATGCAGCTCCCTATCCCGAAGAGTACAGCCGCAATCGTGTCCTCTACATATGCGAGTTCTGCTTAAAGTACATGAATTCCGATTATGTCGCCTGGCGCCACAAGCTCAAGTGCCCCGCAAAACACCCCCCGGGCGATGAGATCTACCGTCACGGCTCTGTGTCCTTCTTCGAAGTAGATGGTCGGAAGAATCCGGTCTACTGTCAAAACCTCTGTCTACTCGCCAAATTATTCCTCGGCTCTAAGACTCTCTACTATGACGTGGAGCCATTCTTGTTCTACGTGCTTTGCGAATATGACGACTTGGGCTACCATTTTGTCGGATATTTCTCGAAAGAGAAGCGTGCAAGTAGTCAGAATAATGTTAGCTGTATTCTTACTCTACCGATTCATCAGCGGAAAGGGTACGGTCATCTCCTTATTGACTTTTCCTACCTCCTCACCCGTGTTGAGGAGAAGACGGGATCACCAGAGAAGCCGCTTTCCGACATGGGGCTCGTATCATACCGCAATTACTGGAGGTTGGTGCTATGCAAATACCTCATAGATCGCGTGCCGGAAGACAAATTGCAAAAGAAAGGTCTCAGCATTAGACAAATATCTGATGACACCGGCATGACACCAGACGATGTTATATCGGCCCTCGAGGCACTTCGATTTCTTGTTCGAGATCCCATCACCCAGGTATACGCGTTCCGGGTAGATCTCGCCTACTGCCATAAGGAGGTAGCCAAGTGGGAAGCCAAGAACTATGTGAAGCTTAACCCTCAGGTGCTGACTTGGACGCCATATGTGATGGGCCGCAGCAGTGCTACAAACTTCGAACTGGGACCTGCTCTTAATACGATAGCCCCCCGGGAAGAAGACGAAGATAACAAAGCTGTCCAAGTTCTTGCCGCCAGTGGGATCGCGACTGGGGATTTTGCCATTACCAACCACACCGTTCAGAAGCCCCTGGAGCATGAGCCAGCCGTTCTCGAGTCAACTGAGCCAAATGATCACTTTATTCCCGAGACGATGGAAAAGGCAAAGATCAACGGCATTGGTAAGGAGAATGGCGAAAGACAGGGAGGCTATGATGATGACATTCGAGATTCCGCAGAGGCGGCTGCTGAGGAGCCTAGTGATGAGGATCAGTGGCTTGAACCGTACAAGAGCATACCGGTCAGCAGATTTCAGGTCTTCCCGCCGATTACTACCAGGCGCCCAGCCATGCCGCGCATGGGCTCAAGCCTGATAAGGCCGCCAGCATTATCCCGTGCCTCTTCCTCGGCCGTACGAACTCCAGCTCAACCACGCTCCCGCCCACGGGCACGCCGGTCAACCGGAGGCGCCAGCGTGCGAAAAACGGCTCCTAAGAAGACAAGCACCGCGAAGCGTAAGACGGGCGGTACTGGAAGAGGTCCAGGACGATGGCCGAAAGGTACCAAAAAGAGCGACTACGGTAATGCCGATAGTGGCCCTGGTCTGCCACCAGCTTGGATTGAGAGGGAGAAGCAAAAATTAGCAGCTCTGACAGCAGCTAAAACTAATGAAGATGGCGAGGCTCACGACACAGTTCAAGTGCAGGTCAAAGAGGCCAAAGGCCCTAAGGGCAAACAAATGCAGACGATAGCGGCGGAAACCGAGCTCCAAGATGTTCCCCAAGAAGGCGAAGGTGCAGAACTCGGCGACACTAGTACAGGCAAGGCTATGGCCGAGGCTAGTGAGGAGGCGAAGGACGACTCTGTGGCCGTAGAGCAGAACGACGCAGATATAGATGCCGATGGAGACGACGAATAATGGACGCGACGGACTGATGAATGTTGTCGGGTATAAAGCCACTTGTAGATTCTAACTATGTATTGATATGGAGGATCATTACGGCGTGCAAACGACCAGGCAATGTCAAAAAAGAGCTAGGCGTTTCTACCGGATACTGGTCAAATGAATTTCTTCTTTTTTTTTTTTTGGTAGGGCGCGGAAAGGAACTTTATATTACTTGATACCTCTTAATGGCACGTTGACTTCTTTTTGCAGAGACAATCAGTTCAAACTCCAACATACACGGCGTTACCTCGATAACTAGTTGTATTTTACAACCGTACTCTTTTTGTGTATGTCCTTTGCCATAGATAGTTACTTTGTAACAGCCTACCCCTTTTTTTTTTTAAGTCAACGTTGAAAGATTGCCGAATACACCTTAGTTGGTTGACTCAAGAGAACAATGATCGTGAGCTATATATTATCGACTAATGCAAGATACTTATAAGTAAACAATGATATCAATCGAGCTTAATCCCCTATTTGTTACACTATAAATCCCCAGACTACCAGAATGTCACATACAGCTACCTACTTAGGTACCTAACCCTCTTCCCCACGGACCACATGCCACACACCAATCAGATCCCTGTCTTGTTTCCGATACGTAGTGTAAACTCTTAGCGTCCCCCTTAGTGGACATGTTTAAGCCCCTGCCCGCGCTGCCTGCCTCCCCCAGCTTTCGCAGTTCTCGCCCTGGCAGGACCCTCCAATTACCTAACAACAAGCCGATCTGAGATGCTTTTCTGTCCTTAAATTCCTTACCTAGGCACTAAACTTGGGAATGCGCGTATCACACAAAAGAACTTCCCCATCACAACCTTACTCAGAGATATATCCCCAGGTCCATCCCAGAAAGAGAGCAAAGAACAAGAAGCAAGGACTAACCAATTGCTCCAATTGAGCCGAGCTGTCTTCGTGGGTCTGGTCTGGTTGGGTTTCATTGTATTATGGCCTCGCGGGTTCGAGGTGAAAAGCACAATACCACCAACTGGTAGCAGCCAACATGAAGTCCCAATATATGCATCCTCCTACCTTTAATACCATGACCAGCCGGGATATCACCAGCATTCTTCGGGTCCTAGTAGCACAGCAGCAGCTCCTCCTCCTGTCACTATTACTGCTGGCCGTCATTCCATCGGTGGCTGGGTACTCGACATTATCAGATGACTTCCTCAAGCTAGTACCGTCCGGGGATGCCGACTACGATATCCACAACGGCCGGCTCCTGGCACCGCTGCTGATCCCGCGCGTGGCCGGCACGTCTGGCCAGGAGGCCGCACAGCGGCATTTCGTAGACTACTTCGCGCAGGAACTGCCCGAGTGGAAGGTCGAGTGGTACAACTCGACGTCGACCACGCCCGTGACGGGGAACCGCGAGCTGCCGTTCGCGAACCTCGTGCTCAAGCGCGAGCCCCCCTGGGTGCGCGAGGGCCAGAGCAACCTGCTCACCCTCGTCGCCCACTACGACAGCAAGATCACCCCCGACGGCTTCATCGGCGCCACCGACAGCGCCGTGCCTTGCGCCATCCTGATGCACGTCGCCCGCACACTGGACCCGTACCTCACGCAGATGTACGAGGAGATGACGGCCCTGGGAGAAGGTGGAGGGTCCGTCGAGGAGGATATGGGCGTGCAGATCCTGCTGTTAGATGGAGAGGAGGCATTCTTGTCGTGGACGAGCACGGATTCACTATACGGGTCACGGTATGCACATTTTCTATGATATATTCCTTTTTCATCCCATTGCCCTTAACCGCTTTACCCCTAACGAGGAACACCACAACGAGAACACGTTACTAATTATCTACAAACCACTACAGAGCCCTAGCAGAAGAGTGGGAGAACACCCCCCACCCGGTCATGTCGGGGTACCGCAACCCGCTGGGGCAAATCAGTATGTTCGTGCTCCTAGACCTACTAGGCTCGGCGGACCCGCGCGTGCTCTCGTGGTTCCAGACAACGCACTGGGCGTACCAGGCGCTAGCGCAAATCGAGGAGCGCATGCGCGCGCTGGGCCTGCTCGAGACGAACCCCAAGAAGCCGTTCCTGCCCGACGCCGACAAGCAGCAGTTCGGCGACAGCCACTACGTCCAGGACGACCACGTGCCCTTCATGGCCCGCGGCGTGCCCATCCTCCACGTCATACCCACCCCCTTCCCCGCCGTCTGGCACAAGATCGAGGACGATGGGGAGCACCTCGATATGCCGACCGTCCGGGACTGGGCGCGCATCGTCACGGCGTTCGCGCTCGAGTGGCTGGATATGATGGAGGTGGAGCCGAAATCTCAGGAGGGGAGCAGCAGTAGTAGGTAGGAGGCCGGCAACGTAGGCTGTGGGATGGGACGCATGTCGAACTATTTATACACCTTTACAGTATACTTACATTTTTTTGACTTCGGATGGGAAGAGGAGCATAATGGATGGTTTCGGAATTTTCGAAAGTAAAGCGATCTGTGTATATACCCCTATAACCATAGGAGTTCATCGGGTTTGGTGTTAAATTGAGGCTTAGTCTAGGTAATAGTGAGTATTTCCTCCTCGTGCGCCTAATGAAATCGTCGTAGTTCATTTGTTTGAATGCTCTACAAATTACCCAGAAGTAGGCAGTACTTGAGGCATGGCTGGGTTAAATAAAGATATGGGAACGTAATTGAAGGTTAATTAGTTCTCATACTGATCTTGTCACGCACCAGATTCGATGCATCAAGCACGTTCTCCCATCTGCTCCTTAATTTGTGATTGGATATTCCTCTTACAGGATCATCGTTGAACTCAAATCAGGGACTATTGAATAGTGGACATTGGCTCACGTTTGAGGAATATTTCAATTATCTCCTAACCTGAAAATAAAAAAAGTTTCTATCAAGGTCACCAGCCTTGACTGCGCCACCTTCATAGTAAGGAAGGAGGTAACTTAATTTTTTCTAGAACAAGGGCGAGGCGGCCGAGTGAGGCGATTCGCGGCTTATACGCGTATGTGTAAGACAGACTAGTTTAGAGGGAGGCAGGTAGTAAGCAATCCAAGCAATCTAGTCTCACCTCACAGGCTCGGCTGAGCTTGGAGCTGACGAGCCCCGCCACAATGAGGTAGGCGTTGGACTTGAGTGTATACATACTTGGATTTATACCTAAGTTCACCTATTATGCGAGTAATATGGAACAGAAAAAAAAAGAAAAGAAAAAAGAGGTTATAGTACTATCTCGCAGATCTTGCAGCAACAGCCAAACCAAGACCTATCGAAGTCCGGTCTTACCAATCCCGAATTCCCCATTATGGTAGGTTGAGAGGAATTTCAAATTTTTCTGAATCCGTGCTTTGGGCTGCATTGGTGTTCCCAGTCTCCCCTGACATAAAAAAAAAAGTAGGTTATGTAGGTTACGTAGGTAGGTTGGTTAGGTACATGCTTTGAGAACATGAAATCCGAACCAAGCCTCGGTATCCAATAGGTTGTGTTGTAGAGTATACCTAAATATGTAAGTCAAGTTAAGTGCCTCGAGGAGGAGAAAGCGTTGCACCAATAGACATCATGTCCGACGCTGCAGGTTGCCTATGGAATGATCCATTTTCTAAGCGATCCACCGGAACGTTACGTCATCTCCAAGAAGTTTCAATGTACAAAATAAGAAAAGAAGAGGAGAGAAAAAAAGAAAAAAGAAAAAGAAGAAGAAGAAACTAACCTAGAACAAAAATTGGGGCTGACAGCTGCTGCCGGCGCTGGCGCGTCACATACTTTAAACAAGCGCATTTGAGGCGAGATCCACTTTTGTAGTAGCATGTGCCTGGTGGCCCCAAAAGTCGCCCCAAGCTTTTTTTTTTTCTTTGCCAGCGGGAAGAGTCGCAACCACTTTCACATTCTCCAATGACTTGGGACTTGGGGAATAGGAGAAGTCTCATTTGATGCTACCTATTTACCTACCAAGCCCTGTTTCTACCTTACAAACCTCCTACTTTTACAGCAAGCCGATGTGAATAATTCAAAAGTAATATACAAAGTAGTAAAAGTAACTAATATCTTTTTTTTTTTTTCTTTCTTTCTCTCTTTCCTTTTTTTTTATTGTGTCAAAGTTATTATCGTTCTTCTCCTTTTCCCTTTATTCCCCCAATTCCACTTTCACTTTTACACTTTCCACTTTCTACTACTTCCACTGCAAGGTTTAAGTTTGTTACCTAAGTTCCCTGTGTTCCGAAGAAGTACCGCTACTACCAAGCTTTAGTAGTAGGTACCTTTTCTCTGTACAACTATTAAATCAACTTAACATTAACAATAGGTTTTTTAGGTACCCAAGTCAAATCGCCAAGACTGAGCCATTACGCCCGTCCTTGAATTTAGCTTGGATCCCCTCCCCCAACCTCATCATCCTTTCTTCAACCACCAACCTCCACTACCGCAAAAGGACGTTCCTTTTTTTATTTATTGATTTTTTTCTTTTTCTTTTTCCTTTGCGATCTCGGAATATCTCGTGAAGTTTCGAGTTAGGAGTCCATCAAATTAATTAAGTGTGTCATCATCACTCCGCCATCGCCCAGACCTCCCGAACCTGAAATCAAATCTACTGCGCGCCGTCTTCTTTCCTCTTTCTCTCTCCGCAAAAAGAATCCACTGGTTGGATTGCGCCCTCGTTGCGCCCACACCTGGTCACGCAGTCATCATCTCATCGAGAACTAGCACGTGCTTAATTAATTCAGACAACCATCTAAGATTTCGTCAACTCTTTCTCTCCCTTAGGTTGTTCAACCACCCACCGCCACCATGTCGAAGGTTATGAGAAGTGTGAAGAATGTCACCAAGGGCTATTCGAGCGTCCAGGTCAAAGTGCGCGAAGGTTAGTTCGCCCGTCATCGCGCTTCCTGAATAGCGCCTCCGCCCTTCTCGATGTGAACCACGATAACTGATGCTCTCTCTTCTCTTACAGCGACGAGTAATGACCCATGGGGGCCTACGGGAACTCAGATGAGCGAGATCGCTCAACTCACATACAATTCGTACGTTCCTCGCCGCACCAAGCACACCAAGCTGGTCCAACTTTAGTATTCTAACTACCTCTCTCCCCCAGGTCAACGGAGTTCTATGACATTGTTGATATGCTCGACAAACGTTTGAACGACAAAGGCAAGAACTGGCGACACGTCTTAAAGGCTCTCAAAGTACTGGATTATTGTCTTCACGAGGGCTCGGAATTAATAGTCACCTGGTCGCGCAAGAACATCTACATCATCAAGACGCTACGCGAATTTGTCTACATCGATGAAGAGGGACGGGATGTTGGGCAGAATGGTACGTTCCAAAAAAGGGGAAAAAGAAGAAGAGAAAAAAAAAACACGCGACGCAGGACTAGTCACTTACTAAATGACAACAGTACGAGTTGCCGCGAAAGAGTTGACCGCTCTCATCCTCGATGAGGAGAGACTCCGCGCCGAAAGAAGCGACCGCAAGACCTGGAAGTCCCGTGTGACCGGAATCGAGGAGTTCGCTCCTGAAGGAGCCACTGTCCCTGCAAACCGCCGCCAGCGTTCCAGACGATTTAGCGACGAAGAAAATGATGCGGAATACAAGCTGGCTCTCGAGGCAAGCAAATACCAGGAGGAAGAGGACCGAAGAAAACGGGAGAGCCGGCAGGGTCAGGGAGAAGACGACGACGATCTAGCTAAGGCCATCAAGCTCAGCCAGGAAGAGGAGGAACGACGGAAGCGGGAGCTAGAGGAGAGTAATGCCAGATCGCTTTTCGACGATGGCCCTTCGCCGAATAACATGCCGCAACCGACTGGTATGAACATGGGCTATCAGCAGGGCAATAACGTAGACTGGCTTGGAAACCCGATCGATCAAAACCAGATGTTAGCAGTTCAGCCAACTGGCTACATGAACAACGCATACACCGGATATCCTGCCAACGGCTATATGAATAACAACGGGTACGCGAATGGCTTTAATGCTCAGCCAACCGGCATGTTTGATCCTTTTGGTCAACAGAACCAGCAGCAGCAGCAACAGCAGCAGCAACAGCAGTACCCGACACTACAAATGCAGCCAACAGGCTACAATCCCTATGCACAACAGCAGGCATTCCAACCCCAGCAAACTGCTTCTCCCGTTGCTGAGCCTACTGCTCAGCCCGGCAGCAATAACCCCTGGGCCAACCTCAACAACAATCAGTCATCCTTGAAACCGATGCCGACAGGCTCGAACAATCCATTTGCCAGCGGCTTTGGACGGCCTCAGACCGCCAGGAACCCTCCCGTCTCATCTCTCAGCAGCCTACAGAGTCTACCTGAACAGAAGACGCTCCAGACCTACACGCCACCACCGCAGTCCAGCTTTATTCAGCCGCCACCCCCACGTCCTTACAGCCAGCCCCAGCAACCTCAGCAGCCCCAGAGGCAGATGACTGAGCACGAACAGAGACTTAATGCTCTTCTCGCCAGCGGTGAGGGTATGGATACGTTTGGAAACACGGGTGACCTGCGAATCCCCGCGCAGCACACAGCACCGGGAACTTTCGTCAACTCCGCTGGTGCAGGTGTTCAGAAGCTCACGACAGATGCTACGGGTAACAACCCCTTCCTCCGGTCCCAGTTCACCGGCATGCCGCAGATTTCGTACGGACAGCAGATGCCTGCGGCTACCGGGCCAGCCGGTATGAACGGATACGGTGGAGCTAGCAACCCGTTCGCTGCCCGACAGCAGCAAAACACCCAAGCACAAGATCTCATTCAGTTTTAGATTTACATTCTCGGAAAGGTTTTCAAGTCGACGTTAAAAAAAAAGAAAAAGCGCCGTGCTGTTGATCAATTCTTTGTTTCTATTATTGTTCTGTTTTTTTAACACGCGTAAATCAATTCCCCTATGTAGTAGAGCTGGGGGGTTATGGAAAGGAAAGGAACTTTGAAGTCCATGTTGTCAGTTTAAAGTCCAGAGAGGGGGAAAGCTTTGTTTGATAAGGGAAGCAGAGAAAACCCTTTTTACTGGGGTTGTGGTGGTGAAGGGGGAGGAATCCGACAAGATATTTGAAAAAAAAAATTCTCTGGAGTTTTGGTTCATTTTTTCTCTCCTCTTCTTCCTCGTCATTGATACTTGAAAAAAACTTGACTTGACAAATGGGGGGGAATTGTAACCCGGAGCCTTTTTCTAGTTTTTGTGCTTTTTTTTTTCGGCCTTCCATTCTTCCATAGATAATGAATGAGAAAAGAAAGAAAAAATATAATACCAATGGACCAGAAGAAAAATATAAAAAGAAAAGTTAATTAGGGGATGAGGGAGGATAAGGGGGAGAGCTAAGGAGAAAAAAGGGGGGTTAGAGGTGATAGGGAACAGCGCAGTTGTTCTTGTAGTTTATTAGAGAGGGGATTTTGATGTCTCTTTTTTTTTTCCCTCTCCTCTACGCCCCTTTTTGCGAGGAACAACGGAGCGACAAGACTAAGATGAAAAAAGAAAAAAAAAACTACATACATACATAGTCACATATATACCATCGTGGTGGGGACGGGGACGGCAGCATTAGCTTTCATGGTTCTTTGTACTAATTTACTTGCTCGTTTTTTCTATTTTTCTATTTCTACTACTACTACTATTATTATTTTAACTTTATTTACTTTATTTACTGTTTCAATTTTTTTTCTTCTCTGTTGGCCTCGACTTGGGGATTTTCTTGGTGGTTATTTGGTTTTTTAAAGGGGGAAGGGGTTGCGAATATGTATGTGCTGTGCTTTTTGCTATCCTTTGAATGGAGGTTTTGGGAGGGGGGTTTTTGATATTCTTCAAAGGAAAGAGAGAAAAAAGGAAAAGCAGAAAAAAATGAATACTGGTTTGGTTCGATTGTTTGGCTTAAGGGCCGAAGGAGGATATGGGATGGGGAGGAAAGAGAACAGTTTTCTTATTATTTTTTTTCTGGCTTATATACCCGTAGTTGACACTGTTATTGAGGAATACATAAAAATAAGTAACATATATATACTCTATATTATGATGGCTTGTTTCTGTGAGGCTGCTCTTGAATATGAGGGAAGATGGGGGTCCTAGGGCGATAGCTGGAAACGTTTGGTGGATTTTGTTAAGAAAAAAAAAAGTACCTAGACATGTATAAAAAGGGGCAAAAGGGTGTATTACGTACGACGAAATAGGTTACAGAGGAAAGGCACCAGTGGTAGGACTGGGCAGATGGACAGACGATCTTTTCATGCGCTATGCCCCAACGCGTTTCAGCGAGTGTTTTGTTCTAACCTGGCGAGGCGCACACATCACGACCCAGCGAAGTAAGAAGTCGGATGTTGGGGAGAGAGAAGGAGGTTATGCGTAATGATCGAGGCCGTGGGAACATACAAGGTTGCTTTGCTTTGCGATTTAAGACGTCGAATGAGAAGACGTGGATCATATATATATATATGTGTGTGTGTGTGAATACTTATATAGAAGATAGCGAGAAGAAACTAAGTTGTTTATACGAAACGTTTCAGGTATAGTAGTATAGAGTGTATGAAACTTTTGTTACGCCGAGAAGGAAAAAGGGGTGGAATATATATAAATCTTCGCAATATCGAATTTGATCTTTGCTCCCCTATTCGCGTTGTCCTATACAATGACTATATTGATCACACCCGCCACACACATGCTATAACTACACATCTACCACCCTCCTTAAACCCAGCCTTATCCCGCTCCATATCCTATACCCCCTCTCCCTCTCTTCATCCCCAATCCGTACATAGTATATTCGCCCTTCTCCCTTTTAAAAGAAGGGGGAAAAAAAGCCAAACCACGCGTAAAAAGTGCTTTGATTTCCCCATCGCCTGGTACAGAACTCCCAGATTAAAAAAAAGAAAAGAAAAGAATCCCATTCACACACTCTCCTATCCGTATGCTCGCGTTCAAAAAACAGTATTGGAAATACAAGACAAGAAGCGAAGCTATAACAAAAACCAAAACACGGGGGTCCTACGCAATAATGTACAGAATGCTCGCTAAAAAGGAATTAATCAACGCCAGAAAAGAGAAAAGGAGGAAGCGGGAAAGGTCGAGACCAGCATCGCGTTTGGAGCCCAGTGGTATGATACGGGGGTTTCAAGCCGAGAGGGAGGGGATGCTATAGAACATCAGAAACACGCAGGTATGTAACTCGTGTATATGCGGTAGGGAGCGAGGGTAAGGTACGTGACGAGCGAGGAATTCTTCTAGGGACGAGTTTTTTTTCTTCATTTCTTTGTTCGTTCCGGAGAGGGGCTTTTTTTTTTTTTACTATACAAAAAAAAAACCACACCCGTTTCTCCTCACACCACCGCACCCCCCCTCCTATTCCGTTTAAGAGCCACGTCCCCGAGAAAAAAAACATTTGATTTCGAAACCTCTGCGCTCTCCTAGTGGTCTGTATCTTCTTTTTCTCTTCCCCTTTCCGTGTCGTTTGCGCGTGGGGTATATGTGGATTGGCTGACTGGTTGGTTGGTGAGAGAGGCGGAAAGAGGAAGAAGGGCGACCGGGGGAGAGCAGGATGAAGAGGATCGGCATAAAGTGAGGGGGTAAGGTTGGGAGTTTTCTTTTCCCTCGGGGCAGTATAGTATAAATAAGTATTCACACGAATAGGGTAAGTATCCACTTGGTTGTAAAGAGGACATAGAATGGATGGTAGATATGTAGGCATTGTAAGGTATCGAGGTACGGTATGGTATAGTAGATGGGTATCATTGATTTGGGTTGCGGTTTTCGGGTTTGAAGGGATCTTGGATATCCATCCATATGTCCCTTGAATCCTTATCCGTTCTAGTTCGCCTCTCTTGCTCTTCTTCTCTCTCCCCCTTTGCACACCCTCTACTTCCTCCTTTTCCTCCGATGCGGTGGCCCCTATCCTCGGCATGCCACTTATGATTCTATATCGGATGCCGTCTTCAGACTTTGAGGGATCGGCTTCTTCCTCTCTCGTCGCCAACGCTGGCGCGTCCGTCTGCCCATGCTGCCTCTGGCTAAGGTAAGGTACCCAGTCCGGGAGTTCGGTGTGTATACAATACGCCCATACACGCTACCCCACAGCTGTGCGTTTCTTACATCTCGTGATAAATTCCTCCCCATTCAAGTATCTCCCCTCGTTGTCTTGGTAAAATCTAGAAAGATAAGAGACACGTTCTCGCTCTCTCTCTCTCTCGTCCTATTCGTGACGTATACAACGCCGATCGGGACCCTTACGGGGAACGTGTGTGGTGTCACCGGTCAAGGAAGATACCGACGAACTCCTCGCGACTCACACCCCCCTTGGCTTCGACGTCGAATTGTTCGATCATACTATGAAGTTCGTTGTCAGGAACATCCTCGCCGAGCTCCTTAACGACGGCGCGCAGGTCGTCAACGGTAATAACGCCCTTGGAGCCCTTATCGAAGAGAGCGAAGGTCTTGAGCAGCTCCTCGCGCGGGTCGCGCGCGGCGACGTACTTGGCGGCGATGGCCTGGAAGCCCTCGCGCGAGAGGCGCAGGTCGACGACGCCGGGGGCGCTCGAAGGCGGCGGCTGGTTAGGCACGTGCGGTAGAGGCGTCCAGTTGGGGCGGGGGCGCGCGGCGGCCTTGAACGACGCGATCAGGTCGCCGCGCGACAGCGATGTGAAGCCCAATGCCTGGAGCGCGTACCGGAACTCGGAGAAGTCGAGGTGGTCGTCTTTGTTCATGTCGAAGAGATGGAACTGCGGGCGACGCGACGAGTGTTAGTTAAGCTCTGGTCTGGTATGGGACTCCCTACGCCCGCGCCCACACACGCGCACACCATACAAGAACTCGGAGGCATGATTGCTTGGTTGGTTGCTCCGTGCGAGAGGGCAATAAGGGGGCAAAGCTTCGCGAAATCCGGGGGAGCATAGGACGAGATAGAATGGGAAGGGAAAGGAAGAGGGGGGAAAGGGGGGTGGGTAGATAACAAGATTCCACCTACGCAGTCGTTGATCTCGTTCCTGTGTTCATCACTGATCTGTTCCCAGGGATCCGCATGTTCGGGGTTCCGTGTCGGGGGCGCGAAACGCGATCCGGGTCGTGTCGAGCCGGGACGGACGGCGACGTTATGTAGATTCGCGCCGGCGTAGTCGTTCATGCTGCCGCTGGCGTAGGTATTCATCCCCGAGGCCATCATCTCTGGTGGGTGGGGGGGAGTGCACAGCTCTGAATAAGGCTGCGTTCTTTTTCTTCTTTTTCTTTTCTTCTTACGTCTTCTCTTTTCGCAATGGATCTTCCCTTTTGTCCAAGGGAGACTCGGGCGGTATGCAACTCGTGGAAGATGGGAAGTTAGTAGTAGTGGGATATGCTTTCGCGGAAGATTGAATTAAAAGAGAACCGGAACCAGGTGGTTGGTAGTTAGGTTATGCAGGTATGTAAGTCGTAGTTTGCTGGTGGTGTGTGTGTATATATGCGTGAATGGTGCGTGCGTGCGTATGTTCGTTCGAGAGAAAGGTGATATATCCAATTATACAGTACAAAAACCCGCAAAGGCGCAAAGGTTCGCTCGTGATTATTGAAAAGATTCGTTATATAAAAAAAACAATAACGAATTGAGTAACTCTTTAGGTGAGGTTACGTAGGTTATGGTATTGGCGCTCGACAAGGGGTGGAGTGCAAAGAGAAAAAAAAAGAGAAAAAAAGAAGAAGAAAAAAGAAGTTTAGTAAAGTTGAAGCTGGTTGATGGGGTTGCGCACAGATTCGTAGGTGATCGTCTAGCTGTAGAGTAGAGCTGTTGTACGAGCTGTCGTATGTGAAGCAATTTCCATAATACTCTTATTCTTCTTCTTATTCTTTTTTTCTTTTTCTTCTTCTTTTCTTTTTCTCTCCTTCTCTCTTCTATAGTAGTAGAAGCATTATGATGATAAATAGCTTCTTTTTCTTTTGTTCTCTGTTTTTCTCTTTCCCGTAGCATCAGCGACGGTGGATTTGGGGTTTGGTTTTGGTAGTGGTAATAGTGATGGTAGTAGTAATAGTGGTGGTGCACCGATTTTGTGTTTTCTTTCGTACACACGTTCCATCCTATTGGATCGCAATTGCGTGGCTGGTGGTTTCTTTCACAGGCGCGTTGCAGGGATTGAGCTACCTTAGACCGCGACTTTGACTGCTGAGGAGCCACTTTGGGGGTCGCGACTAGCGCGTGACAGAGCAAAAGGTGACTTGACATATTTCTGCCAACTGTAAGGCGACAGCTCTAACAGCTGGCAATCGAGTAAGTTATTTCCGTTTATCTAACCCCGTCACTCTAGTAAGTCTATTGTACCTATGTACATCAGTATACTAACATGCAGATTCTACATGTAGTAGTATATGCATGAGATATACGTATATGCTCGCTAGTCCTAAAACATACCTGAAAATGATATCAGAGACAACTTTAACCTAAGTCATTGACTTCGAGTACTTGCTGGAGAAATAAAACAGCACAGGTCTCAACTGGGCAATGCATTGGTATGCTGACTTGGGTAGAAGGTAGAGAAAACTACTATTTATTCAAATCATGAGGTCGACTTACTACCTAACAATTAAAGTTTCCCTCGTTTTGCTTACCTAACTAACCTAACCTAGTTTCGGGTGCCTATATGTCCATGTCTTGTCTTTGATATCGATGACTGATATGCATGTATGTTCCTATCTACACTACACTAGGCAGGTACGATTAACCTACCTACAAGAACCAATGACGTACAGATAAGGCAAACCTTAGTCCAGTAGGTACCTAGGTAAGCAGTAGTCTGACGCAAGTTCTTTTTTATCTTAGGCAACAATCACCAAATCTGCCTTGCTTAACAATCAACGGTGGTACAGAAGCTGTATGACTGCTAAGGATTATGGTATAAAAGATAGGCCATCACCTCTACCCACAGCCTACCCATATCCTCTCTTTTTACTCTAACTTGCACTACTCTTCACTTCAGTCTTCTGGAGGATAGGTGACTGCCAGAGAATATCTACAAAGCTTTGTGACTTAGGATTGTTTCCAGTGTAGACAAGACAAGAAAATAACAAGACCTATTTGGACTACACAACAATTTTACCTAGGTTTACCTAACTTTTCTCAAGTGCCCAGTGCAAATCCTCGAGTGTTGTATTGTGGTGTGATTTTATGTGTGTGTGAGAGTGTTGTTATTGCTGTTGTTGTACGTGATTGAGTGATAGTGGGTGGTATGAGTGCATGAGTGTATGAGAAGAGAAGGTACAAACTCCAATTTTGTACGTTTTTGTGCATACCCTTTTTTGGGGGGAGGAGAACCACCTTAACTTGCCTGCAACAGCTGCATTCGGGGTGTGAGCACGGGCCAGGCTGCATTTTTATTTTTCTTAGGCCCAGCCACAAAAGTGCGCCAGGTCCCCACCACAGATAGAAATTCTGAGAGTGCACAAGTATCGAAGAATTCTTTTTTTTTCTCTTTCTCCCCCCGTCCTTTCTCCTGGTCCACCCAAATTCCGCCAGCCGTGTCAATTCTCCTCTCGGAGCTACAGGTACCTTACCTTGATTCCCTACCTGATTCCCTACCTGATTCCCTACCTTACCTACTCAATCCCATAACCCATAACTTACGCATTCACCAGCACGCGTCCCTTCTCTCAACCTGCAGAAGAAGAAAAAAAGAACCTTTTTACTATCATACCTTCATTTGACCATTCTTCATTTCATCTTCCCATTGCATACCAACATATTCCCTTTTCTCATCTAATTCAACCTCTATCGCCTACATCGCATCCATCCATCCCATCCTCCCAGATATCTTCAGTATCCATTCGCGCAAAAAAAAAAGTCTGACCCTTGTTGGCAATACACTTCCTTTGCGCATCAGTGTTTTCACCTACCCTCCACTCGATATCGGCTTCTGCATCCTCCGACAACTCCATTATTCGCCTACTTCCATGTCTTCCTCTACCTAAGTCACGTCTCATTACTACACCCTCATCAACGCGTTAGACGCGCCACCCTCGTACCTCTCATCGGCCGCGCGCCTTCTCGTCTGTATCTAGAGAAGCATCCCATCCGATACCGACACCATGTCGTTCGGTGGTGGCTTTGGGAGCGGCTTCGGTAGTGGCAATACCAACCCACCCAGTGCTTTCGGTGCATTTGGAAACAACTCCAACACTGGCGGAGGTATGTATCGAGAATCTCCCTCGAGTCCAACGAATTGTTTATAGCTAACATTATACCAGCCTTCGGTACTAACAACAATAACAACCCCGGCTCTGGCTTCGGTACCTCAAACACAACTGGTGGAGGCCTCTTTGGTTCTGGAGGAGGAGGAGGGGGAGCAGGAGGCACATCGGCCTTCGGCTCAAACACATCAGGTATGCTCCCTCCGTCTTTTGTTTGTTCCATCGCCGCTGTCGCCACTCTAGGCGCAACCGAGCTGGTCTTACCCATCAATACTGACACGATACTTGCTAGGTGGGTTTGGATCCAACAACTCTGGTTTCGGCGCGAAACCAAGCGGCTTTGGTACCACCTCGTCTGCCGGTGGCGGTTTGTTCGGCAGCTCATCTACCACGACGTCTGGCGGCTTTGGGGGTGGCTTTGGCGCAAACAACAACACTAATACTGCGTCAACGTCGAGTCCTTTTGGCGGCACCGGTGGCTCCCTTTTCGGTGCCACCAATAACAAGCCTACCTTCGGGACCGCCACGACCGGGACCACTGGTGGTCTCTTCGGTAGTGGTACCTCCAATACTAACACCACCGGCACCACCTCCGGTTTTGGCTTTGGTAGTACGGCAAATAACCCTGCCAGCACTGCCCTGGGCCAAGTTGGCGATCCGCCCGGCACTGCCAATGTGACTAATTTCCAGCCTTTCGTTGAGAAGGAAAATAACAGCACTTCAGCCCAGAATTCCTTCCAAAACATTCTATTTCAAGATCCGTACAAAAAATGGTCTGCGGAAGAGCTGAGACTGGCTGACTATGCGGCTGGCCGCCGTTACGGAGGCGCCGCAGGAGGCAGCACATTCGGAGTTGGCAGCGGTTTCGGTGGCTTCGGTTCAAACAACCAATCCACAGGCGCTTTCGGTGCTACGAATACGAATACAAATACCGGCTCCGGCCTATTTGGCAACAACCCTGCGTCCACAACTGGGTCGTTCGGTCAGACCAACACGGCAGGTGGATTCGGTTCCGGTGCTACTAATACCGGAGCCACCGGCGGGCTATTCGGCAACAAGCCTGCCGCAACCGGTGGTCTGTTCGGGAGCACCTCAACCCCGCAACCTGCACAGTCAAGTGGAGGTGGCATGTTTGGTTCTGGAGGCTTTGGTAGTACCGGGAACACTGCGACTGGGGCGTTCGGAACTGCGAACAACACTAACACCGGGGGCGGCTTGTTTGGAAATACTCAGAACAAGCCAGCAGGTACGGGCCTATTTGGAAACACCGGCACTAACAACAACACCGGTGGTGGTTTTGGTGGCACTACGGGCGGCTTTGGAACCAATACCAATACGGGCACAGGTGGTGGTGGTCTCTTTGGCAACACGAACAATGCCACCCCCGGCCAGACTGCTAGTGGCGGTTTATTCGGCAACCCGCCTCAGCAAAACACGGGCGGTTTCGGCGGCGGCGGCGGCTTTGGTGCGCAGAACCAACAGCAACAGACTGGATCTGGCCTGTTCGGAAACACTCAGAATAAACCAGCCGGCACAGGTCTATTTGGGAATACCAACAACACTGGCGCAACTGGCACTGGGCTATTTGGTGGATCGACTGCTAACTCAAACACTTTCGGGCAACCCAATACCCAGCAGACTGGTTCTGGCCTCTTCGGAAACAAGCCGGCAACCGGTACTGGACTGTTTGGCAATACGGGAACAGCCCAAAATACCAACACGGGTGGCGGTCTCTTTGGGGGCCTGGGGCAGAACAACCAGAACCAGCAGCAACAAGGCCAGCAAAGTTCCGGTTTGTTTGGCTCTCTCGGTCAGAACAATCAGCAAAAACCAACACTTTTTGGGAACTCTACACAGTCGACCGGTACAGGTCTTTTCGGTGGTCAGAATAACCAACCGCAAGGCTCTCTGTTTGGCTCTTCGATGCAGCAACAACCCCAGAACAACACAATGGGAAGCTCTCTATTCGGCGCCTCTCAGAACAACCAATCTCTTCAGTCGCTGACAGCAAGCATCAACGACCCCACAGCGTATGGTTCCCTCTTTGGCAACCTCGGCAACAACGATATCTCTAACCCTGGTCCCCTCGCAACGCCATTGAACAAGAAGCAGTCACGGAAGCCGTCGATACTCCCTTACTATAAGCTCAATCCCTCTTCTGCCGCTCGTTTTGTGACCCCACAAAAGCGTGGATATGGTTTCTCTTACAGCACGTATGGAACACCAAACAGTCCCTCAAGTTCGACAAGTACTCCTGGTGCTCTATCACAGAGTTTACTTGGTGGCAGTCTATCGCGCAGCCTTGGCAAGAGTGTCTCAACAAGTAATCTCCGACGCAACTTCAACATTGAAGATAGTCTGTTGGCCCCGGGTGCTTTCTCGGCTAGCTCTGGACCAAGGGGTTTCGGCGGCAATAGTGTAAAGAAGTTGGTTATCAATAAAGACCTACGAAGTGACCTGTTCTCCTCCCCCACCAAGGATAAAGCTTTGGATGATACCCCAAATGGCTCCCGAAAGCTCGCTAAGCGAGTCAGCTTCGATACGAGCAATGTGGAGGCAATCGAGAATGGTGAAAATGCTAACGGGTCAAGTGCTTCTACTCCAAGCGCAGAACAGCTGGGCTACGTTCGACCGAAATCCACCAATGGTGCGAATGGGACTAAATCTAGTCTCGCTTCTACACCAGAAATGGAACAGGTGAAGGGTAATGAACTGGCCATCGTCCACGAGGAACACGCTATGTCGCCTCCGGCTCGGAACGCAGCAGCTGCATCATCTGACGGAGAGCCTGGCGAGTACTGGATGTCACCGACCAAGGAGGAAATCCAAGATATGAACAGGGTCCAGCGCCAGAAGGTTGCAAACTTCACCGTGGGACGCGAGAACATTGGCTATGTCAAATTCAAGGTGCCCGTGGATCTAACATCCATCGATCTCGATACTATTTTTGATGGCATTGTTATCCTAGAGCCTCGTTCAGCAACAGTCTACCCCAACCCTGCTAAAAAGCCAGCAGTCGGTAAAGGGTTCAACGTGCCATCCCTAATTAACCTAGAGAATGCCTGGCCCCGTGCTTCGAGATCGGGTAAGCCGATTTCGGTCACCAAACATATCGAACGGCTCAAGAGAATTCCCGACACCAAGTTTGAGAAGTACAACCCGGAGACCGGCGAATGGACGTTCTCGGTGGAGCATTTCACAACATATGGCTTGGATGAGAGTGATGATGATGAGGAAGAAGGTGCAGGTCCCAAGCAACCTATGGATCCATCAGCTTCTCATAATTTGAACAGAGACGAGTCGGCGTCCCCATCCCCAGTAGCTTCTGCGACGGGTCTCGATCGCGACGACGATGATATTGACTTCAAGTCGAGCCGGCGGAAGCTTCCAGGCGCTTTTGATCCTGAAGAACCCTACGTCAGTGACGAGGCGGAGATGGCAGAGGTAAACAGACCCCAGCCGTCTTTTTTAGCTAATCGCTCCGCGGGTTCTACGTCCAACGCTCTTGTTCCTATGGTGCAAGATGATGCAGACGATGAATATGCAATGTCCGAGACGAATGATGATGCGAGTGCGTCGCTTGGACAACATCCTGCCGCGGAGCCAGAAGAAAACTCGTTTGATTCTAGCAATCTAGATATTGGTCACGAGACCCCTGCGGGGATCATGAGGGCCAGAATGCGTGCCATCAAAGGCACATCAACACCAATTAAGGTGCAAGTAGCTGCTGGAGACGATTGGATGGATATGCTCACCAAAACTATCAGTCCTCAGAAACGTGATCGGGCCTTGCTACGAAGTATGCATGGGGCGGATAACTACTCCCCTGTGAAAGATGCCGTTCAAGAAAAGTCACCCGTCAAGAAGCGTATTGTCTCAGATAGTCGTGGATTCGCCACGAGTATCGACTTGATGAATTCTCTCTTTGAGAGTGCTAAGGCCCCAGCAGAAAACCTTCAGGCCTCTGTCCGGCCACAAGGTGTTAAGGTTGGTTAATGATTCTTCCAGCCCGTTTCCCTGTTGATTTCGTCGGGCGCCATGGGTGTTTCGCTTCTTGTATTTGTAATTATCTGCATTTTAATGAGAAATCCGCATTTACTAAATGTATTATTGTTCTAGTGGCCCTATAAACGTGTTACGAAACACTTAGATGAGAGTGATATGGACGAAAAGGAAAGGATCTGGCATGACACTATGCGGCCTACTTGGGGACCCAACGGCACTCTAGTGTTTGCCGCCACACCAAGCGCTTCGCCCTTTGGGCGATCAAGCCGTATAAGTGAGAAGAACGGGCTAATGACTGTCATGAAAGGTGGCATCGTTTCAGAGTCCCAGGACATTCGTATTGCTAAATTCACCAATGAGGTATGTTCAATATCCGCCGTGATCCAGACGAACAGGCGTTAACTCGGTATTTAGATGTCAGCTAAGGCTATCGATGTCCATTCTAAATTAGCACAAGTCCATCTCATCGATAATGTGCCAACGGTAGAACTTGATCCGAAAACCAGCCTCAAGGACTTCTGTGTCAGCAGCAGTGCGAAAAACTCTGCCGAAGAGCATGAGAAACTTGTTTGGGAGCTTGCCAGTGTCTTGTTTGACAATGTCAAGGTACCTACTGATCTCCAGAGCTATCCCAACGTTTCCGAAAAAATTCGCCGCGAGAACCTGTCTCGCCTATGGGAACAGATGGTGGATGATCAGACCAACAAAGCTATCGCCATGGCCGGCTCGAGTGAGGAGAAAGCTCTGGCTTCTTTATCAGGTCATCGTATCGCCGAGGCTTGTAAACATCTTCTAGAAGGGAAGAATTTCCGCCTGTCCACGTTGGTCTCCCTTATTGGAACAAGCGATGAAGTCAAGAAAGACATGAGGGAACAGGTCAAGGAATGGCAAGAAGCAAACGTGCTTTCTGAGTTCTCTCAGCCAATAAGAGCTCTATACGAAATGCTCAGCGGAAATGTATGCGCATGTGAAGGCGCCAAAGGTGCATTGGAGAATCGCATGGAATCATTCATCATCTCCCGACGGTTCGGTCTCAACTGGCAACAAGCCTTTGGCTTGAGGCTCTGGTACGCGACCTCGCCAGACAGCAGCGTAGCGGATGCGGTACAGAAGTTCCGGGAAGATGTTGAACAAGATAAAGAACTACCCCCTATAACATGGTTCTTCGAAAATGGCATCAAAAGCATCTGGAACGATCCCAATGCTGACCAACGAGAAGACCTCCTATGGGGGCTTCTACGTCTATACTCAGACAGCGAGACGGATCTCGAGGCAGTTCTACGACCGGAAAATTCACAGTTATCACCACTCGACTACCGTCTCTGTTGGCAACTAGGACAAGCCCTAACCTCTGTTGGTCGGGTCTCGTTTGGAAAAAACGCAACAGAAAAAGCGGACGCCGCTACTATTGCTTTTGCCTCCCAGTTAACAAACGAGGGCAGTTGGTTAGAAGCAATATTTGTTTTGTTGCATCTGACCGACCCAGACGCGAGATCCAAAGCGATCCAAGAACATCTCTGCAGACACGCTGGCTTGATAGGGAATGAAGACTCAAGTAGTTTTGTGAAACTAGTCACAGAATTCAAGATTCCTACAACGTGGATCTGGCATGCGAAAGCGCTGTTCGTCCGCAGCGTCAGAAAAGATCCAGCTGCCGAAGTTCAGTGTTTGCTGCGTGCAGAGTCGTGGGCTGAAGCACATCGTACTTTCATCAAGGAAGTTGCCCCGGCCGCCATCATCGAACGCGATTATAATGCTTTAGCAGATCTTCTCCAGCAGTTTGAGGGCCGCCATACTCAAGTTCCTGACTGGAATGTTGGTGGCGAGATCTACAAGGCCTTCTTGCAGCTCCTGGGCTGCCAGCGACGCGCTGAGACACCCTCACAAATGCTGGTTGATGGTCTACTCGAGGGCTTACCGGCAATGCACGGCAATATGCCTGAGGCCGGCATTACAGAATATGCTGCTCTAACGGAGATGGCTGCCGAGGTAGCTAAGGTGGTAGCCGGTATGGCCAAAGCTGGTGAGGTAAGTAACGCCTTTTATTCTTGCTCAACGTAGAAATATACTTACTCGTGCAACTAGATGGAACATAAGCGTATCCTACAACTTCCTCTTACAGAGGATGTCTTACTAAAGCATTCAAGAGATTTGGCTTGGTCAAACTACACGGCTGTTCTGGCAGGTCATTAGGAGGAACCCCTCAGGACATATGATGTTAACATGGAATGGGAGACCGGCATGGAAGTTTGATGAAGCAGGGTGTATAGGATATGTAATGCAAAAGAGAAACGGATGGACGTCAGCCCCCGCAAAAAAGTAATCTTCATTTTTTTTTCTTTTGCCTTTTGTTGTTTATTTGGGCATACACGATCACGATTACGATCGTCTGAAAGAAGGTATGAGGGACTAGGGAGGCCGGCCAATTGGGAGGACACGGAAGAAGCTAGGAGGCAAAAGAGGGGAGAGAAATATCTACGCAGAGGATGGATTGATTTATTTGGTATGGTGCGGAAAGGGGATGCCAGGGGACGGGGAAGAAATATCACGCGATGTGGCATTTGTTCAGACCTCGTTTTTTTCAGCCCATTTGCTCCCAACCCTTTTACCATGCATGTATAGTAGTAGCTAGTAGGTAGTAAAACGTCATTAATACCCTGCAAAGATATGTCTATGTGTCTTTATATGTGTTTTACTAATGGTATTAGCCACGATAATTATCTCACGAAAGAGTCTATTCTATGCGCTGCAAGCCTAGTGATCTGATTACCATGGGCTACCAGGATATGAGTAGGAAAAAGTATCCTATTCTTGATAAAAGCTATTTAGTTGGTTCATGTTGTGGCCAAGAGGAGCCTCCAAAACCGGTCTATCGGGTGGTGGCCGGAATTCACCATCACATCGTTCCCTGACTGACCGTTCGATATACATATCCAGCAAGAACAGAACAGAGGATGAAAAATGTATTATTAGATACAGACGCTTAAAAAAATAGACTAGTTGGTTTACCCTTGTTGTTGGCCGGTTGATATTAGACATTCTTTAGCCGCAAAGAGACGACAAACGCAACTTCAAAGAGTATAGCAAATAAACGTCAATGAATAGGTTTGCTTCGGCAAGATATCACGAGGAACTCGCAACAAGGCTCGGGCAGTAATACAGGTACCACGGAAGAGGTTAGAACAGGAAGACTATACCAGAACACCATGGCTTCTAACAGGAAACTGTCTCGTTGTACGAGAGAGGGTTTGCTGTCGTCGTATGACTACTGGGACTTGATATCGTAACTCCAGGTACATGTGATTCGACTTAGAAACTCGGTTTGGCCGCAAAAGGCATATATGGCGTGCGTATATATAACCTCCCCGATCCCTAATATCCCATCTCTCTCTTTCTGCTTCATTCATCAGTATTCTCTCAACAAGTACGCAATCTAATACCACTACTTTCACTCGGTAACAGACCCGAATTCTTCAGATCACTCCAAAAAAACGATACCAATCCACAGCAACCTACCTACTCCCTCTCCATACAAAGCTCTAAAAAACATTAAAAAGAAGTAGAGCAAAAAAGAAAAAATGTGCCAAGTCAGACGTCTCGTGTGTCCTGTCCACAAGAAGGTCAGAGGGCACATCCTGATACGGTGCGACAAGACGAACCAGAGTCTGAAGCGACAGACGTATTACACGTTCAATAAGGAGCCGTACCTCTCCGCCGAGGAGGGCTGCGACGAGGCACCAGATGTATACCCTGGAGCTGAGGAGCTCCCCGGCTGCCCCCCGCCGAATTTAAATAGCGACTTAATGACTGCATGCGGGCAGCTTATATAATGATTTGGGCTAAGGGGAGCATGAAGAGGAAAGGGGGAAGTTTTCTCTAGATCGAGAATATGTTGAAGGTCTTAAAGAAAAAGGGAAGGGGGAATGACCACAAACGACGACTGCGTGCTATATTGGTTCATGTTCCCTGCTGGTTATACAGAAGGGGGGTGTTGATGATAATCAACGTTTTTACAAGGGGGAAATAGAGTAAACTAAATCTACAATATCATATTTCATTTTTCTTTCGAATTCCAAACTTCCACTGTACATGTTAATTTTTGTTTCCCTAGTTATCCCTTTGCTGCTTTCCTCCTCTTTCATGATACAGGCGTATAATATCCCATATACCTCTCTCGTCCAGTCTTACCTTTCAGCTACTTACCTCTCTTTCGTACTAAGTAACACGATGACCGAAGTCCGTGTGTAAATATAAGATATTACAAAATCCCACCCAACCCCTTTTAGTAAGCCTCGTTCCTCAGTTACGGACCACAGACGCTCTTGAAGGTCACATGGCAAAAAAAAAAATTCAGTCTTCAGTAACCCTTTCGAAACGTAGATAGAGCGAATCACTCTTCGGGTGCCCTGTGTATGCATCCGTGGGCTCGGCGCCCTTGTCGTCGACGATGTGGCTCGTGTAGTTAGTATATATGGCCGCGACGGTAAGCTTCATGGCTAGCGGCAGGGAGAGCAAGTTAGTGACAATATAAAAAAGAAACAACAGAAAAGAAACACCTTTGTTAATGTCTTCCAAGACGTAAGCGCAACAGTGCTTTGGGCGGATTTTTGTTTTCCTTTCTTTCCCCCTTTTTGTCCCCAACCCCCCGATAATCAACTATACTAAGTCAAGCAACTCACCATGCATAGCGAAGTTCGACCCGAGGCACATCCTGCCGCCGCTGGAAAACCCCCAGAACTGTCGGTGGACCTCTCTCTTTCTCCCTTCCTCGCCGCTGGGCACCAGCCAGCGCGTGTGGTCCCACGTCTCGGGGTCTGGGAACACCTTCTCGTCGCGGTGCAGGTTGAACGCGGACGCCGAGACGCGGACCCCGCCGGGGACCTCGTAGGGGCCGATGCGGCACTACAAACAACACCGGGAAGTCAGTACCTAATTGGCATACTCGGGGTCCTGCTCTTCTACCATCTCGGGAGTCCTAAACCCAAAGAGGGGATAGGGGGGAGGGGAAGGGGGCAGAAATGAACTCACAGCCGGCGCGGGCGTGACCCGCGGCTCCGGACCCCCGGCAGGCGCGTACCGCCGCACCGTCTCCACGATAACGGCGTCGAGCAGGGGCAGCGCGTCGAGCTGCTTCGGCGCCGGCAGGGCCACGCAATCCCCCCCGCGGAGCCGCATGTCGGGCTGCAGCTCGCGCAGCTCGGCGCGCAGCTGCCGCTGCAGCCCGGGCGACCGCGAGAGCTGGTGCGCGAGGTACGTGAGCGCCACGCCGGTGGTCTCCTGGCCGGCGAGCACGTGGTCGAGGACCTCGGAGGCGACGGCGAGCTCGGCGGGCGGTTCCCCTTCCTTCGCGAGGCCGGAGAGCAGCGCGCGGACGACGACGGGGTCGTCGGCCGTGTGCAGGGAGGAGGAGGACGACGACGAGCGCAGGTGCCGCAGCGCGGCGTCGCTGTGCGCTTTGCACCACGCTTCGAGCTCCCGGTTCGCGCCGCCGACCCAGCCGGGCGTGAGGCTGATGCCCAGACGCGCGAGCGCGCGCGAGACCCGCGGCAGCTCCTGCGCGAAGAACTCGTGCCCTTTGCGCGTGGAGTACAGGCGCAGCCAGTGGTCCCGCAGGGCCTGGTGCTGGATGAAGTTGGCGCCGCGCCGCAGCCCGAAGCAGTACGCCGAGATGAAGTCCATGGCGACGGCGCAGAAGAGCGAGTGCACGTCGATGCCGTGCGGGATCTGGCTCGCCGACATGGAGGCCTCTAGCAAGGGAACGAGCCTCGAGTTCAGGATGATGTCTGCTTGGGCTGCGAGGGAGGGTGAAGAGCTGATATACGACTTGGAGTAGACGTGGGACACCATCCGTTTTCTGATGGAATGCTGCTTGGAGTGGACTGAGGAGAACATGCACGGAACCCTGGATTTATTTAGCACTAACTAGGTCGATGGACATATATATGAAGCTACAGGATAACAGAAGAAATGCGCACCCATAGTTATCGAAAACAGAATACCACTCATGCTTATCGAAGCCCCCTTGGTATACGGTCTTGACCCCCTCAATACTATTGATGCTTAGCTCATTAGGACCGATCCTAACGATGGGCCCATGTTGTTTATGAGCTGTATACAAGGTACGGTTCTCCCGGCTCCTGAACCTCGCCCAGAGGATCCAAGCTGGCGAGACAGAACAAGACCAGTGTGCCGCGGGGATCTTCCTTAACGGGGATACGAATGCGGGGTGAAGAATGTACCAGTAGATGAAGACCAAAAGGGGGAGCACAATAGCTGGGGATGTAAAGAGACTAGAGCCATCGCTTATAGTGGCCATGCCTAGTTAACCAGCTGACTTCTCTGGATAGGAAGAAGAAGATGAATGATGCTACGGCAGTCAGTCAGCCAGGGAAGATTCGAAAATATAAGTGTGAAAGTGAGTTGTCCAGAATCGAGATATAAATAATAGCAGACCCGGATAAATGAGATAAGGTAACATAACATAGATAGTTAAGAGTAAGAGAGAACACTCAAGGAGAGTGGTGATAACGGTGGCATCTTCCCCGGGTCCATGTTTTGAACAACACAAAGGTCATACTTCAAAAAGGGGGGGATTAATGGAGTCAAGGCCCAAGTGTACAGTATAGGAGATAACCTCTTATAGACCATACAGGAGAAGACATGACATATAAGAGGAGATATGTAGTAGTCGGGGTCTGTGTGTATATTGCAATAAGGCGAATAAGACTTAATCCAAGTTAAAATGGTGCAATGACGTAAAAGTAGCTAATCAATCAATCAAAAGGTAATCTGTACGTGACTCTCTGTGCCTATCCTTATCCTGTCACCATCATCCCTGAACCTAATCAATCCCCTCCATCCAATCCCATCCAATCCCACGCCGTCTCCTATGCAGCTATGCTATCTCATCCAATCCCCGTTCGATTCCAAATGCAAAGTCCAATGAAAGTGAACTTTGTCTTACAAACCATATGCAGGTATCCTTTGAATCCATATGTACCTCTCTACCTACTTCGTACACCTCAATACAAATACAATACTCAATAGATGACTCTTAATTTTTTGATCCTTTTTCTTAAACCAAAGTACACACAAGTTCTCTCGACTTGACCCACTGTAAATTGTTGACTTGGAGGTGGCGTTTTCTTTTCTTTTTCTTTTTTTTCTTCATGCAACTTTGAACTCGTACATAATTTTCAACATCATCCATTGGTAACCCCGAATCTATTGAAAAAAGAAAAGAAAAAAAAAGAAACGAAAAGGAAAAGGGATCAAAGCCCAAATAAAACCCAAAGCCCCCCGAAAAGAATCACAGTTGTGACAACGTTTTTTATTTATTTATTTTGGGGTCAAGCTTCTACTTCTGTAGCCAAACTGCATCCGCCACGTTTACACGATAGATCTTGCTAAGGTTAGATAAATAGGTAAACTTATAGGTTATAGGTGTATACCTTAGCTACCTTGGTGGACACATCCCAAGAGAAAGGCAGAGGCAGGATTTCTTAAGAAGCATTGAATTGACACCCAAGATTTCTTTTTCATTTACAACTTATACAACTTATACAATTCATACAATACACATACCATGCACACCATGCACACCACACACATGGTATCCCTAGGCCTAAACGAGCCCTCGAGGCTCGACACTCTACCTACCGATGTCCTACTAGTCGTGCTCTCATATCTGGACACAGCTAGGAGCTTTGCCTGTCTAGCAGCAACCTGCAAAGCTTTGAACCAGCTGGTGAAGGCAAACGGGTGGCGGATATTTGTGACCACATATTTCCACAGCCTTTCACTACCCACCGTCAAGTCTGACGATGGATGGAAGCACCTTGCGAAAACCCTCACTTTGCAATCGCGCGAGTGGGAGAGACGGGCATTTGTCTTCCGCGCCATGGCGCCCATAGACAGGTGCCATGCACCACCCGGCCGCGGACACCGCCGCATCAATGTTGTACTGTCCGTGTCTTCGTCCCAGTCCATACCGGGAAATGTAATTGTGGACGCACATTCCCGGCACGAGGGTGTTATTGAGAAAGAACTCGTCGTCTGGGGCTCGGGCGAAGACATCGTCGCCCGTGTCCGGCAGAGAGATGGGGCCTTTGTTCAAGCTGAGGCGTGGCACACCCATAAGGGTATACCATCAGGTTACCGCCCGGGCAAGGATGACACCACATGCATATCCATAATGAAAGGGCCGAATCTGGCGAGAGACGACAGTCCCCGAGCTCTCGTCGGCAGGGCCAATGGTGATCTACGCATGCTCTCTATGAGGGGTAAAAACTTTGGTGAAACTCTCATGAGATTCGACCCGCCAACGCCATCTACCCCGGAGGAGAACGTTATAGAGCAGAAAGAAATTCAAGCACTAGACTACTGTGACCGTACTGGCATCCTCGCGGCAGGCACCAAGGAAAATATCCTTCTATACCCCCTTAGTAACCAGGATAATGCGTACCTAGGAGAACCTGAGAGAATGGAGGAAGAGGAGGAGGAGGATGACGATGACAATGGTGACGATAACACTCAGGACGATGCCAAGGGTCTACCTACCAAGCCTCTTCACTCTATTTCCCTGAAAGACGCACCTGGAACTGTGCCCTTTGAGTTTATCCGATCCGTCAAGTTCGTCAACCGGGACACCATAGCCATCTCTCTGAATAAGAGCTACAAGCCGATATACTACTGCCACGTGAGCCCCACCGGGCTTTCCCTCTCTTCGCCACCCTCCAGCAGCGCCGCCGCCACTGACGCTCTACATTATGGTGACGATGACGGTGACGACGAACACGCATCCCTCCGGTCTGGGGGACCCCCCACCGTCCGCGCCCTCCTCCCGATCGACACGAGCTCGTGCGCCGGGTCCGGCGGCGCCTCCCTCCTGAGCAGTTGGGACGACGGCACGATCCGGCTCTCGGACCTGCGCACGCCCAACGCCACCGACCGGATCTACCAGGACAACTTCGATGTGTCGACGCCGATCAACGCGCTGGTCTCGTACGGGGTGGAGCGCTTCGTCGCCGGCAGCGCGCACTCGCAGATGATCAAGATCTTCGACTTCCGGTTCCACCACCAGTATGCGCAGTCTTCTTCGTTCCCTAGCAGCAGTGGTAGCAGTGGCAGTCGTGTTTGGAACCAGCGGTACTTCCACACCGAGGGCCTGCGCTGCGGCCCCGATGCTCCGCACCCCATGCCCAAGCCCCCCACCGTCGTCCCTCCCCCGGCCTTCCTCGGCGACAACACCCCCCGCTGCGACCACGCCCGCGGCATCGTGTGCCGCTGGCACGTGCTCGCGCGGCACGACTTCTACCGCCCCAACTGCAACCTGTACCTCCCCGTGCTGAACCAGAACTACCACGGCTTCCGCAACACGAACAACGTCAGCTCGCCCGTGTACTCGCTCGCCCGGCCCTCCGACACGTCGCCCGCGCTGTACGCGGGGCTCTCGGGCGTGCTCGTCGAGCTCACGCTCAAGCGCGCGAACAGCTTCACGCCGCCTCCGTTCGCCGCCCCTCCCATCCCCAACTACGCCACCACCACCACCACCAACTTCTTCAACCTCGACTTTGCCACCAACAGAAGCGCTTTCGGCGCCGATCTCATCCCGCCCGACGCCGATGTCTTCGACGGCTGCAGCAGCAGCGCCATAGCCGGCGTCAACACCGCCCTCCCCGGCCGCGACGCCACCCACGACGTCTTCAGCGGCTGGCTCTCCGCCCTGGAGACCGGCGACGGCTCCGCCGTCACCGACGTCTCCAAGTGCCAGTCCGTGCCCAACATCCGCCGCCAGTCCATCCGCCGCCTCGGCGGCGGCCCCCAGCGCCTGCCCGCCCGCTCCCATAGGCTCGATGAGTGGCTGCAGCTGCCCACCGAGCTGTCGGGCCCGGGCCCGGTTACTTCTGCCCCTTCTGCGGCTTAGAGCTAAGATTGGGCGAGTGGGGTGGCGAGGGAGAGAGAGAAGAGGGGGGGAGGGGGTGAAAAAGAAGAAGAAGAAGAAGACGATGAAGTTAGAATTTAGAAGAGGAAAGAGAAAAAGAAAAAAGAAAACCTAAGGTGAGGGAGGGAAAGGAAAGGGTGAGAAGGCCTAGGCCTAGGCCTAGGTATTGTCGGTGATTCGTGTAAAGAAGAGAGAGAGCGAAAGGGAGGATGAAAATCATATGTTGATGGAGGGTTAGTAGGGCCGTGAGTGTGTTTTCTTTCAGTCATGACGAATAACGAGGAGGTGATTACAGTGTGTTATGCTACGCTTGTTCTTTTTTTTTTCCCTTTTCTCCTTTCTCCTTTCCCCTTTCCTTCTCCGTTTTCCCCCTCTATCGACTCTTTGTCTTTCCCGTGGCGGCGCGCGTGTGTGCAAGTTTACTTCCCCTTCCCCTTCTCCTTCTCCTTTCCTTATATAACGAAGCTCATGTTATACGGTAAGCTAGCTTATCTAGCTAGCCTTTTTCCTTCTTCTCAGTTTCTATCCGTGCGATGACATAACGATATTCTTTCTTTCTTTCTTTTTTCTTTCTTTTTTTGGGAACTTGTTTCCCTCTCCTCTCCTTTTAGAGAGGGGTTTTCATTTTATACAAGGCTACAAGGACAGTGAGCGTATGTGTGTTTATATCGAAATAAAAAAATAGTAGAGCCGCGATAACAGACAGGCTTCCCAATCATGGTTCCCCCCTTCTCCCTTTCTCCGTGTCTAGACATGAAAACACGTACAGCAAATAAATTAGTCGAAGAAGACGTAAATGATGGGGTAATCTGCTGGCTAATCAAGGCTGGTTAACGACTTAGCATTGTATAGGTACCTATTGCCAAATATGTTTACCTGTCTGTAGGTAGGTAGGTAGGTAGGTAGGTAACCCATGTAGGCGAGATACAATATCCCTATCTGCAACATCAACCACCCCCTACCACCTACCTACATGTGCGGCCAAATCAAGAAGCACCATACGTATCATACACATCCCGTCGAAAAGACATGAAGCAAAAACCAAGTTAGGTAGGTAGTCTCAAAATAATTATGTCGAAATGGTCAATCGCTGTTTACTTCTATTGTCTATTTTATTATAATTTTGTCTATCATATATGCATTTATTCTTTTGTTTCTGTTCTGTGGCCCTATTCTACACTACTGCTGTAATCTAGACGCTCAATATGGCTACAAGAGAAGGTCTACTTACAACCTAGGGAAACCCTAGGCTCGATAACCAAATTAGCAGAGAAATCAACAAGAGCAAGCAAAGGCTCGTTATTACTAAGTAAGCAATGGAACGTCGTGTCTGTGTCTGCTATCAAAAAGAATCTACGGCGTCATCTTCCAGAAAAAAAGAATGTTGTTGTTCTGGTTCTTTTCTTCTTCTCTCCTCTTTTACACCTGCATTTTCACTCAAATTTTCCCGATCTTCTTAATTTTCCGCGAAACTTCTGTGACGATAGACCTCGAAAAAAATAAAGAAGGGGGAAAAGAACAATCTCTAGTTTGGATCAATCGAAAGCTTGCACCCCCTTACGAAGACAAATCTCCCCGTTGTTGATCAAGAACAAATACCACCAGCCTCAATAGTAGCACTCAAACTGACCCACGCAAAATCGCGGAATGAGATAGCAGAATGAAAGGGGGAGAAAGGAGAGACAGGAACAAAACAACAGCACGACACATGCCTACCTAGTTTCACCACTCAGCTGTCTCAAGACGACTCATTACGAAACCACATCGTCCTTCACACTCTCTACTGCTTTCACCTCATCTCCCGTCTCTTTCTTCTCAATCCCCTCTTCTATAATCGACTCTCCAGCAGTGTTCGTCGCGAGTGTTTTAGTCTCTTCAACGGTTTCTTGATTCTCTCTTGGTTCAGATGCATTAGAGGTCTCTTCTGTCCCAGTAGGGATTGTTTCCGCTGGCTTTTCTTGAAGGGGTTCCTCGGTCTGAGTTTTATCTGTCGTAGGTTCCTCCGGTTTCGTTTCCTCAACCTTGATCTCTTCGACCTTGGGCTCTACCGTCTTGGATTCTAGAGATGGATCCTCCGGTCCGAAATCATCTACCGTCATGGTGCCTTCTTCATCGATACTCCATAGTGTGCGGGTCATAGAAAATGTGAGAATGGGCTTGCCATTGATGGTGGAGGCAGGAGGAGGGGCGGATGGTGTAGTGCTCTGGCTGGCAGCCTTGGTCGGTGCTCTTCTTTGGGGACCACGAGCACGACCTTTCCGTGCATCTGATAAAGGAGCTTTCGGTTTCTCCTCATGAACTTCCTCACTCGGGGCTTCCTCCTTCTTAGGGGCTTGAGGTCCCAGACGTAGACGATTATTCAAGTCGGACATGAATCCTGCCTGAAGTGAGGCAATCTTCCCTCCCATAGGTCTAGCTGGCACTGGCGGCTTGGGCTTTGCCGCTGATTCGGGTTCCTTAGATTCTGAGGCTAGCTTGGCCGGCCGAACTGGGATTTGGGGCTTGGGGCGTTCCGGAATCATAGGTTTTGACGTGGAGTCGTCTCCCGATCCTTGCTTCTTAGGGCGAGGAGGAATTGCGGCCTTCTGGGAAGTTGGAGGTTCTATTGGGGAATTGGCAGCTTCTTCCTCTTCGGCGGATTGTGGGGTAGAAACAGTGGTAGTGAATTGGAGTGAATCTGGTGTATCTTCCCAGACGTCTCGGCTTGGAAAGCGGCGACCCATGCTGGGCCGTACGGGAAGCTCCTGGGTAACATGAGCTTGATGTCCAGCCCACGTCGGCTTTTGTTGCCGATTAAGGAAGCCATCAGGATTGGTGGCCTCCTTCTCAGCGAGTTCCTCTTGTCTTCGAGCAAAAGCCTGAGCAGCTGTCTCGCCTTCCCGTGGGGTCACATCCATAGCTGAACTTTGCGGTTTTGATTGAGCCTGAGATATCTCTGGAGTCGAGACTTCGGCAGTGGTATGCACGCTGTTAGGTGCATCTTCCCAGATATCCTGACTGGGAAATCGCTGGCGACGCTCTTCCATTTTCTTAGCCTGGATTGCTTCTTTCTCATCTTCCGGGAACAAAGGCTCGTACTCCTCAACATCTTCCAAAGGAGTCGAACGCACATCCACCGGAGGTGGGCTATAGATACTAGCCGGACGGCTAGTGGGACGGCTCTTGGGCTGTTCTATCTCGAAGGCACTTCCGTGGCGTTCATGAGGAGGCACAACAGCCGGCTGAAGCTCATACGGAGAAGCGCCCTTAGCGACTTCATCCGAGGCTAGAATCGGCTGGGCCTGGCTACTACTGTGAGCACCTTGACCTTCGGCAGGGCCCTCATCCCCATATTTAAGGTAGCCCTTATGAGCTGGCTCGTCGACATGGATTACCCCATCTGATCTGGCACTATTGCCCTCATCGACGGTCTGATCAGACTTCAAAGGAGATGTGTGGCCTTCAGTTTTAGGCACGGGCGAAGAAATCCGCGATGTGTATTCCTCGGCTGCTTGATACCCTACCTGTTCACTGGGGGTGCCCGCGTATCCGCTAGACGTACCTGTGATTGATGGTTAGAAACACTCCAAAGTTTGTTGGTTGTCTGCATTACCAAAACCGGTCCCACGACTAGCGGTGTCGCGCACGATCTTATTGAGGTCCTCGCTACTCATAGAGTAATCCTTGACACGGTTGTGCAGGTGATTATACGTCTCCTTGTGCGCAAGCTCAGGGTGCTTCTCGTAGTAAGCCTTCTCCAGCTTGTCGGTAGACGCAACACCATGACCGTGAAGGCCATAGCTACCAGGTGGCAGATCACCAAATCCGCTGCGAGAGCTGGTCTTACGAGTATGATGACGACCGTCGACGCTAGGAGCTCGTGTTGGGGCAGGAGATGGTGCTTGCACATCACCGGCGTTGACCAGCATGGGGACTCGCTGTCCAATCTCGGGGATTCCGTGCTCGTCTTCGGTGTGACTCTCGCTATGATGAGAAAGCTGGCTTGCAGTACTGGGCTTCTTCCTCAAGCTCCGGTTCGCGGAATGAAGCTGGTCTTCGCTGCTGGGTCGGCCAATGCCAAAGGCGGCGGCCCTGTCCGAGTCGGTGCGGGTCACAGCTGCAACCCGCTGCTTGGCGCTCTGGGCAGGCATGGTAGGCTTCGGAGCATACAGCTTGAGGTTTTCGCCAACGGATCGAGTCTGTTCCGGAGTACCAGCCTGGGCAGTGCTCTCGCCAGACGACGAGGCCAGCCCCTCGATAGCAACTGCATATTCCTGTCCTTCTTGGCCAACACCGGGCATGTCAACGCTCGTAGAGCGTTGTATCGACTCGCCGAGGTGGCTCTGGCTACGACGGACGCTCTGGGGAACAAAGGGGTGCTCATTGAGAGGTGATGGAGCAAAGCGGTCGGGATTAGGAGAAACAGAGCGGTTGAACTTCCTCGAAGGACGAGGAGGAACTAGAGGAGCGTTGGGATTACTGTCCTGGCCCCTGGAGGGACGAGGTGGGATAGCTGGTGTTGATTGCATGGTGGCAGCAGACATGTCGAGGAAAAGAAGAGAAAAGGAGGAAGAAAGAAGCAATGATTTGTTAGCTCAGGTGTAGTGCCAGGTGTTTTGGTCTGGGGTCCGGTCTGTTGGCCTGATGTTTGGTATGGAGCCGGTGACAGTGTGAACTAAATTCGGGTAACAAAAAGAAAAAGAACGGAAAAAGCACGTCAGTTACCAAGTTCCATAGCAAGGGGAGTGAAGAGGGGGGCGGGGAGGTAGGCTGGGTGTATTAGACGGTGGGGACTAGAATAAATCATTGACAAAAAAAATAGGAGAGGGAGGACAAGTTCAGTAGTAGGGAATGGAATAATTATATAGGCATTGATAAGATCAGCCTGGATAAATATCTCGTCCCACCATACACGTATTGTGCTGTCAGGTTGAATTGGTGTAGTATTAGAAAACCCCCCCGAAAAAAAAAAAAAAAAAAAAAAGAAAGAAAGAAAGAAAGCTGAACTCCCACGAGATAAGGGTTTCTTTGGGTTTTAGGGTCTTTACGTACCGCATAAAAGGTCGTAGTTAACACACAAAACCTTAGGTAGGTAGGTGTGTAACCTACTAGGTCCAGGTATGTAATTTGAGTTTGGGCGTTGACTGATCTAATACGGTACGGGCACTAGGTAGTAACTGGTACCAGCAGTGGTGCTGGCAGTGGCACTGATCGGTAGGTACTTGGCGACTTGTGATAGGAGTCGTCTCGTTTAAAAAAATATGTAAGGTATGGATACGTGGTTATCGACCTTAGCACGCAGCAGCTAAGGACTACCACTTCTTGTCTTTGGGATTGGATTCTTCGAGTCCTGGCTTATCTATCTATCTCTGTCAGTCTTCTTCGCTTTTTTTTTCTTTTCCTTTTTTTTTAAGCGGTGAAGGTATTTAATAAAAATAAAAGAAACTAATGATAAGCTTGTGCCTTAAGGGAAGTTGGGTGAAGAATTTGAGATAAAAGAAATAGACAACATCCTCAGAAATGGATAAGGAGGGGTGTTACCACCATGTGGATCCAATAACCAAGTTGTGTCAAGCATCCACTTGTTTGCTTTTTTCTTTTCTTTTCTTTTTTCCCTCTTCTATTCTTCTAAGTGTAAGGGTGCAGAGTGTAGAGACTGGAATTGAAGTGACCGGAGGAAGATTGAAGAGTTTAAGTCAGGTTAGATGAATGGTTGGAAGAGGGTAAGTATAGGGATAGGTCAAAGTATAAAACCAACAGAAAGGAAAATAATAAGGTTCAATCAATGACAGAGGGATACTAAAAAAAAAGTCTAATGCCATACCGGGTCTGGACCACTTACACGTCAATTGATATGTTGAAATACGGAATGTACGACTTGGCTAGGCTTGTGTAGTATGGTTACTATTTTCTGGTTGGGGAATTGTAACAAGACGATACAAAGATGAAATAAATAAAGAACCAGATCAAACAGGAATTGCTTCGGGAAATGGGTTAGTTCGGTTTACTTAAAAAGGCTTTGGGTTGGATTCAAGGTACGTAATTCGATGAAGCGACTTGAGGTCAGCACGAATCACGATGATGGTATGAAAACCTCGAGGGCGTCGGGTGACTTAAATACTTTTTAGGGATTGTCAAGGTAAGTAGCTAGCTACTGTACCAATGCAAGCCAGGTCAGTTTTCACCGTCATAGAAATCCGTTCCTAGATAATGTCTATTACAGGTAGGTTACAGGTAGGTTAGCTATGAGCAAATATCACTGCCCCTCGCCGACAACAGGGATGCATGTCTCCCATTCATCTTGAGTGCCCCTCTAAAAGAAACTGTAAGCAACAAACGTCAGGCTACATACATACTGTGCAAACGGGTTTCCTAGTACGTACCTGGGGACCTATGTTATCCTAGGTACTTATGTATGTAATGCCCACCGTAGGCTCACCTGCCGGGTAGATCGGAACTTGCTTAACGTACTTAACGGATAGCGAGCCCTGTGACCGTTGAAAAACCTAGACTAGGTTAAAACTTTTTGTGTTGCAAGATGTCATGAAGCGTTTACAGGCCCTGACCTGACGGTCATCGCGATCGATCTGCGTTTAACTTCAAGGTAGTCGAGGCGGAAACGGAGCTAACCTATAAGTTATCGATAGCAACCTGCCGGGGCAAGGTACACGTCTCGTTTGTGCATCGTTACCCCTGGAAGCTCCATGTGTCAGATGGACCAATGACTGCGTCGCAATAGTCAATAGCCTAGGCTCTGTAGGCGGGGGAGGGACAGAGGGAGAGAGAAAGGACGGAACAAGGACACGAGGGGATGATGCCACACTTTTGTTTAAGCGGGGTTGCCCCTCGTTTTAGCGTACTCATTATGCACGAAAGCGTGGCTTTTCTGACTGACTGACTGCTATCGTTTACTGCTACGCTACTAAAGGAAGATCATCATCGACTTGCAAGAACGAGTTGCAACCTTGATGCAAGTGATCAGTTACACCGTAAGTTCCTTTACGGGTATCCTTGTCTGAATCTACCTTTTCCTACGCTGCGTGAACTACAATTTCATCCAGGTCAACCTTACTTTAGTATTGTTGAAACAGACTGACTCCTTACATGACATGATCTACCCAAATCACCATAGTGAGTGTATTGTGTATAAGTGAGAGGAGGCCAATACTGACATTACTCAAAATAACCCCTGAACCTATATTTTGATTTTTAGTTATGATGCAGCATGCGGTGTAGTTTTACGATACTCTGTATGTATGTGTGTAAAATTCTCCGCTCGTGATCACGTTTCGTGTAGTGGTAAGGTCTAGCTGCATCTCGGTAGATCCAGAACTGTCTAGCGACGGTCACAAATCTAGACAAGTTTTTTTTTCCCCTATTCTATTCTCTCCCATACGTCTCGAGAATTCTAAAGTTTAGTCTGTGGCATGATCCCAGCTGAAGAAAAAAAAAACTTTGCACAGTTTGCCTGATAGATAAAGCTATTGACTATCTACAACTAATATATGGGGTACTAGGTAGATAAGTTCCAATGTTCATGCTTGACAGTTCTATAAAGTAACAAATATAATACGTACTATGCAACGGCCATGAAAACGTAAGAGACGAGGTCATCCTTACGTTAGGTGCTCAGCGGGTAAGCAGCTAACGTGCATAGTAAAAAGAACGGCGTCGAGAACGTGTCCACACTTCGCCTACCTTGATATCCACCGGTGAGTATGCGGGAGAACGAAAGGGCTGGCTATTCGACGCCGTCTCTTGGCTATGCACTATCGTGGGATCATGGATTCGAATCACCCTCAGTGGTCGCATTCACGATACCTCCGCCACTTAAAACATACAACATTGTGAGCCCGGCAAAAATAGCGAGTGAGCATTATGAGAAACCAGAATACCCCGACAGCGAAAAGTACGGGGTCTTCACTATAGATCCCGTATCTAGAAACTGTTATATATATATCCGTCAAGTTCTAAACACAGATTCTACCTACAGCTTAGAAGTGAGTAGCAATGTACTATCCTCGAGCCATATTAGTAAATCTTGTGTAAATGAATAATAAATTAGCTAGCCCTCAGGTCAAGTCAAGGGGGGAGCTAAATATTGAGAAGGGGGGGGGATACAAACAGGTCGAACAGCAAATATGTACGACCACTTGTTATCGAGGGGAAGTAATGAAAGAGAAGAAAAGAAAAAGCAATGGAGACAAATCCCAGTGGAAAACTGAGGTTTCGTCATTAATGCAACCCAGAAAAGTAAGAACAGCAGAAAGAAAAAGAAAAGAAATTCTTCCCCACGATCTCCGGGCTCTTGGCTTTTATAACTGAGACTGCATATCTGCCTGGTAAGTAGTTGTATTGAATGACCTACCTGCATGTTTACCACTTTCCCTCCTTACTTCCTCTAAAAATTAAACCTATTCTTACTGAAAAGGGGATATATATATACATCAATGCTAAATTGGAAGATAGGGGCTCTTAATCTGAAACCTACCTAGGTACTTACCTTTTACTCTAATACACAACCGACTACAAATACGTATGCGTGCTGGTATCGATGTATGTACATACATCCACAACTGGAAACGGGAATAGAACTTCGATCAAGTCCCATTACTCCAAAACTTAACTTTACTATTTCACTCTACCTTACATGTAAGTCTAGGTAGGCATGTACACACATATATACCTCGACACCTACATACTTACCTACTACTACCTACTTAACTCACTCTCCTTGACTCCAATTCCACGACGTAGCAGTAACTACACACCTACATACTATATAATATATAATGGTAGCATCAACATCAGCAAAAAAGCAGTAGCAATTCGATCGATCGACTGGCCAACAAGGTATTCTAGATGTAAGTAGGTTGTCCATCCATCCATCCAACTCATAATTTTCAATACCGGCAGAGAAAAGCTTGACTGCCCTACCTAAATAGAACAATACCCTTCTCCAAGAACACCTGCTCATCCTCTACCTCTTTCTTCCCATCAGCTCCAAACTATGCAGCTCGGATGTCCCCTCCTCCGTCATTCCCCGGGTTACTTCAAGCAGCTTTCTCCCCAGATCATGCCATTGTCAAAAAAACAACAACACAACTTGAACCCAACAGAAACATTGATCCGGACAAAGTTCATCGGGGATTCGGGAAAGCCCCCTACCTGACTCACTACTCGCCTATTCGCTTATTTGAAGTCCCTTCTTGCATGCCGGACCTACTACCCCTCCAAACCTTCCTTCCTATCAATAACATCTATTGATATGCAAGCTGGTTTGCAGGGGTAGCTAGCTAGCTAGCTCCCTATCATTCTATCTAGCCTAGGTTACATATCCAAGTACCGTCTATCGAGCTCGATTACGACATCGGCTTCGCCTTTTATCCAGAGTTCGTTCCTAGGTCCTCCCTTTTACAACATCCCATAGCCACAACAATTCTAACCTAGAAGAAAACGAATGTTATTATAAGGATGATGGGGAGCTAGTTTACTAGACCTGACACCGACCTCTCTTTTACACCTCTACGGTCTCTGTAACACCTTCCCTAGTAATAACCATTAGCTGCCCCCATTTTTTTCTCTTCTTATAAACTAGTAAGCTATGTCTTTCTACATAGATGGTAGGTACTAGAGGAGTGCCCTACAAACTGGTTAGCGACGACGGTGCTGGTGACCAAGTACGCCAACATTTTCACAACCACCAAAGCATCACTATCCCTCATCCCCGTATCAGTAAATCAACTACCCAGGCCGAGCTGGCATATATAGTATATCTCTCGATGGAACATCATATATCCTACCATAGCCTACCCGACTCTCTCCTTCCCGTCAAGATCACATATGCCCTCCCGTCAAGATCACATATGCCCTCCCGTCAAGATCACATATGCCCTCCCGTCTATAGCCACAGACATTGTGCCGGTTTGCTCGCCCTACCAGCCCTACTCCTTAACCCCGTAGATGTTCCAACTCTCATATACATTATCCTGGAAGAGATCAGCCAGGAGATATCCCGGCCCCAGAAGCTCATCCACATATCACAATAGTCAGTAGGTAGTAAAGAAACATAAGCAGTATCCGGTAGAATGGAACCAGCATAAAAAATGTATCAGGATTCAGGGGGAAATCTTTTCTTTTTTCTCGAGGTATCATCCATCGCCTACTCACTGCACTACGCACTCTCTACTCACCTCCCTCCCCTTCTCTCCAAGCCCGTAAAACGCAAGCGTAAAACAGGAGCTATAAGAAGATGGCGGGGGAAGACAGTTGGTGAAAAGAAGAGGGAGAGAAAAAAAACAGACACAAAAAACAGAACCAAGATCAAACGTATAGTCTTGTGTCTTGGACATAGACAACAAAAAAATAAAACAGTTCCCTTTAGTTTTTTCTCCTTAGTACGCCGTAACCCCTCCTTCCCTTCCCTTCCCCATATAAATGGGAGAAGCCGAATGAAGAAAAAAAAGAACAACCAAACAAATCAGTCATGCTGAACCGTCATTTCCTCCCACATAACGTGGAAACGTGCCTTTATAGCATCTCTCCCCTGCTCATACTCCCCTGACTGACATCTGCCTCCCTCTCTCTTTTCTTCTTGCGCTCTTTCGTCTGTCTGCGCCGCCCCTCTCTAAACATCATGCCCAGTCCAACCAGCCATGCCAAGTATCGTACGCGTACGATACTTTCCTTTTCCCTCTCCCAGCCAGCGCGATGCGAATAAGGTGGGTATATCGTTCGTCGTTTTGGGAGGTGCGAGGGAAGAGAACAGACAAGAAGGGAGGCGCGACAGCTCGAAAAACAAAAAGAGAGGTTTTCTTTATACGATCATCTGGGCGACGCCGGCCCCGCCGAGGGTCTTGCTGCCGACGAAGGCCTGGCCCTTGATGCCGGCGAGGGCGTAGCACAGGGCGGTCAGGGTCATGACGACGGCGGCGGCGATCAGGCTGCTGGCGGTGACGATGATGCTGAGCCATTGGATGAGCGCCATGACGCCGTACGTGGCGGCTCGCATGTAGTTGGACGAGACCTTGCGGATGGCGGTGTCGAAGGCGGACGAGGTCGGGCAGATCCGGAGGAGCAGCGGGACCTCGATGAAGAGGATGCAGAAGCATGATACGCTGGGTGGACGGAACATGTTAGATACGCTCGATGTCTCTGTTTCGCTTTGGGCTTTGCGAAGGAAAGGAGAGAGAGAGAAAGGGAGGGAAGATGGGGATACTTACAGGGCTAGGATGGCGAAGATGATGAGGAGGAAGTGGAAGAGGTTGAACAGGTTAGCGATACCCAGCGCGAAGCATAGGATCATGGACAGAATGCCGAGCCTGCAAAAGCGAACAAGCGCACATAGGTGATTAGCTCCTGAAAATGGACGCGGGTTTCGGAGAGGAGAGGACGGGGGTTGTCGTCGATCGGGTCGGGAAGAGAAGGCTTACCATTGCCCATAGATGCCTTTTAGTTTAAACGGTTAGCTTTTCTGGATGTTGATCATCGCAAATAGTAATGTGGAGTATGGGGGAGAAACGAAATCTGGGGATGGGAAATGAACTTACTGAAGTTTCTTGTCGCGAACTCGTCCTTGATCGACATTGTAGCGGCGTGTGGCGTGTGTGTGTGTGTGTGTATGTATGTGTAGATATGTGGGTGTGATGGAAAGAAGAAAAACAGGTAGAGATTCTTTCGAAGAATATTCTAATTTCTCAATGTGAGAATGAATCGGGAGAAATAGTTGTGGGTTGGTGAGATTGTGACTAGCACAATGACGGGAGAAACGGCACGGGGCTGGGTTAGAGAGAGACGAGTTGGATGAGTTGCTGGTATGCGACCAATGCGCGGGGAATGGAGATGGATTATCGGATGAGGATTCTCTTGGTTTTCTTTTCTTTTCTTTCCTTTCTTTTTTTCTTTTCTCTTTTCGATGTTGGGTGTTGTTATACTGTGTTGATGTTGGTTGGCGATGTTCTCTCTCGTTGTTTTTATTTTTATTCTTTCTTCCTTTCTAAAACAAAGGTGTTAAGGTAAGGGAAGCGTAGGCAAATAAAATGGATTTTGGGGAAGAAGTTGTCAAATCCTGAACATGGGCTGTGGCAGATGTTCAGATGTGTCCAATTGAAGAGAGCTTAGGTGGATCCCTTCTAGAATCGTAAGGTACGGGGGTACGGGGGTACGGGGCTACCTACTGAAGATACCTGACATACACTGCAAGCCCACGCAAGCCCCCTCGCCGCAGCCCTCGGTGCTCCACTTATAACTACCTAACCTAACCTATAACATTTACCTCCTACAGCAACTGCAGACCGAGCAGTTACCCTTTACGTTCGTTGTCATAGGTATGTACTCCGTACTTGCTACTAAGATTTTGAAACTTCCGGTCCTAAAGAATGTTTCCTCACGACGATCCCTTTACGTAGCAATAAGAAGATGAGATGACACCTTTCCATTATTTGCTACTAGATACTACTCGGTCAATATTTTCTTTTGTTTCTTGTTGTCAACAGGGCGACCCATCATCAGCATCCCTATAAATAGTAATATCATATAACACACCTCACTTACAACTAGTGTACATCAATAGGTCCCCGCTCTATAGAATACTAACTTACATACCCAACTTGCCTTACACTAGATACATGCATAGGTACATGTAAGTAATAAGTACATATGCCTTATATAACCCACTACATATTTCTGCCTATAGGCATGCAAACACCAAAATATTTGTGTGGTCGTGAGTTAACCTATCAATAGCGAAAGCGAGAGGAAGATATTCGTATTCGCGCATTAGTCGTATCCGGATTACGTATAAGTTGACGCAACAATGGCCTTGGTATATACACGGCGCTTATGTTAGGTAGGTATTAGTAGACTAGAAACCAGGCATCGATTTAAGAAGGTTATCAGCTAGGCTGCTATTTGCCAGAATGACGTCCCATTCTGTTGTAAGGATTTACCTATCGAGAGCTTATATAACCTTACCTACTATGTAGTAGGTAGTACATATGATGTATGCAAGTAAGTACCTATGTACATCGATAAGTTACCTCAAAAGGTTCAAGTTGTGGGAGTTCATCCTTGAATTTCTACTCTACTTATTTACTATGTATCTATCATAACCTTGGCCAATACTTAGTAATAGGTACCTAGGTACACAACATAACCCACATTTATGGGTATAACTTGATCTGAACTTAATCTGAGTCAAGGTAACTTCTTGTCAGCCACTATTGAAGCTATACTTACTATTCTTCTGTTGATGCTTCAAAGTCGATTTAACGCTACCGAAAAGAAAGAAAATCATAAACCTTTACCAATTATCTCCTGTAATATAGATAAATTATAAATTATCGGATTTCCTCAATGGGTATATCATATGCCGCCGTGGCTGCGGGGGATCCCTGTCGCCGCCACCTTGTGGTGAAGGTCTGTGAAAATGTGAAAATGTGATGAGGTGATCCCTTTTGCCCATTTCATAGAACACAACTAGCAGAGGTTTGACTATTCATTTACTTCCTCTACCGCATCCAGGACTACGGCATCTCAAGAGGAAAATGTAAGTGAGCAAGGTTCTTATGGACACATACATAATGCTCTTTCCAGTCTTCAAGATCAAGATCTTCAGGCATGCCTATTTCGAAGCTTCAAATCTGGTCGTGAGGTGGCGAGGGGAGAACCAAGATGAGAATCGGGCCTCTCAATGCCCTCTACACGCCGTAATCTGGTAATGGGAACTAGGTCGATCTAAAATGTAGCACAAGTGTGACTTATTTAACTTGGATTTTATATTTATCTTATAACTTATACTAATTTATAAACAGAAGGAGGGCAGCGATATCCAGGCAAGGTGCCGTATAGCAGAATAACTTGATATCATTGCCGTTTCATCAATGTATACGATGCTTTCTGAATTCCCTAACTAATAAGACGTTTTAGTATTTCCACTCGCCCGGTTTCATATCATAAGGAGATGAGCTTCTGAGCTCAAATAATCAAGATATATCAACCTCCCTTTTTTCCTCCCTTCAAAGTAAATTGCGGAATACAATGATGTCTTTCCCGGAATGGTGGCCACTCTCGGCCGTCGCGACATCTGTCGTCACTCTCATCACAGCTTATGCTCTTATATACCAACTTTCGTGCCGCAAGTTGGATCCGCGAGAGCCGGATATCATTGCGTCCCCTATCCCCTACGTCGGTCACCTGCTAGGCATGGTGTTCCAAGGGGGCAGATACGTCAAGAATCTAGGGTAAGTTGATCATCTTTCGTTCAACCTGCGCCTCAAGTTCCTTAGGGGAGCCAAGGGGGGATTCCTAACAGTCCTCCCCCCCCCCCTTTCCCATCCATATCTCTAACCAAGAACCACACCCCCTTAGAATCCGCAACCGCCACCTCCCCATCTTCACCCTCCCCATGCCCGGCTCCCGGCTCTACATCGTGACGGAGCCCTCCCTCGCTGCCTCCGTCCAGCGCGCCTCCCGCGCCCTCTCCTTCACCCCCATCATCCCCCCGGCCACCGAGCGCGTCCTCGGCCTCGACGCCCCCACCATGGATATCGTCCGGCAGAACCTAGACCCCGGGCCAGGCGACCAGCGCGGTTTCCTCGCCGACATCCAAGACATGGTGTACGCCTGGCTCGGGCCGGGGCCCTACCTCTCGGAGCTGACCCTCTCCGCAGCGCAGGAGCTGCAACGCGAAATCACCTCCTCGCCCTCTCCCGCTTCCTCACCAACCGACCTCCTCGTCTGGACCCGCCACCTCGTCACCCCCGCCACCGCGCGGTACCTCTACGGGCCGTGCAACCCGCTGGCGCGCGACCCCAGCCTGGAGGGCGCCTTCTGGGACTTCGACCACGGCATCGGGGGGCTGCTCACCGGCGTGCTGCCCTCGCCGACCGCGCGCCGCGCCCGCGCCGGCCGCGAGCGCCTCGCGGCTGCGCTGGCGACGTATCTCGAAGCCGGGCGCCACATAACCGCGGCGTCCCCGATCGTGCGGGAGCGCGTGCGCATCGCGCAGCGGCACGGCTGGACGCTGCGCGCGACCGCGCGCTCCGAGCTGTCGTTCCTGTTCGCCGCCGTGGTCAACGCCACCACGACTACGTTCTGGATGCTGGCGCACGTGTTCGCGGACGCAAGCCTGCTGGCCGCCGTGCGCGGGGAGGTCGAGGCCGTGCTCGTGCCGGACGGAGGACGAGAGCAGGCACAGGCTAGCCACGGTGCTGAAGCACAGGGAAACACGTTCCGCCTCAGCATCGCGCTCCTGCGCGACCGCTGCCCGCTCCTCGTCGCCGTGTACCGCGAGTGTCTGCGCCTGGGGTCGGACAACTGCTCCACGCGCGTGGTGGTCGGGGGCGAGCACGCAGACGGCGCGCTGCTGGCGGGGCGCTACTTCCTGCGCAAAGGGGCCGTGGTCCAGATCGCCGGCGGCGTGATCCACGCGGACCCGGCGATCTGGGGGAGCGGCGCGGGGGCGTTCGATCCGGGGCGCTTCCTGGACAGGGATAATAATAAGAACGGCGCTGAGGCTAAGCGCAAAGCGGACGTCCACCCCGCGGCGTTCCGCGCTTTCGGCGGCGGCAAGACGCTCTGCCCCGGGAGGCACTTTGCGATGAGCGAGATACTGAGCTTTTTCGCGCTCGTGGTGCTGCAGTTTGATATCGAGGCGGCGGATGATGGGGATGACGAGAAGGGAAGAATACACGTGCCCCCGAAGAACGATAGCGTGCTTCCTGTCCACATCCTTGAGCCGGTGACCCCGGTTATGGTCCGGATCGCGAGACGGAAGGATGGGTTTGCGAAAGACGGCGATATTCTGAACGTCAAGTTTGAGATTTAGACGACGAACGAATGAAGGCCCATGAGGCTGGTGTTTCTTCTAAGAGGCTAGGGGTGGGGAGTTATATATTGTAAGACAGTGTGTTTAAGTTACGACTATATGAAAGGCAGGTAAATGAGTATAGGTGTGCGAAGCCAAGCAACGAGATATTATCAGATTACGAAGGGCTGCAGTGTGTAAGTAATGTTACATATGGTATATCAACTCTTAAAAAAATAAGATTATTGTATATGTTATAGCATCTTCAGTTTGGCCACTGGGTATTACTTGTGAAGAGCTTTGTTTACTATAGTCCTCGAAATAGGCTTCAAACAGGCCACATGTGTCGGATAGTAGGTGCACATGTTCGACCAAGCATGTTGTAGCAAAGAGATATCAAGACATATTATCAAAAGGCTTTTCGGTTAGGCAATGGCGAGATATAAAAACAATCCACCATCTACGAACCCAAACCTAAGAGATAAATCTAAGTCTATGAGCCCCTTTCATAGATGTACTCCTCCTCAAAGCACTCTAGCCTTGCTACCTATACCTGCCAGGTTTCTTCATTTGCTACTAGTGGGCCGATCAAAAGGGGCGAAACACCATAAAACAAAAACGAATCATGTATAGATCGAATCATTGGTACTACGACACGCATGTGGCGACTACTCAATGCTACCACAACCCCCCCTTCACATTTCCCCGAGTCGTCCTCAAAAAAGGGAATAAACAAAAGGGAAGAAGACAAAAAAAAGTAATACGTTACAACCACCCAATAGCTTCTCTCCAATATACTACTACTAAACCCTCCTCTTGCTCCCCAGTGGGTATTTTGCCTTCTCTCCCCTCTTCTTGTACAAATTCTACATGGATTTGGGTATCTCCTATGCCCTATCCCAACCATTCCCTTTCTCTCTCTCCATCCAATCAACCTGCACTCCCCAAGGGGAGTAAAAACAAACAAAAAATAACAAAACAGGTATGCTCATCAAAAACAAAAGTTCATCATATTCACATGTCCCCTTCCTTTAGTATTTTTTTTCTCCCTTGATACCCGATTCCTTAATTCGTAAAGCCAGAAAAAAAAACCCGACTCCTCATGACAAAGCAAAGTCGAAGAATTCTTCAAAAGGGGCGAGGTTCGCTGTTCAAGGCGAGAAATCGCAGCGAGACGGGGAGAGGTCCCTTTATGAATAGCCAACACCCCTAAGGATGACACAGCACAATATGCTTGTACCAATACTTCCAACGCCCCTCTGGTATGCCAATGACCTTTATCAGAGCTCCTTAATGTTAGATTGCTCCTTCACTCTCTTTCCTTCTAGTTAGATAGAAGTACACCATTACCAGGTCACACCTTCTCTTCCCCTTTCTATAAACCGATTTACTACCAAGCATTTCTTCACCGTTAACTTCGAGCAAGCACACTGTAAACCCTCTTCATAGGGGGAGCGTATCTTAATCGAGCATAAGAAGATCATCCTCGTCATCTTCGAGAACGACCATACCACGTCCTGTGCCCCTTGAGTCACTCTGAGTACGACCATTAAGCTCGGGGCCGCCGAGGCTCTCGCGCCCAGCTTCGCGGATGCCCTTCTCGGTGACGAAACGTGTTTTCTTACGTGCCGGTGGCTTATCACCTCTAATGTTACTGTCCTGGCTCGTCGTGCTCTTGAAGCTTGAAGATGCGGGCATCGCCGTCGATGTTGTTGTAGTCGCTGTAGTAATCGTTGTATTTGTCGCGTCATCGAAGCTGCTGCCTCCAGCTATAGCGCTATCGAAGGAGGAAGAGGCATAGTTGCTGTTGTAGCCATTGCGGAACCTCTCACCCTCTCTCATACGCGCTAGTTTCTCCTTCAGTCCGCCACCCCAACCGAAGGCTGATGGCGCTCTTGAGCTCGTTCTCGGATTCGAGTCTGAAGTCGTTCTGCTTGAGGTGAGGGTCGAGTCAAAGCTTGACGAAGCATTCGATATTGTGCTGTTAACACGCTTGCGTTTGATGGGACTAAGGTGAATCTTAGGCCCCTTCCCCTTTTCTGCTATCAAGCCTAAGGATTTAGCGTCAAAATGCGGCCTTGGCTCATCTGTCGTCTGCCCCGTGGCAGTGGTAGCTGTAGATCCACTAGACAAGACACTCGTGCCGAACTTATTCCTAGCAGTGCTCGCCTTTTGTTGACCCGAGATCATATAGGCTCTTCCGGCGCCACTACCAAGATTGCCGAGCTTTTTCATGAGATCGCGTTCTTTTTCTTCTGTAACTAGTCGGCGTCGCAAAGCCTCACTCCGTTCAATCCGATCCCCAACCTTATTGCCCAACACCTCGTTGTCGATCATGCTCGCAGCGGAGGGCTTGGAGATAAATAGTTGACTTTGGGTCTCGCGATCAAAGTTGCCTCGTGTCCGCTTCTTCGGGTCGTTCGCATAGGATTCCCAGCTGTTCAAGCGGCCTGCATTCTTGTATTTCCTATCACCTGACGATGAACCAGGACCGAGGCCCATGTTGAAGGCATTGACGTCTTGTCTAGCTTGCCGATGTTTCGATAGCGCATGGTTCATATGGAACTCGCAGAATTCGGTCCTCTTACGATTGACCCAGCTATTGCATTGCTCGCCGTCTTTCTTGATGCTCTTGCAGAACCCGAGATCGCGGGCGTTGCCCACCTCAAGGATTGTGTCTTCACCGCTGTTTATAACTAGACCAAACCGTCCTGTATCAGTACGACCAGGCGGCGGGGGCATGACCGTGGGGTTCAGAATTGCAAGGAGGGTTCCTGGCGTAAGCTTCCAATATCGCTCGAATCCCGTGTTAAATAGGAACAGTTCAAGTTCCCACTGTAAATCGACCAGTTTGAGAACCATGTATTTTCCCCTTTGCGGATCTGAAGTTGTTTTCTCCTTGATATGGCTCGGGGTAGGTTTGTGTGCGCGAGGGTCTGATTTAGAAGCTAGGATTCCGAAAACGACAATGTCCTGCTCAACCTCTGGTAGTTGGAAATTCGGGGCCTTAACATGCTTTAGGAGATCCTTGATTCCATATGTTTTTTTCCCGGCTAGATTGCGTGTCAATACGGGGTGTGGGATGATACGCTTCGAGAGGTGAATGCTAGAATATGGTTCGAACCCGGCGGCGTCCTCCTCGGGCACTTCTGAGGGAGGAACTTTACGGTCCGACATCTGTGAATCGTTGCCACTCATTCTGCTCGATGATCGATTCTCGTCCTGCGACGGCCTCCTTAGGGTTGGTAATGTGCTGCTGCGTTTGATGTTCCCACCAGCCATGACCTCTTCCCGGCTGAATTCTTCCACTTCCATAGGCGTAGGGGGTAACTCTACTGCTCTGTCCTTGAACTGATCCATCTCCTGCTTCCCCAACTCGAAGTTTGTGCTCCTTGCCTTTCTTATCCGCTCCTGGCGTTTGACCCGATCCGCCTCTTCGGTTCTAGCTGCCGCCAACCTCTCATTAAAACTTTTCGGTCGCTCACGTTGGGTTGCTGCAGCAGGTGTCGGTGTGTAGGCCCTTCGAAGATAATTACTTTGTGCACCATTTTGGGCCTCCTCGGTTTTCTTCAATATGGGTGCTCTTTTTAACGACACGTCTTTCGCCCTTAATCCTTTATCTATACCTAGCCTCACTCTGCTGGGAGATGTATTGTCCTGTGCTGTGTGGGCTCTCCTAACGGGCGATGCTGGGACCTGTATCTCGGTTTGTGACTGTGGCCGCAGAAAAGACGAGCCAGTTCGCGAGTCGGCACGGGAGTGTGTCCGTCTTTCAGCCATAAGGTCGGACGTGGATGACGACCCTGGACGCGAGGAGGTTTCCATCTCAAGCCCCTTTCTTGTCTTCGCGCTCTGCAGTTTCTTCAACTTAAGTTTTGCCTGTATCGCAGCCAGTTTTAATTGCAGCATCTCTTCGTCCTCGTCGTCGTCATCTAAGTCCATTTCAGTGTCATCTTCGACATTGGCGTGTCTGTGATTCGTATATCTCGTAGCTAGGCCGGGGGTGATGCGGCCTCTCTTGGTTGGAGAAGGAGACGGTGAAGCTCGGTCAGCTAAGCGTCGGAGTCTCTCTCTCCCGCCAGGTGTGCTCAACAGAGCTTCGTGGGGCGATCGCGGCGGCCATTGCGCCTCCGATTCGGCGGCGGATCCTGTTCATCGTTGTAAGTAAAAACATGTCAGCAGAGCAACGAAATAAAATAAATAAAAAATGACGACATACTAGGCGGCATCGTGGCCTCCGCTCTCTTTTATTATCATGTGTCCCGCTGGATTCCCAGCACCCCGTCCCCTCACCGAAGCCGGATGCGAGATGCAAGGTGCAGCTCTGAAAGATATCCTATTCCTGTCCCCCTCTTAGACCATGTGCCAAACCAACGGCGATCGTACAGTGTGGTGCGATAGCATGCGACGATAAAGAGGGCCTGGCTGCAGTGGCGGAGCAAAGAGGGTTGGTTTGGTTGGGTTTAATGTTGTTATGTAAATAAATAGGTTATGTGTACGGAGTCGATATGTGTGTAGTTGTATATGTGTGTATATGTGTATGTAGAATAGGATGGGGAACGGTTGAAAAAGATATCGAGATTGAGATTGAGATTGATATTGATATTTACATACGATAAAAGATATGTATGTATCAATACAACTTCAAGGTTCAAGGTTCTTCTTCTAGTTGTAAAAAACTTGTGTAACTAGGTAAAAAGGTACCTCACCGACTCGATACTTGGGTAGCCCTACAAGCAAATACCGGGAACAGTAATGTAGCAGAAGAAGTAGTACTACTAATGTAGTTGTAAACCCTACTAGGCAGGCAAAGATAAGTACCGATAAGTCTTGATTGGGAGGGATTGCAGAAATCCCATACTTTAGGTAAGTTATGTGTAAAGTGGTAAAGTATGTATTCTGTCCTTGTTGTGGTTTGTGATTGGTCGCCTAGCGTTGTGGGGGAAACGCGTGTTGTTCCTGCTTTTTTTTTTTCTTTCTTCTTTTTCTTTTACTAACCTAGGAGGATACGCGACTGCCACTACCGCAGACGCGACTTTAGGTGCATAGATAATCTGTAATCAAGTGAAGTACCTAAGATAAGTGCTTACCTAGACGCGTTATGCAAGGGACCAACTAAAAGTACATAGGTACATAAATTACATATGTAATGTACCAAATTCAAAGCATCCTTACTCCATCTAGATATATCTAAAAAGCTTACAACGTTCCCATTAAAACGCATTATTTTAAGTAAAATTGCAATTCGAGCAGTACATAGTCAATTTACTTGAACTGACCGATCTGCCTTTGTCTGACTTAAGTTTAATATCCTGGTCTGAATTGATTCTGTCGCGTAGACGCCTGCCAATCGAACCATGGCGAGGACGAGGTCTAAGGGGGGTGCGACAACGACCTCGAAAAACTCCAAAGAAACTTCATCAACCCCAGCAAATTCCAAATCTCGATATGTCCTACCGGAAGAATCCTCGAACCCGCCCCGTATATTCATCCTCCCCAAGAAGGCTACCAAAGAAGCTCGCATAGTATCGCTATTAAACCCCAGATATGCCAAGCCCACAAGATACCTCGTATGCCCTGAGACGGGCGTCTACGAACTGACGCAGATCGCGGCACCGAAAACCACGCCCAGAAGCTGGCTAATTCAGTACGGTGGTGGTGAGGATGGAGAGAAAGCACAGGAGGCAAAATTGGGCAATAACACCGAATTCAGCGTACACATAACCAAGGGCGCCGACTTGTTCGTCGCAACACCCATCGACCCCGTCTTCCTCCTTCTCCCAGCATTCATACCTTCCACATCCACGTCATCAGAGTCCAAGTCCGAGAAGCAGAGCCGGCTCTTCGTCTCGAGCGACGACCACCTCGACACCATCCAGCAGTCCTCACCACACCAATGGGAGATCCTGCGCTGGGGCAAGATACGGCAGTTATTTGAGTCCCGGATGGCGGCTATCTGCGAGACGGCGCAAGCAGGCGACGAGACCATGTTTCGCTTCAGCGAGGACAAGCTATTGGCCGAGCTGCTGGCCAAGGCGCAGCGCATGAGCGAGAACCCGTTGCCGAAAAGCATGGAGGACAAGTTCGTGACGAAGGCGCTTGAGGCGCCCGTCTTGGGCATCAAGAGAGCTGCCGTGCTGCAGACGGAGACATCAGTAGAAGAAAAACAGACCGAGGAAACAGCCACCGTGTCAGCTGCGGCCGAGTCCGGGGCATCGACACCCAAGGAGACCAATTCCACAGAGAGCCAGACCTCCGGCAATTCCACAGCGACAGCACCAACATCCGCCTCGGACGCCGCCCCCGAGCTCGCACCCACCATCACCGCCTCGCCCGAGGTAATCCGCCTCCAGCGCCTGCGCATCGCCTTCCAGTTCCTCAGCTCGTCCTACATCGCGGCCGGGTACGCCGCCACGCTGCGGCAGAAGCTCTCGTCCACCAGCCTGGTAGACTTCGCGCCGCTGGACGCGTACCTCGCGCGACTCGCGCAGCTGCGGCAGGAGGCGGCAGCGGCGCGGTCGGTGGGCGACTACACGCGCAAGCGCGACTTCGACGACGAGGAGGTGGCGGCGCGCGCGGAGAAGAAGCGCCGCCACGACGAGGAGGAGAAGCGCAAGAAGGCCGGCGAGTCGCGCGGCGTGAGGGACCTGAAGAAGGTGAATACCTCCGGCATGAAGAAGATGAGCGATTTCTTTAAGAAGAAATGAGGATGCGGGGGTTTTTAACGGATGAATGAATGTTGTTAGCAGGGGATGGGGATGGGGATGGGGATAGGGATGTAGTACGGATAAGGGGGGTATGAGCATGAAATTAGTGTACGAGTGGGAGACTTACTTGGATAATCAATATGAAAATATGCAGATGAATGTATTGGTTATATCAGGCATTTCATCAGCGTATCGGTCTATATATATATAGCAATAATTTGGGATCGAGTTGATGGGTTGTGGGAAAGTATATATACCTGTACATGGCATATACTAGGTTAAGTTAAAATATATAGGCTTGACTGAATTGAAACGCGGAAAGGTGTAGATATAAGTTATCTAAAATATCTACAGAATACCGCCGCCTCTCTCATATAGGGGAGAGAGCAACAGAGACGAGAAAGACCGACATAGATAACTGTATATGGCATGCATATACTACTCAGTCATCATCATTATCATCATTATGTACTACCAATGAGGGTGAAGCAAAAGCCAGTAGCATGGATGTCCTTTTATACCCCCTTCGCCTGCCATATTCCCCTGAACATGACAGGGAACCATTCCCTTACCTCCCCTTTTAATTTCTGTTCAGTATTTTCTTTTTCTTTTTCCTTTCCTTTAGTAACCCCGCGGACCCCTCGACTTCCCCCTCAAGAACCCCCTCCCGATCCCCGAAGCGCTCCTAGCGCTCGCGAAACTCGTCGAGGTATTATCCGCCTCCGAAGCCGCCGCCGCCGCCGCCGCCGAAGCAGACCTCGTCGTCGCCGCCCCCGCAGTACCCCGCGCGCCTCTCCCCGCCGCCCTCGCGCCCCTCGCGCGCGTGCCCCTCGTCGCCGTGCGCCCCGCGCCCGAAGAAGAAGAAGCAGAAGCCGTAGTATCCCGCCGGCGCAGCTCGTCCTCCGCCTTCCGCCGCTGTGCCTCGGCCTTGCGGCGCTCCTCCTCGGCCGCCCGCCGCTCCGCCGCTTGCGCCTTGGCTAGCGCTTCGGACTCGAGCTCCTGCAGGTCCTGCGTCGCGCCCTGCCACGACGGGTTGAGGATCAGCCGCTGGTTGTGCTCGGTCTGCGACAGGATCCGCGTCCAGGTGTTGAGGAGGGTGGAGGCGGTGGTCACGGTGTTGGAGACGGTCTGGTAGAAAGGGGGGAGTTAGCTTGGCTTGGTTGTGGGAGGGGAGGGGGGGAGGTGAGTAGAGGGGAAAATCTAGAGGGGCACGGGAGGGGATTCAATTGTTTTTTTTTTTACCTTCATGTTGCCTTTGGCTCGCTCCAGCGTGCCGATTACGCCCTCGATTAGCTCGTTGATGTTTCGCACGCTCTCGAGCTCACGACGTAGGGTGGCCTCGCGCGCACTTTCGGAATCATCGTAGCGATTGGCAGTACTAGTGTTGGTAGTAGTGGTAGTGCTGTACTTGGAAGGGGTCTTGGGCCTCTCTAGCTCTCTGGTGGGTTTCTTAGAAGGGGTAGGTGAAGCGAAGAGGTCTTCGCTGTCCGAATTGTCTAGGTGGTCGCTCATGGTGGTGGTGATGATTGTGGAGGGGTATGAGTTGTGTGTGCGATAGATGCAGCTAATACCGATGTTGATTGGTAGTGTAGTATTATGTATCTGGTCAAGCTAGCTATCCAGGCAAGTATAACATGGATAACTTGCATTAGGTACGGGGCAGAGGGTTGAGGCTTGTGTGGCTAGAGGTTTTTTTGTTTTACACTAATGTGGCTACTTACAATTTAGAACTTATAGAGGCCTATGGTGTGATCTACTACAGTTGTAAGTACCTAGTAACGACTGTTTTGGTGGGTTGATGTTGGGCTGTTTGGTAGATATGTATGTATTATTACAGGTAATTTCAAGGTCCTTCATAGTTTAGATCATTTTTTTTGTGTGGTTTTCTTTTTTTCTCGTCTGTTGTTATTGTTTCTCTTACACTATCTTGTCTTAGCTTGATCTGAGTCTCATTTCTTGTTAAATGTAATGATGTGTTTTGTTCAGCTAGGGCACTTCTCCCATCTGTGATTTCATCGTAGGTGGGGATGACGATGTGCTGGCTATCAATTCTGCCAACTGAACAAAAGCAGTAGGCTAGATCAGGTATCATGGCAATCGATAGGGCTTTCACCCCCCTAACGCGTGGTGGGGATTGGGGAGATTTGCGACGCGTGACAGGGATTAGTTTACGCGTTTTGGGCGCTGAATTCACAATAAGCGTGACAATAAACCACATCATCGGTTATGCCAGGGGTCCTTGTACCTTTGTACTGGTGAGTGGCTTTCTCTGGGAATGTGGCCAAGGGAGGCTGGCCCCACTTGAATAGACAGCCCCTTAGGCCCCAGCCACTTTACTTTTATCGAGTTTCCTCTGCCAGCTCATTTCCTTCACGTCTAACTCCAACATCCCTAAAAGTTCTCATTCCACAGTCATACATCATACATACTCGTCGCCGATTATCTCTTAGGTGCAAGCATTGTTGTTAATGCCACCCTCGCCGACCTTGCTGCCCTAGAGAATTTTTTTGCTTTATGGAGTCTTCTTACATTGCTTACTAGGAAACAAAACAAACAGAAAAGAAAAAGAAAAAAGAATCGAGAATCAAACAGTCGCTGCGAAAAGTTGGGATTTGGTCTGGTGCAACTCGGGATTTTCACCTTTACCACCTCACCCCATCGCAAGAAGAAAATAAAAAATAAAAATAAAAATAATCACTACCCACTACCTGTCCGAAAAATTCCTCATGTCCCTGGATCTACTGCAATCGATTCAATACGCGCAATCCGAGTCTATTTCAATTGAAAAGAAATAGACGAGAAAGGGGGGGAGGACAAAAAAGAATTCGACAAGATCGCGCGGCTATTGCTGGAAACTGGGGCGAAAAATTGATTCGATCGCACACCGACCGCCCACAAAGCTGCCTGAATAAAGCACTACCGCCACCCACTATACAATCACTGCACACCAATCCACCACCACCCACCCACCAACTTACCACTAACCTTAAACCACCTGGGTACATACCAAACTCAACTTTTTTTTACAAAAAAGAAGAGAAGAAAACAAAACAAAAGAAAACACAGCAACCATGGCAACATTTGCTGTGTCAACACCTTCACCACCTGGCAGGGTACACACTCCAGGTACACCTAAACACGGCTACGGCGATTCTTGGGAACCATTTTCACCGCGCAAATCTGCCCGCATCTCATCCCAAAGATCCGATGCACGCACCCCTTCCCCGCGCACCTCTCAACACCAACACAACCGCGTGCCCAAGAAACAATCCAGCAGCACTTTTTCCACTCCCGCAACCTCTCCTCAGAAGAAGCGCATGCCCGCCATGGATTCCGTGCGACGTGCATCCGGTCCTCTGACTGCCGAAGGTACTGCACACGCTGCCGACTCTCTGGGAATTGCCTCCATTGCCCCCAAAGCTCGCCAGCCAAAGTCCCACACCAGCGCCGCTACATCTTCCCACGGCACCACCTCCGCCATGCTTCCCACTCCGGCCAAGACACCGCGCAAGCAGCCCAATGCGAAGACCGAGGCGGCTTCTCGTGCCGTTGCGCGCAACTTGTTCTCTGCCGAGACCGATGTAGCCCCCACCCCGCGAAAGAAGAAGGCCAAGAAGTATACCGGATTGACCCTGGAGAGCTTCACCGCCGAGGAGATGGATGATCCTATCAACATCTTCACCGACACTCGCGACCGTCTTCCTGAGTTGGACAGCAGTGCCGAGAACCCCTTCTATGGCAACGACCCCGCCCCTGTTGAGGAGCCGTCCAAGAGACGAAGCAAACGCAAGCAGGTGTCTATTCCCGGTGAGGGCAAGCAAGCTATCGAGGACGCCGTTCGACGCGATGATGGAATTGTCTACGTATTGTAAGTTCTCTTGTGCAAGCAGCTTTTTTCTCATTTTACGATTGTCATACTAACTCGTAATTATAGTCGAGGCAAGAAGTTCTTCCGCAAGTTCTCCGACTTCCACGAGGCCAGCTCTGAGCTGCTCGATGATGAGGACGCCGAGGGTGCACCTCACCGACCAATGACTCGATCTTCTGTCAAGCCCCGCCTCTTGTTCCCCCCCGCGGGCAAGGGCAAAGCTCCTGCGACTACCGCGACTACTGCGACTAGCACGATTGAGGACGAGGAAGCCGATACGGACATTGAGGATCACGTGTTCAACACCACGCACGATGATCACCTTGAGGTACCTGAGACACCGGTGAAGGCGGCCCACCAGAAGCTCGACACGCCAGAGGCTCCCCGGTTTGGACCTACTTCGCCGCCCTCGACTGTCCGCGCCACCCGCTCCACCACTAAGCTTCTGGCGGAAGAGACGCCGATGAAGAAGATGGGCAAGCCCCGCAGTCCCTTCGATGGCTGGCGCCGCTCTAAGAGTCGAGCTGAGCCCCATGGTCAGAAGCGAGAGGGCGAGCTGTTAGGTAGCTCCCAGGCTTCGAAGCGCCAACGTGCCTAAGCGGATAAGGACGGTGACGCCACGGCCCCTACATTTGGGTGGCTCGTATCGACAGGGAGGTTTTTCTTTTTCCTACGAGGTCTTTGTATGACTTGGCTTCTCTTAATTCTTTTTTAGCATTCTCGTTTGTATTAGTTCGGTACACATGGACGGCAGAAGGCGTGATCGGACCTGGATTAGTCGGCAGGGCGTTGGGTGTTGTTTACTCTACGTGCTTTTGCCAAACCAAAAACTATGACGGCCTCGTCAATGAGATTCGGATTCGTTTCGTTAAACAAAAAAGGGAAGCCGTAATTGTGGCTTTTAGTTGAGGAGGATTCATAGGTAGTAGTCAAGCCGATGTGTGTGTCGTTGTTTAGATTCGGCAGTTAGTTACAGGGTCTCAGATAGTTTGGCCAGAAAGGCCTGTCTACATGGTATCAATGGAATTATTCACGATAAAACTGTCGTTGCTTTTTCTGACCACCCATAGTGATATGTCGTGCCATGGTGGCATATGCCCTCATCTGCATAGAATGTCACTTATTATGAGCTTGGGGCATATGTATCGCGTGAGAGGCGAACAAATAGGGGAACAGTCCGACTTCCATCGTATACTGTATGACAAGATGATGATGATGCTGACCTTGACCGGTTTCTTTACTGTCCGGGTGACCAAAAGGACGAAAAAGTAAAGGGTGCAAGTGCAGTCTAGCCACGGATCCGTCTTACAAGAACTTAGACTTATATTGGGGTTCTTACCTAAATAGGTACATATGCTGGGTATAGGTATAAAATAGAGATGATATAAATACAACTTTGATGTACACCTGCATCGATAAACTCTAACCTAAACCTAAACCTAAAGCTTCCTAAGCCCCTAAAGTCCCTAAACCTTTAAGCCCTTAAGCCCTTCCCCCTTCTCCCCTAAAGCCCCACCCCCACTACATACAAGATTTCATATCTCAGATTTCCCGATTTCATCATCTCGAGCTTCTGCTCCGCAATTCGCAACTCCGCCACCACCGAGACTTGGACTAACTGGAAGTCAGGGTTTACCTGTTAGCGTTCACTCCTCCTCCTTGACTTGCCGGAAACTTATCCCTCGTTTCAGTTCTTCTGATTCTTAGACCAATTGACCTGAACTCCTACCTTCAGCACACCCCTCGACCCCCCTCGACACACCATCTCTCTCTCTCTCTCTCCTGAGACAAGACCGGACAAGACCGGCCACGAGAAGCAAGATGCACATACTTGTAACCAATGATGACGGCCCCCCGTCTCCCACCTCCTCTCCCTATGTTCACAGTCTTGTGCGTGAGCTGCAGAAGGCCGGTCACACTGTCTCAGTGTGCCTACCGCACACCCAGCGCTCCTGGATCGGCAAGGCTCATATGATCGGCCAGACCGTGAAGCCACTCTATTATCGACCATCGGCTACCTTCGACCCGAGTCCCAGCGCCGCCCACAAGGCCCAAGGTACCACATACACACGGCCGATCCAGCGCCGCCATCGGAACGGGGGGGATGCCGAGGGGGCCAAGGACGAGGGAAAGGAGTTAACCAATGGAGATGCTACTAGGGAAAAGGGGGGAGAAGAGGAAGAGGAAGAGGAAGAATGGATCCTAGTGGACGGCACACCGGCAAGCTGCGCACAAATCGGCCTACACCACTTCTTCCAGGACAAGGGACCCGTCGACCTCGTGGTGTCGGGCCCCAACTACGGCCGCAACACGACGGCTGTATTCGCCCTGTCCTCAGGCACGTTGGGTGGTGCTCTCGAGGCGGCTGTTTGCCGGAAGAAGTCGATAGCGCTGAGCTACGCCTTCTTCACGCGCAACCACGACCCCAGTATCATCGCGGCCGCCAGCCGTCATAGCGTGCGTGTCATCGAACGCCTACACGCCCAGTGGCCCGAGGACGGTTCGGTCGACCTCTACTCAGTCAATGTGCCCCTCGTCGAGAAGGTCGAAACCCGCAAGACCCTCTATACCCCCATGCTACAGAACTATTGGGGCAACGCCGAGGGCGGTGGCACCTGCTTCGAGGAGGTTGAGGGCAGCGTGGGCGGCGAGGACGAAGAGGAGGAGCGCATCCGAGAGGACGAGGAAGCCACCGCGCTGACGGCCGGAGAGGGAGACACGAGTAACAGCACAGCTAAAACATCAGCAGACACGAAGAAGCAGGAGACTGGTGCTTCTTATCCAAAACATAGGCACTTCAAGTGGGCACCGAGGTTCGCCGACGTCTATAAGAGCGTAGACGACGCGGCACCAGGGAACGACGGTTGGGCTGTAAAAGAAGGCCTTACAAGGTATGTGGTTAATTTTTTTCCCCTTTCATATTTGACTTATCACTATTGTCTTACGTGCCGTTACGCCATGCATTATGCAGGTTCCCGCGGTAAACCACCTATCTCATGTTGTTGTTTTTTTTGCTATGACTTTCTTAAACCCACCCCCCTTTTTAAGAAAGGGGGATTTCTCGATGCACGGATTTGCCCGCTTGGGTTTCGTGCATTCTTCTTATCCAGCCTTTCCCCTGTAGACATAATAAACTAACAAGCGCCGCAGTGTAACGCCGATGAAGGCAAACTTCTGGCACTCGGCGACCCATCTGCACGGAGAGGAGTTGATACTGTGAGTATAAAGAGAAGTCGAGAGCAAAGTGCTACATACACATAAGCTATCGCAATTTTTTGTTTTTACCCTTGTCATTGTTGTCTTCACTGGTAGAATTGTCTGTTCCTTTTTTTCTTTTTTAGAGCGATATATCAGTATCATTCTGTTATGATCCATTGCGGTTGGTCTACTTTCCTCATGAGCATTATAGACAGCTGGTCAGTATCTCTTGCATAAGTTTTGGCCTGAATTTCTAGACTCGGAAGAAAAGCATTGGAAAGGAGAAGAGAGAGACTCGTAGCGTTTATGTTTGCGTCCGTGTGTGTGTGTATGAGAGAAAGAGGGGGGGAGAGAGACAAGTCCTATGACATAGGCTGGCTGTATATCTGAGATTGGCTGAGTTTTACATGTTCAAGGAAGAAGCCGGCATATATTTCTTTTTTCTATCTTTTTATTTGTTCCGTACAGTGCAACACCTGTTCCCATTGGTATATTTGTACATACCTCGAAATCTGCCTGCCTACATATATTGTTACCTGATCTAGTGTGGCACGTATCTTACTCTTTCTGTGCGTTGTATAGGGTCAATACAAAATCTGAAGAAACCTCCCCGATAGCAAATAATGTAACATCGACGAACCATCCGACTTTCACAATGGCTCTACGGCCCAAGAACCACTTCTATGCTCTGATCGCCTATGAGGATGCCTACGTGCAGCCCCTCATCCTAGCCGCCTTGCAGAAGCTATTCACCCCTGAGTCGTATACTCTCCTGACGCCACCGACATCAAAACCCCAACCAAACCCGCATGCAGAGTCACGAAAGAGCAACGAGGACGAGGACGAAGGTGTGATATCTCTCCCTTCCCTGCTACCCGCGAACCACCCCGATGCGTCCGTTCTACAGATCACGCCTTACGAGGCTATCGACTGGGAGTACGTAGCCGAACACCCACGATCGTGCCTCGTCAACAGCTACATGCTGCGCAAAGCGCTCATCCGCAAGCACTACCTCGCCTCCACAATCGAGCACTGGGTCGCCAAGCGGCCGCAGTCAGCGCTCAGCGGACACGTGAAGAGAGCCGAGGCCTTCGAGGTCGACTACGCTGAATTCCTCGACGACGCGCTCGTCGAAGCCTTCGACCTACGCGCAAGCCTGGAGCGCAACGCGCAGATAAACGAGGGAGACGGAAACAAAGGGGACGTCGAGTGGTGGATCCTGAAGCCCAGCATGAGCGATCGCGGCCAGGGCATACGGCTCTTCAGCACGATGGAGGAGCTGCAGGGGATCTTCGACGGGTGGGAGGGCAGCGATGATGAAGATGAGGATGAGGATGAGCAGGAGCAGGAGGATGGAAATGGGGGTAAGGGAGACAGAGACTACATCACGGCGTCCCACCTGCGCCACTTCGTCGCCCAGCCCTACATACACCCCCCCTTACTGCTCCCCAACACCGCAAACCGCAAGTTCCACATCCGCACCTACGTCGCCTGCGTCGGCGCCCTCGACGTGTACGTCTACCGCCCGATGCTCGCGCTCTTCGCCGCCAAGCCGTACGCCGCCCCCGGCACTCAACCTGCGACCGCTTCCGGGAACGAACCGATCGATCTCGAGGCCCACCTCACGAACACGTGCCTGCAGCGCTCGGTGAAGGAGGGCACCGTGAGGCGGTTCTGGGATCTGGATATGCCCTACCCTCCTGCTGCAGGAGAAGGGGACCGGAAACCCCACATCTTCGCCCAGATCCGCAACATCACCGCGGACCTGTTCGAGGCCGCCGCCCGCGCCATGCCCATGCACTTCCGCCCCCTGCCCAACGCGTTCGAGGCCTACGGACTGGATTTCCTGGTTGATGCTGCCGGCACCGCGTGGCTGCTCGAGGTTAACGCGTTCCCGGACTTTAGGCAGACGGGCGAGGATAAGGAGCTTAGGGGCCTGGTGCAAGGGTTTTGGGAGAGCGTGTTGAGGGTTGCGGTGGGTGGGTTCTTTGGGGTGGGGGAGAGAGGGGAGGAAGGGGAGGAGGAGGGGAGAGGGGGGGAGGAGGGGTTGGTGAGGGTTGGGAGGGTGGATTTGGGGATGGGTATGGGGATGGGGAGGTAGGTGAATAGGGAGTATGAGGGAAGGGGAAGAGGATAGGGGAAAGGTGGAAGGAGGGGGAGGGGAGGTAGGTGGTGGTTTGTATGTGTATATTGATATGAATCTGGTTGTGTACTAGATTTAGGTATATACAAGTTCCGGACTGCTTTAGTACACCCAACGTCAGGTTTGCTCTTGGGTGTAGAGGGTCACGATGAGGGAATATATGGATAGATAAAAGTCAAGCAAAACAAATGGCATTTTTTCTCTCTTCTCTCTTCCTTTCCTTTCTTTCCTTTTTTTTCTTTTTTTTGTTTTTGCTTTAGTTTCTAGAGGTGAAGAAACATGGGTTAAGTATAGGGGTATGATGTTGACTTTGGATATCGGAGAATCACCTCACTACGTATGAGAAGTTCTAGTATCTAGGTGGTATATACTCGAGCAGGTGGTACGAGTCTCGGGAAGAGAGGTAGTTACGATAATATGAAATGGAAGTGTGTGTACGCTCGGATAATTCTGAATATGTATGTGTTTGTATGTAACTTCTGATGTTATACTTGGTTGATACACAAACATACACTCATACGTAAGTTATATGTCCATATATATACGACGAGATCATGCCTTTACAGAAGTTGTTTTTCTCCTCTCTTACAGTAAGTATAGAGATACTTTATCTCGTCTAACTCACAATTATCTCCCCCCGGATTAAGATCAAGATCAGTTGTGTATAGCTGCTTGCAATCTTTAGTTGGGGTTTGAATTAAGCAGCAGGATCTAAGACAAAATGTGGCTCTAAAACTGTCTTTGTAGGACTTACAGTTGCGTTAACAATTATATGGCTAAGGTAGGGTACCTATCAACATACTCCTCTACTTGATCTACTTGAGAGTATTACGATTTTCTATCTGCTTAGTATCTTACTTAGGTAGGTAGGTATTTAGGTCAACTGTCTATCTCTCTATCTACACCTGAGTATAGTCCCCGTCCTCCCCTTTACTAAGTCTAATATTTATCCCATAGAGCGACCATTTGAGCAGAAAAGGAGGGAGAAAGAGCTGGCTTGCCTTCCGGCAGGACATACATACGTATCAAGTGCGAGTCATCGCGATTAATGTAGCGAAAGTTCCAGCCCTGGACTAGACTCCCTTTAACGGGGCGCATAACACGTGTATAGCTTAGTTGCTTGCCTGTTGTCCTCTATTCGTTATTGTCCAATCTCTCTCCTCCTCTCTCCCCTTTCGATATAGGGTGGTGCCACGCTAGGGTGAGCACGGGTCCCCATATATGCCGTCATGATGAGTTAGTTTTGTGGGCTCGGGAGACGACGAGTCGTTGAACTTTGGTAATAGACGATGGCAGTGCCGGTAGTGAGGTGATGTGATAAGTGCTAATAGGACATAGGACTACGGAGAGATGGAAAGCATATGTCTGGTTCTTTGTCTTTTTCCCTTTGGGTATAATTCACAATACACTTTTCTTAGTTAGCAGATACGATCGTTGACTGGCCCCCATTGGATGATCTAGAATTTTGATAACGAATTTTTTTTCTCCGGTGGTGGCACCCCTTACTTCTTCACTCAGCCCCCTTCCCGAAAATAAGGTGATGATGCATGGTGGGAGCTGGGACGGGATGTACTAGTTCTCGCAGATATTGTCTTAGATGCCCAACCTAACTTACTTTGACGAAGAATGTTTACACAGAGGTAATGCAAAACTGGGCGGCGGATAGCTACGGTCACACCATGCCCTTATGGATAGATGCTTCCTAGCTAGGTGTGCTAAGAAGAAAAAAGCTGCGGTTTCGTCCTCGTTCTCGTCCTCGTTTCCGGAAACGTTAGAGCCAGGTAAGAAAGCCCAGGTGAGGGTGATGAGGCATACAGACAGGCGTATCAAAAATTTGGCAAGGCAGACCGCCGGGCTTCTCTCCCCCTTTTCTTGTTACGCAGTATCTCCTAACCCTTCCGTCTCTCGCCCGTGGGCTGCGTTCCGGAACGATCCACGGTAAGCCCATACAGGTTTATCTATTCTAGTTTGCCACCCCGTTCAAGCTTACGTCGAGAGGTTATAAGATCAGCACCGAAGAGGCAGTGCCAGTTCTTCTTAGCCGTCTCGAGACTACTAGATGGCGTCTCACAATCGCATCTGAAGTTCTAGGCGACGTGTTTCCCTCCTCTCTCTTCCGCCCCCCTTTTCCGTCCCCCCTATGCAGGTAGAGATAGCGATATGATAAGGGGGGGAAACACTGCATAGCTATATGTTGTTAGGCGAGGGTATATATGAGAAATACACGTCTGTAGGTTATATATAATGGACTAGGATGTGCCATGTGTTGCACATGGCCACTTCCATGCATACAAATGGGGAACACAGCAGACGGGACCTTCTCTCATTGCGGCGAGGTAGCTAGGTAGTCAGCATATCAGATCGAGCAGGGGGTTACACGTTCAGCATTAATTGATATCTAGGACTGAGAGTTTAAAGGAACAAGAGATTAGGGGGGAAGGGGAAAAAAAGGTACTGCTTACGTAGCTCCGAGAAGCTCTCCGTTAGCTTCCTCCTATAGCTGAAAAGGGATGGTGCAAAACAGCAGGACTGGGACCGTAGGAAGTAAGATCTAGCGAGGGCGGAGAGGCTGTGTATTATTGTATGTGCGTCCGTGGCATATGAAGCCAAGCTGTCTTTCGTCTCGCCAAGTCAACCTAACCGACATCACATCAACGGAACCCGTTTTCGTTGCAATATGAGCAGAGGTCGAACCTGAAACCCCTATTTCTATTGATTTGCCATTTGCCTTCTGTCCTTTTGTTTTTATTTTCGCCTAAGCTAAGCCAAGCATGGACTAAAGCTTCACCTTTTTCGACATAAAGTTTTGGTTAGAAAGAAAAGAAGAAGAAGAAAAGCCAAGCTAGGATGCTTTACGGTGTTCGTTATAGGATAGGCTCTTCGTGTTATGAAAAGGACGACGCGAGCCAAAACATAAGTTCCATGTTGTGTGTATTGGGGACCCTTTTCTTTTGACAAAATAGAACTATCGACGCTGATCGCGGTCAGGGTGTGCTTCTGGGCGCCTTGGATATGTGGGTGGGCTGACCTGAGCATATATTGGTTCAATACGACGAGGCACATACACTGACACACACTCACACATACGTAGTACACATGTGTACACACACACAACGTGAGGGTTTGCCGTGCTTCAAGGTAGGTTTGATATTGAGCTTTTTTGTTTTTAAATGTTTTAATGTCGAATGAGGCTATGTTAATCGACCCCTCCCTTCCGTCCCCCCCTTGTTGTTGCTACAGAATGTATGTCGTGCATACCCTACAGTAGCCGCTGACAAGGTTCAGATGAAATAACGTGCTCCCTTGATTATATACCAAGGAATCAATGTCGATTTCCGTGCAATAGGGGAAGATGGTGTTACCGTGATATATGTATATCTATAGCGAGAGAAACAGAGAGATATAGAGAAAGCCGGTAAAACAAGCTTATTGGCCTGCAGGCTCCCGATGGCTGGTTCAGAGTTGCGGAGCGTTTCGATGTTTCCTCCCCGCGTCCCCATTCCCGTCCCCGTCACATCAGATGACCTCCGGTGGACCGTGTGATGGGAGTAGTGTAGCAGGTTACATACCTAGAACACCATCTAAGTTAGTGTAAACCCTACCTACATATACACTATAACTGAACCTTAGAAAGTCTATCGAGCATGTCCCGTATAATATAGTAGGGCCATTTATTGGTTTATTCGTGGAGGGGAACTGTGGACTTGAGGGGGGTTGGAAAATGGCTTGCAGTGCTTACTCAAAACATGAAAAAGGGGGAAGAGGGGATGAGATGGATCTTTTTTTTTTCAATGCACAGCCACCCTCGTGGAACCCCCCTCCCCAATACAATTTGCTCAACTCTGGAATCTTACAGTACATCACTTGCTTTGGGATTTTCCCAATGGCTTGGTTCGGTATTAGCGATGGATGGGTAGGAAGGTGGGAATGTGCGATGGGAAGAAGTAAGGGATTTATTTAGGCTATCTTGAATGCGGCATCTTCAACAGGACCGAGGACAATCGAGGTAATGGAACCCCGGGCATCTAGATCACGCATTCCCTGTGATGTAGGGAGAGAGAGAAGCCACTGGACCATATCAACGTGAGCGGCGTGAGTCTTTGTCGGCTTCCGTCGGAAGGAATGGAGGTCCCTGAACGCCAACTCAGGTTTCTGTAAAAATGTGGCAACGTCCTGATTCGTAAACCGCGATCAGTCTGTACACAGACATACGCACATACGTATGAAAAGTCATAGGGTCTAACAAGAGCCCGAGTTGGACCTTTTTGGCTATGTTGAGGATTCATTCACCCGTATTATGCACTACTAAGACTGACCTCTACGTAACCATAACTTTACGAGTTTACCCGTGATATATAAACATGAAAGTGTGATTGGTAATATAAAGCGAGTTGTAGTGTTGCATCTTGAGTAAACTCCAACTAGCACCCGTGATATATATATATTTGAAGGGATCAAGTAGGTTTGGGTATACAAATACACCTCTCTGTCGCCCGTTCTATTCGGCCAGGAATGCGACTGCATCCAAAGCGTTACCCTTTACGGTAGGTGGGTACAAATAATACACCAATGACAGTGAAGCACTCTGTATCCCCAATTAATAACGTCACCTTAACAGCGATAACTTTTGACATATGATGAAATTAGACTATGAGATACCAGTTTGAGTTTACTAACACTAGGTTGAGTTAATCGGCGAATTGAACTTGGATCAAACTGTTTCTACAAGGAATATCAAGACGGTGAATCAGGAATGGATTGCAAAGTATGTCCGGGGTTTGTAAGTTGTAGGTACAAATTCTAGAAGAAAAGATCACCAAGACTAGATAATTAGATCGACAGAGGATTAACTTTCTGTGCCCCTGAACCCTGTTATCCCGTGTATAAGTGACCTTCGTATCTTTTCTTTGGTGGGATCTTGAACGACAGAATCCGCTAGGAACTTGGAAGCTATCGGGGGCTTTCACAAGGCGGCCTCCTTATCTACGTACAACACTTATGAAAAGGACGGAGGATATATCTCGTTTAAGCCGGTGGTCGAGAAAAAAAGAGCATGTTAGAGTCGTCAGCGTTTCGGAGATGAATCTTCCCGGGGGTCCCGGCCGAAGTTAATCTCTGAGCCGCTCACCATCGTGTTTAGCTAACCTTGAATCGAATACGGACTAAATTACCCAGAAACTCAAGATAGAGAGAAAGAAGAGAAAAAAAAGAAGAAAAAGGAAAAAAGAGGGTATTAGCATTGTCAACTAATAGACACCCAAGACGCGGAGCGCGTCGTAAGCCCTGGGCATAGATGGCTGGCCACCTCTCACTCCCCACCTCCAGATATTGTCTTCACATGCAAAGATCAATCTAGTACCTATCTACGGAGTAGCATAGAGTCGAGAAGAGAAAGTGCATTTGTTCTTATTATTTGCTTTAGCTTGGCTCCGGTACTAGTGTATTGGACCCTGTCTTTCTAGCGTAGGTCAACATTTAATACCTAGACTTAATAGTTATATACCGTAGTAAAGTGAGTCTCTCTTTTGGCTATAGTGTATTTGTAGTGTAATTTGTTCCGGCATTGTCCGCCAATGCGAGTGAATAGCAACTTAGCCAAGAATATACCCAGAACTGCCAGAGGGAGGATTTCCATATGCCAATGTGCCAATACTTGTAAACGCGTTTCTAATGGTTTGCGAACGTTCCACGTGGTCCGGGCGCTAGAAAAAGGTCTATGTACCTACATCTTACCTCCCCTGTCAGGCCTGCACTCTACTTGTAGAGAGGGGCGGGGCGGGTCCGGAGTCAAAACAGGCCGGCATAGCTAATATCTGACCTTGGCTGCTTAGGTACGTACCTCTGTGGTGTAAGTCCTGTAAATCGGTAACCTAGTTATCAATAGTATCAATAACGATGGGGCGTGGCGATTGGATCGGGATGATCAAACAACTATGAACCTTCACATATGTGAGAATTCGGAATTCAGAATGACGAGGCTGACTGGCTGACTGGCCTAGCAGAATTGTCCAAACCGGCCACTACACATAGCAATTCTTTGGTCATGCGCTACGTTATTGTTGACGATCCTGTCTGTCCATTAGGGTCTATGCACTCCCGACTAATCGCCATCATTCTCTCTTTTTTCGATGTGTTGTTGTTCCTGACAAGTCTGTCTCCGGTTTCGCCAAGCGCTACGGTAATTGGGCATTCAAGCCGGCTCAAGCATTCTCACCGTCATCGTAGTACGACGTAAGAAGAGACCGGGTAGGCCATGGGCCAACTTGGCTGGCGGGTTTTGGTTACAGTCAACAAGTGACCAAGGTCAACAACCAGCATGCCCGATACTACCTAGGTAAATACCTAACCATGTCGGGGACTTGCAGCGACCTGCAGCAGGTGGGGCATTGGTTGCAGCTTAGGGGGCTCCTGACCAATCCCTTGGCCGGATCCAGAACCTTTGTACATGGTTCTACTGTTTCTAGAACACTTCCTTAAGTGTGTATAGCCAAGTATAAATATAAGCTAGTCCATGCCTCTCTTCTTATTTCAAGCTGGATCGCGCAAGACGATAGAAAAAGGAATAAAAAGAACGAAAAACGCAGGATCGAGAATCAAAGAGGCAAATAATTCATTAGGTGTCAGTCAGGCCTTACTGCGCACGCACACAATATGAGGTATTACCGACGGACTAACGTAGATCTTTGATGCAAGCGAAGCCCCCCTTTTGCGAACACAGCCTCTCTTGGCATTCGTGCTGATTCGTCGTTGGCTGGTTGCAGCACAAACCTTTCCTGGAGGAGTCAAAAGCTATGGGGTATTGAGCTCAACACATAGGGGGCACGTCAATCAAAAGTAGAATTTGACTTTCAAGCAAGAAACTCAAGTGAAAGCCAAGCTAAAAAAAAAACAAAACAAAAAAAACTGACTCGCTAGCATGGGGTAAAGAGACAAAAAAAAAACAATAGAAGAGAAAAGTGTTCGGGGAGGAAAGTATAAGAGGGTATAGATAAAGAAAAAAAGGGGGGGACTTAGGGGAGGCAAAAATAGAAGAGGGGAAAATAGGAGAAGGGATAAGGAAAAGGAAGAAGAAAAAGAAAAAAGGGAAGCTATAGCAAACAATAACCTTGGAAGAGAGAAAATCAGAAGAAGGAAAAAAAAACGTATGACGGTGATCAGGTTTCTTAAACATACGCAAGTCTAGCAACTTACGTACGTACATACATCCATACATAACATGCTACCTACTAGACCTACTTGATCAATTTTGTACACATCAAAGTTTATGGCTTGGAGTAGTAGTTCACCAATAGATTGGAGATAGTGTTGCTACTACGGTGTCTAGGTTAACTCCAAGTAGGGAAACCTTCCACGTCTAAGCCAGTGTCGAACAAGATCTGGTAGCTCTGCTTATACGTAGTGTACTGCCATGTGTCAATGGGCACTGACAAAGAAACGTACGGTACTTTCTTCCTTGGGTAAGTGCTTGGTTGTAGGGGGTTTAGTTCCATGTGTGTATGTCGATATGTCTGTAGGTTATATGTATGTAAGTTATAGTTGAGGAGGCGACTGTAGGTTAAAAGGTAAAAAGGGAAAAGTAAAAATATAAGTAAAAGTCCTGGAAGGTTAGTGTAGTGTACAACTAGTGTAATATCATAATCATAATCATAATTAGCTGTAGTGCTGTAGTGCACATTACAGGTATTAATATGCTTTAACCTAGACGCAGAGCATAAAGGGAGAGAGCAAGAAGGGATCTATCTGTTCTGTCTTGTCCAAACATAGTTTGATAGGATGTATTGATTAGTACACTAATAAACCTAGTAGGTTGGTGTACATGGGGGGTGGTAGTGTGTTGTGGTACATATTTTCTGGGTACTTGTACGTTCCATCACAGCGTGAGTCATATAAAACCTAAGTAAAAGATACACGACAACTAAGTAGAGTAGTAATGGTAGGCGCTATAATAACACGGGAGAGTACCTAGATGGGATAGGTGGATCACTGCAGGAGGCCAATCAACAGCGGTCAAAGTTATTCTTAATATACTGACTGGCTGGCAATGTATTTATATTGTGGGGCCCATGTTTCTCTTGTCAAGCCAGCGAAGCCTGTTTCACACTGGCTTAAGAAGGAGGAAACCCACTGATTGGACTAATCTTCTTCCCTTTAACCTTGTATTAGAAGTTATGTAGTTGTATATCCCGTACTCCGTACATGTACAACATTTACATACATACAGTACCTCTTCCTCATTTTCACTAAGTAGCAATATTCATTCCTTCTACATTACATAGTTCAAAAAGTTCTTATGACTTTTTTCTTCTTATTTTTATACATTGTGCATATGTTCTAGTCTTTCTGACACCAATTAGGGTCGATAGTCTCGAATCTTTTTCTTCTTTTTCTTCTTCTTCTCTAATTCCTTTTCCCTATTATTCCTATCGCCTTTCAAGTTTTTTTTGTCTTGTTTTGCAGCCTTTCCTCACCGAAGAAGACTGTCAAGGCAAATCAAACTGACTGGACTGACTGGAACGGATTCGATTATTGGCATGCGCTTCATATCCAACAGGAATGACCAGGGATTCTCCTACAAGACTGCTACTACTCTCGACAGTTTTATGTGACCGTGTGTCTGCATAGCCTCTTTTGCTTTGTACCGACAAACACAAGTCTCAAACTACTCCCGAATCATGCCATCATAATTCTCCCGATTTTCATATCATACACTCTCATTGTTTACTCTCTATCTTTTTATTTTCCTTTCTTTCTCTCTCCCCCATACAACCCATAAACCGCAAATCAACAAGCATTTATAGCGAGTCACCCCGGATGAACACGGACCATATCGAAAATACGAGTTGGATCAGGTACCGCGTGGATCCAAGCACTCTGAGAAGCAGGTTGTGGATAGCTGGCTTGACTCTGGACATTAAAACTCCCGGCTCTGTTTGCCAGGCCGCTACCGACCTTCCGCTTCCTATTAATCTACTCCCAGTTCCTCCGAGCCGTAGATCTAGCTTTCGCCCTTGTCCGTCGATGGCCAGACCGAACAGAAGACTCCAATCAAACCCAACTCTTACGTCGCAAGGCTATACCCAAGCTTAGCCGTCTTCCAGTCTGCGATCTTGCTAGTTATTTGACTCGGGCAACTTCGTATCGCGATCACTTTTCCATAATAATTAACCGACCATGTCGGATCCCAATAAGGATGGGCCCGATGGGGCGTCGCGACGACCACGCGCGTAAGTCGCCCTCCCCACGAGGCCATAGCTAGCAGCCATATCTATGGCGCTGCTGCGATTCCAGTCCGTTCGCGTTTTCTAACCTGCAGTATCTAGGCCTACTATTACCATTGACACCACAAATGACACCGAACCTCACTCGGACGCTCCGCAGCGTTCGCCGGTGTCACCTGGAGATGAGTCCACAAGTCCAACTGCCCTGGCAGCCAGCTGGTCATCGTCTGAGAAGACCTCGGCTTCCCAGGCCAAAGATGAGGTGCGGGGTGGGAATTCGTTTGATAGCAAGGACAGCCGGCCTACGAGTCCGCACAATGTTTCCAGCCCCGTGTTTTCGAGGGGTGAGAGGGGACAGGCCTATCTCTCAGTCCCGGGTAACCACCGGTCGCGCCAGAATTCTGTCGATAGCGAAGATGGCTCGCGATCCCTGGCCTCTTCGCAAGGGGACGCCATCACCGTTACTAACTCGTGGCAAGGTGGTGATAAGGCGGGAGCGAAGCAAACATACGACAATGATAAGATCATGAACGACGTTAATGCTTTGAAGCCTGATCAGGGTAAAGAGGCGGATTTCGAGGTCGATAATAACCCGTTTGCTTTTAGCCCCGGCGAGTTAACCAAGATGTTTAACCCCAAAAACCTGGGTGCGTTTTATAAACTCGGCGGTCTTGCTGGACTTGAAAAGGGGCTACGGACGAATCGGGATACCGGACTGAGCGTGGATGAGAAGCATTTGGATGGTGCGGTGTCATTTGAAGAGGCTACGAACACGACATCTCCCAATGTTGCCCACGAAGGATCCGAGAGCCTACAGAAGCCTTTGGCCCGGACTGCAACTCACCACCACCAGGAAGTCGACGAGAGTTTTATTGATAGAAAACGAGTTTACAAGGACAACCGGCTGCCCGAAAAGAAGGGCAAGAGCTTCTTGCAGTTGGTTTGGATTACTTACAACGACAAGGTTCTGATCCTGCTTTCGGTTGCGGCTGTTGTCTCGCTTGCTATTGGCTTGTACCAAACGTTCGGTGTAGTGCACGAGAATGGCCAGCCGTCGGTTGAATGGATCGAGGGTGTGGCCATTATTGCAGCTATCGTCATCGTCGTCCTTGTTGGGTCTTTGAATGATTGGCAAAAGGAGAGGCAATTCGCGAACCTGAACAAGAAGAAGCAAGATCGATATGTGAAGGCAGTGCGCTCTGGGAAGACTGTTGAGGTTTCGGTCTATGATGTTATGGCTGGCGATGTGCTTCACCTGGAGCCTGGTGATCTTATACCAGTTGATGGTATTCTGATCCAGGGCTTCAACGTGAAATGTGACGAGTCGCAGGCCACCGGCGAGTCCGATGTTATTCGCAAGAGACCTGGCGATGAGGTATATGCTGGTATTGTGAATGGTGAAGACACTAAGAAGCTTGACCCGTTCATCCAATCAGGAGGCCGAGTCATGGAAGGCGTTGGAACGTTCTTGGTTACATCGACTGGTATCTATTCTAGCTATGGAAAGACGATGATATCTCTAAACGAGGACCCCGAAATCACGCCCCTCCAGTCTAAATTGAACGTTATTGCCGAGTACATCGCGAAGCTTGGTGGTGCTGCCGGTTTGCTACTTTTCATCGTCCTCTTCATCGAGTTCCTTGTCCGTCTCCCTGGAAACTCGCATCTATCGCCGTCTGAAAAGGGTCAACAATTCATCGAAATCTTCATTGTCGTGGTCACTATCATCGTCGTCGCAGTTCCCGAAGGATTGCCTCTTGCCGTCACGTTGGCCCTCGCTTTCGCGACCACTCGTATGCTTAAGGACAACAACTTGGTCCGTCACCTGAAAGCCTGCGAAGTGATGGGGAATGCAACAACAATCTGTTCAGATAAAACGGGTACCTTAACGCAAAATAAGATGAAGGTGGTTTCGGGAACTATTGGAACGGCCCATCGTTTCGGGAGTGGGAAGCCTAACGCTGAGGACACACCAGTTTCCGACACCGCTTCTAAAGACATGTCCGAGAAGGAATTCGCCATGACCCTCTGCAAAGATGCACAGGACCTGCTCCAGAAATCGATTTCTCTCAACTCTACGGCTTTCGAAGGCGACGTGGATGGCCAAATAGGCTTCATCGGGTCCAAGACTGAGACCGCCCTGCTCATATTTGCAAGGGACCATCTTAGCATGGGGCCTGTCAGTGAAGAACGGGCGAACGCAAAGATATTGCAGCTCATTCCTTTCGACTCTGGACGAAAATGTATGGGTGTGGTAGTTCAACTAGACAACGGCATGGCACGACTCTACGTAAAGGGTGCGTCGGAAATTCTCCTCGGCCAGTGCACTGAAATTCTGCGTGACCCGACTCGCGATATTTCTAGCTCACCCCTGAGCAGCGAGGACACCGAGACTATGAAGGGCCTGATTGAAAACTACGCCTCGCGATCATTGAGAACCATTGGAATTGTGTACCGTGATTTTGAGAAGTGGCCGCCACGAAACGCCAAGCGGGCCGAGGGTGATCGCAACGAAGTCGTTTTCGAGGACGTTTTCAAAAATATGACTTTGATCGGTATGGTTGGTATACAGGATCCTCTTCGTGATGGTGTTCCTGAGGCTGTGAAGCAATGTCAAAGAGCCGGTGTGGTAGTCCGCATGGTAACAGGCGACAACAAACTTACGGCGCAGGCCATTGCGAAAGAGTGCGGTATACTTCAACCGGATGGCTTGGTTATGGAAGGCCCCGAATTTCGCAATCTCAGCAAGTTCCAGCAGAACGACATCATCCCCCGGCTGCAGGTCCTTGCCCGTTCAAGCCCGGAGGACAAGCGCATTCTTGTACGTCGACTCAAGGATATGGGCGAGACAGTGGCTGTCACGGGTGATGGTACAAACGATGCGCCTGCTCTGAAATTGGCCGATGTTGGTTTCTCGATGGGTATCGCTGGTACGGAAGTAGCTAAAGAGGCGTCAGCGATTATTCTCATGGATGACAACTTCGCTAGTATTGTGAAAGCTCTGAAATGGGGCCGTGCTGTCAACGACGCCGTGAAGCGGTTCTTGCAGTTTCAACTCACCGTCAACATAACAGCTGTAGTGCTGACATTTGTCACGGCTGTCTCTAGCGAATCAGAAGAATCCGTCCTAACAGCCGTACAACTGCTTTGGGTTAATCTCATTATGGATACTCTTGCGGCGCTTGCTCTTGCTACGGACCCCCCACAAGACAGTGTTCTAAATCGGAAGCCAGAACCCAGAGGATCTAGCATCATATCGATCACCATGTGGAAAATGATTATCGGACAAGCAATCTACCAGTTGGTAATTACGTTTGTCCTCTATTATGCGGCAATAACTATAGGACTAGTTGCAGAGGAAGAAATTGACCGACGAGACACCTTAGTTTTCAATACCTTTGTTTGGATGCAGATTTTCAACCAGTGGAAGTAAGTAGAATTGTTTATTTGACCTGTGAAAGAAAATGCTAATGATAATCTAGCAACCGTCGTTTGGACAACCAGTTCAACATTTTCGAAGGCTTGTTGCAGAATTGGTTCTTCATTGGAATCAATATTGCTATGTGCGGTGCTCAAGTCCTGATTATATTTGTTGGAGGTACCCCGTTCAGCATCTCGCTTCGGAGCCCATCGCAAACCCCGGGTCAGTGGGCGGCAGCAATCATTCTTGGTGTTATCTCGATACCTATTGGGATGGCCATCCGCCTCATTCCGGACGAGATGATCAGGAAGTGCATACCCGAATACTTCAAGCGCAGATCACGACTACCTGGATTTACTATTACAGACGAAGAACGATTCAACGACTATCCAGAAGTTCTTGCTGATGTCCGAGATGAGCTCGCGTTCCTTAAGAAACTCAAAGGTGGTCGTTTGAACAACTTGAAATTTGCTGTGCGCCATCCCCGTGAGACCTTCATGTCCAAGGCCAAGAGCCCATCTCACTCTCGGTCAAACTCGATAAGAATACCACAAACCCCAACCCGTGAAGATAGCTTTGGATCTCACTCACCCGCACCGACGCCTGATTCCCGGAAGCGATCTAGATCTATGAGGTCCAGGTCTAATTCGGCTCTAGGAGCGCCTACAGTGATGGCGGGTATTATTGCTGGCAGTGTGGCTGCAGGTTGGTCCCCAATCGAGAAAACAGGCGGGGACCGCGACTTTCCGCCGGCCCCCCGTCCGGCTCCCTCTCCCCTATCAACTCGTGAAGATAGCGACCTCGAGCCTCCACCCGTTTTAACTGAGGAGCCTCAAAATATCGAAGAATCGGGTACTACGGATGTGCCCCAGCTCAGTGTACCTCAGCCACCATCACAAAAGCCAAAATCCGTTTCTTAGGCTGCGAATGATGATTTCGTTTTTGTTTAAACCAACGCAATCGGTCGTCAACAGGTTTAGGAACGACCCCCCTGACTAGGGCAAGCCAATCCAGTACAACTCAAATCCCTCTGAGATCATTCCAAGAGTCATCTTTAGGGCCGAAGTGCACAAACTACGCCATTGCACCAACCCATCCTTCTGCACAACGTTGTCTGGACCAATACAGCCCTCGGGGTTGCAGTTGCCCCAATACTAACGATTACAGTCACATTCTCCCGTAGGATGGGCTGGACCGCTTCAGGATTTGTGTTGCAGGAAACGTCTCCATTCTAGGCGACAATGGTCGGAAGGGAAAGCTTATTGAAGAAAAAAAGGACTTGATAGAGTCTCTAGGTATTTGGGGAAAGGACAATGAAGTCTCTTCGCCTAGGCTACGTTAATGCAAGACCTTGCGCAGGGAGCTATTTAGCAAGGAAAGGGGTCACTTTTTTTTCACTCTCATGGGGGTTTTGGGTATAAAAAACAAATCAAGATTTATTTTCTTTTCTCCGGTCTGAAATGGGGGTGCTGTTACAAATTATAGACAAAGTACAGTACACACACTACACTACGCATAAACATACACACTGAGCGCTGACGCGGACGACGCATATGCATACCTTGTTTTTTCATATTTTCTTCTCTTCTCAATATGCCAATTTTTCAAAAAAGGTTTTTTTCTTTCACGTTTATATGTACCTTTTTTTCATTGTTTTTATCCTTATTAATGGTGATAGAATTTTTCTTTTCGTGTCGTGCGTTTCTTTTTTCTCTATTTGTAAGGGCAAAAAAGTTATATTTTTTATATGAGTTATACGTGTAATGGCGTTGGACTTTTATTACCCCTGTCTTATTCATGTCGATCGTTTTTTGTACGAACCAAGAAGAAAAAGCATTTATATATACGAAGGAGAGAGATTAGGTTAATGTTTTGTTTTTGATTTTTTTTGGTGAAGGATTACGCTTTTACGTTTAGTATACAAATGAAGAAATATCTCGATTGAATTTTTGATCTGCTTTGACTAAATGAGGTTGAAGGGAATAGGGGATCGCCTTTGAAGTCGATTTATTGCTTGGGGCTTATGAAGCTTGTTATTCTTATTACTCTCGTTATATATCTAGGTCTATATATACACAAATGTGGATTTTATGTTTCGATTATATTTATAATGCCAAGACAGAGTTGGGTTTATCGTTGAAAGGATATAAGGTGGGAAGCAAAGGCAAGAATATATATACAAAGGAAGAATGAAATCAGAAACACATTTATATATACCTACCTATTAATACAGTGAAATATCAGAAGTATTGTTAAATTAATGTAAGATTGCAAGCAAGAGAATTGCTAAAACTTGTTGTGAATGTATAGATAAACCAATAGAAAAAACCATATACCCATTAGGTTTTTGATAGAACGGTGAGATCCGTTGTTGAGTGAGTCACCCTCCCCAGGCAGTGGTGGTATAACCTAGATAGCGATGTTCAACTTAGTATAAAGCAAAGAAAAGGATTGCTGATAGGATTCAGGGGAGGGAGTATGTCTAAACAAGAGAAGGGGGGCCAGGGGACATCAGCCATGTAGGTAATAAATGAGTCATTCTAGCTGGCAGCCTAATAACATGATTTTTTTATTACCGCAGATTATTATGTGTAATCGTGTGCAATAGATACCATGTAAGTTACGTATATAGGAAGGGATACAGCTTTTCCCTTCCCCTTCCCCTCTTTCCCTTGCCTAGGTAGGTAGCGAATGTGAATTTGTGTGGTATGTGTTGGGGGCTAAAAGTAAGGCTACGTCAGGACAGGAGACAGGGCGAGGCCGAGGTGGGAATGCCGAGCGCATAATACGGGGGTATATATTGGTTTCGTGTCGTGTGGTATAGGATAGCTGAATCCTGGGTAGCCTCGCTTTGTGCGACCTACGACTCTCGTATATGTTGTGTGTATAAACAAAACATGTTTCTCGCTCTATGCTTTATCGTGGGTTACGCTTCGATATCAAGTATCCCGTGTACGTTTGTTTAACAGTCCTAGCTAGCGGTCTAGCCTGATCCTATATCTCCTCCTATTTTCCTATTTTTTTTTGTTTTGTTTTCGCTACTGTTGTCGCTCAAACCTCGGCCAACGTGCTTTTTGAACGAGGTTGGATTCGGGCACACAAAATGTAGGCCATAAGGGATATATACTATAAGGCTCGGCTGTTTGTTGATACTCTGTCGGGATATAGGTTTAAGGACCTCCCGTACGTAGGTTTTGACGTATTACATGGGGGACACCGACATGCATACAGAGACATACATACTGCATGCATGAATGGCACTTACCTTACTACCTCCCATCTCACCCCACCCTATCCCCAACCTCTCTACCTACAAACCTATACAGAGCAAAGAAGGCTCTCACGGCACCGACGTCAATATATGTGTAACACCACACCCCATCCACCGGGATACACCCTTACTTAACTTAAAGGATCTCTATCCTATGTACCAGGGTCACAGTGGCTTCGGGGTCTATATACCCCTGCTCATTGGTCGCCTTGTGGGATCCGATACGACGACACGACGCGAGTTGAGAAAAAAAAAGGAAAGGAATAAGGATCGTGGATGTGACGTTGATGAGGGAAAGGACAATGGAGGGTGGGGGCCAGAGTTTCTTGTGTGTGTTTCTTTTTTGTCCATGTCACTTCTTAGGAACTTTCCCTTTGGTGGCATCATAATATTGCTGGTGACCTAGGTAGGTCGCTTTACGGCCCGCAGCCTTGGGTGGTGGTATTGTTGATGGCGGTAATTTGTGAGGCTCGTTTCGGCGTCTTCAGCCTCGTGTGTGCCTTCATATTGAATGTACGAGTCCAATGGATATGAGTATATTATACTTATGTAACCTAGGTAGGCAAAGCTTAGTTAACACGGAGACTGCTCGGGGGTGCTAAGGTTGTATATCTGACCTAGTAGGTCGGTTCCAGGTAAACCAGAGAGATAGGTATACGCCGCGATTAGGGAGTCCTCCCAGGATAAATCAGCTGACTATTATCTACTCGTCGGTTGGCGTTGTATTTGATAGATGGGGACGTAGTTGGATTCGAAGAGTAGCAGATCCGATGTAACTAGCTGAGGCCGGCGTATTCTTGTACGCCATGAAGGATTCAGGGTGATGGGCACAAAGAGGGCAAGTCCCAAATTGTAGATTGTATTAGTCAACATCGTAGTAGAATTTGATATCACAACTTGTACATGTGACACGGTGCTATGACGGCTTTTGGGAAAAGATTAAGGTAGAGAGAGGTTGATATGTAACCGCGTGATGAGCTCGAGTTATGTAATATAGGTAGACATCAGCGCTTCTTGGTGGGCCAAGGACGCACCACTATAAGCGCCTGATGGTTAACCGATTATATATAACGATTTAAAGGGGTTCTGGGCAGCTAGGTTGAGAGCCTATAAGAGCAGACTTCGTCGACGAATTTGGGGGGGTTGGATTATGATGGGGGGGGGGAAGGATTAACCTAACCTCCACTTCGGCAAGAGTCTCCAGTAGGACAATGACGATTTGTCTCCAAACTGTGTGTATACTCTAGTATAGATGAGTCTAGATCAACCCTAGTTTCACAATTTGTGCAAAGCTGTAACTGGAGTTAGGTATTATAAGCGACTGGCCCTAACATGTGAAGTGGCAATTGGAATCCCGTGTTTTGTCGAGACTCCCCCCTCCCCCCTCCTCTTGAGCTTACACATGTTGTTCTCTTTTGGTGGGAAATGCGAGGCAGAGAATATTTGCTTGCTTGCATCATGGGGTGGAGAGAGGCATTCTTGTTTCCAATAGGACACTAACTCGATTATAATGATTACAACTCATCATGCTATGCTGCTGCAGCTAAGCCGGTAATAACTCATCATGACTACCTAACTCGAAGTGGGAGTCTGATGATTTTAGATATTAGGCATCATTTGAGTGATTATTGAATATATTAAATCTATCCCACTTACGACGGGCCTTTGTAGCAATGGCAGTTGGTGTAAGTAGAATCCGACTCGTCGTTGACGTTACCTCCTTTTTCTTTTCGCCTAGCCCTAAATCGTTGCAGACAACTGTTGTAGAACTGGTAAGTATATAAATCTAGACCTTGAAGCTGCGAGTCATAATTTCAAGGCACATCCTTGCTCACAGGAGACCCATTGACCAAAAGAATGAACCATCATCATAATCTCACCTATGACTTGGGTATGATCGATGTTGGCGATAGGAGTGGTTCGAGATGTTTTTGTATTGTGGGGTTTACTCAGTTATCTTGGCATGGATGCAGAGTTGTCCTCTTTACATGTTGTTAGTTGACGAATAATTATACAAAAACGATGAGAGTTGTGGCGGAATAATGTCTGATCGGGCATTAATGCGAATTAGATTCTAAATGTTTAATTACTGCAAACCCTTTTTTCTTTTCTTTTCTCAACTATATTCAAGAAGTTAAATAATATTAACGTGACTTTTGTGCGTATGCCAGCTCATTAGTTAGTCCACAACTCACTCTTACGAGTACTTGTGCTTCCAGAGTGTTCGTTAGGCCTCCACAACTCCAAACCCATCGAATCCACAATTAGAGACTAGAAGTTCTATGTTTAGAGCTGCCTGAAGAACAATTCCTCTTGAAGACCAGGTTAATAAATTAGTAAGGGGAAGAGAGAAGCATTTTCCAAAGTTTACGATACATGCCCGCATGACCCCCTATGGCACTTGACACGTGTGGGGTGTTTCACTAAAACGTACTTAGGTCTGTTTACTATAGTCGATAGCCAGAGGATCTAGAGCGGCGTATATGGAGTAACCAAGACGGACGTCACCAGGTAACCTCCCTTGGGCCAGTACATGTTCGGCAGGGGTTCTGTTTTTGCATGAAGGATATGTTGGGTCAAGGCTTTTATAGTCTGCCTAACCTATGATCAAGAGTTACCGGGACGGCGGTCGGATTGACGATGTTGAACCAACGGCAAACGGTAAGCGAGTACCGGATTAGGAAGGATACGGTCTGGGCACTTCTCCTATGTAGAAGAATCCCGGGGGGCTGGAACGAGTTATGTGAGCTGGTAATGCGAGGCTAAGGGAACCCCACGAGAGAATCATGAAAGCCCTAAGTTGACTAAATAACTATTTGTTGTTTTTATCATTTATTTCTATAAGGAAAGAAGAAAACAATTCAAAAAACTAATTTAGTTTTTCGTAGAAACGAGTGTCTGTCTGGAGTTTTTGTGTGTGCGTATGCGTGTAAATGTCGCGCATGCGCATATGCATATGTACCTACTTACTGAAGTACCGTAGGTGAGCAGCTTTGAAAATACCACAACACCCCCCTGTCAGGGTCGAAATGGCCAAGAGCCTATATAGTTACAGGGGGGTTATTTTATATCGGGAGTTACCATAGAAATCACGAGATAAAGAGAGTCAGATCGTGTGATGAGAAAAGTAGACATGCTGCATATGATCTCATTTTCCATAGACAGCAGGATCTGGGTAGAGTATTTATTTTTTCTTCATTATTCTATTTTCTAAAGGGCATCGTAGTCGCGGCTCGCCTAATTCTTGATATTGTGTTCTTCTTCCCAAGCCTCGCTGGTTTAGCCCTTCTCGAGTTACGGGAGCTGAGCCGCGATGAAGGAAAGTTGGGCTGCGTAAGGCCGGCATTAGGGTATAGTGCATAGTACGACTCTGGCAGATCTAGTCTATGAGATACTACGCTGGAATGTTCGAAGGGCACACACAAGTGATGTGTTATCAGTTTTCTCTTCACTCGGGGAGCAAGCGCCAAGATGTGTTGGGCAATGCTTTGGGGGGGACGTGTCACGGTAGATGCAGCCTTTTTATTAGGTGACATCCTCGCCTTATCTTAGGGCTACCTATATTCACCGAAGATGTAGGAATATCAAAGTGGTTTGGATCTTTTACTCCCGGAACTAGAAGTCCTGTCCTGTAGGCTATGACGATGACTATTTAGGATATATTGCGCGGGAGTCTTCTCATCACGGGCGGGCCTTGCCTACCAGCCCATAAGTGCATATTTCTTTAGCTGCAAAACAGCACAGGGTCTGGTTCTGGTTCATTTATTGATCAAGACGTGGTTTTGATGTGAGAGAAGAAGGTAGAAAGAGAAAAGACTGTTGCCCGCGCCTTATGTTCCAATGTAGCCAAGGGGGGTTCTTATTCATGTGGAAATCTATGAAGGGAATGTCTCGTGAGGATAGTAATACTTGTGTTGGTGACAAGATGCATTTGGTGTACCCTTCTGGCCTGCTAGTTTCCCGGGTCTAGGACTTAGTGACTGAGCTTTAGTAGATCTCATGGACTTACATCCCTACCTGCTCTCTTACCTGCCTAGATACCTAGCCAGGCAAATCACAGGCTTGGTATTATTAAGAAGCACTCCTCGGAGTTACATGCAATCAGGTTACATAAGAATAAGATATATCATTTTGATGTTGTCCTCTCCTCCAAGCACGTGTCTCGGAACTATGAGTAGGAGACTAGTGGACGGAATACATAGTCTCTCCCCCGACTACTAGAAAAGGATTGGTGGTATTGCGTGGTACTAAGTTGACTTGAAATGGTCGATGCGAGTTCCGTTAACTCTACTACCGCAACTACCTACTCCAACGATGAAGTGCATGCAGGCAAGTGAATGCGAACGTACGTTAAGAACAATATCGGTGGGTAAAACGTAAGACTAACGGTGCATTGGTTGACTTGAGCAGACGCAATATAGGTAATAAATAGTGCAGTTGATCTTAACATACCTCCCCCTATGGTGGCTAGTCTAGTACAAATAGGGATGGATTATTATATATAGTGTATCCTATCTCTCCTATCAACTCACGTATGGGAATCCTCATGCTAGCTAGAAGAGGAGGGGAAGTAAAGTACTGGCGATAAAAATGACTTATAGCGTGCATTGAAGGAATCGTTCCTGGGTTGATTAGGATGACACTCAGATATAGTTAATGACGAGATGCAGTTGTTATAATTCTCCTAATATATTTGTTAAAATATTATATGTATGTAAGTACTATGTAAACCAGTTTGGGGAGAAAAAAAAAAGGCTCACCACAACTTGACATATTGAAGCGGGGATAAATGGGGTGTAGAAGTTCATGACTTGTTACTAGTCTCGGGGGGCACCGGATAGATACCATATATATAACGAATGAATAGTGATATGGAAAATGATATACATACATCTATATACGTTGTGCTCATGCTCGGGATTGATGATGCGTAATTATTAGAGTTTTGCCGAGTTCAATTTGAATGAATCAGACGAGGATGTCTTTTCTTTTCTTTTTTTTCTTTCTTTCTTTTAGCCAAGCACAACATTAACAGAGGTTAAGAGAATAGGGTAACGAAAGTAGATATGAAAATGGATAAAAAAAAACCTAAAAATAAAATAAAAATAAAAATAAAACCTTTCAGAGTTAATAAGAATAAAATTCGGGTTTGGAATTGGAGATTGGAGATTAATACATATATTTCTTTGTTCCTCTTTTGAAGATTAGGAATTCGAGTGCTGAAGTTGAAGATGAGATAAACTATATACATGCATATAGATTACGCCTATATGCATAATTAGTTGGTCGATTGTCGGTCCCCAAGTTGGTCTACCTGTGAACAACGATCCTCGTCAGAGTTTCGCCGACTCTTCGCCGACTCAATGTGATGTGGAAAATCTGACAGAGATGAAACAACACATTGACGAGAGTTAAGGTATGTGAAGAGGGAAAAAAAAAAAAAAAAGAGGGCATCGCAGATGTCGGGTCTAAGGTACTTTTAGGTTAGGTGACATGATCAAGTAAGGGTAAATATCAAAGCTCATTAATGTGATGTATGTTAAGTGCTCAATAAGGCAGGTTTAATAATAAAGGTACAAGTACATAGACAAGTAGATAGATGAAAAAAAAAAAAGTAAGCAATGTTATTTGTAGGATAGAAGTATACATATATGGATTTGGATAGGACAATGTACCTATGTATATATCTGATGTATACCCATACCCAATGCATCGGCTATGGAAATAATTAATTGGGGAGAAAAAGAAGAAGCAACAGGAGGAAAAAAAGAAAAAAAGAAAAGAGAAATGGAAATAGGATAAAACTCATTCCGTATACTTTAGATTAGGTACTAACTGACCTACTTAAATAACTAAAAGCTTGGATTATTGTTGGTAAGTTGGTTAAGATGGATTAATGTCTAGAATAGAGTAGAATGCATTGAATATTAATAAGTACATTAAATTGATTGAAGCTCAAGATAGGTTTAATGTATTTTCTATCAATCGATCAAAAACTCGATCAAGAAAATCAATTAATCAACTGGTACATACCTTGCTTAGTACGTAACCTACATCTATCTATCTTGGTGGTTCTGGAACTTGGAACTTGTTGTTCTCAAGTTTCAGACTCTTTTTTCTTTCCCTTTCCTGTCCTCGTACTCGCTCATATTCTTTTTTCCTCCCTCTTTCTACTAACAAATAAGTTACTTACTGACCTGACTTATTACGTTCAACCTGTTCCACCCATCCATTCACCCATCTATCCACTCTTTCCCTTCTCCCCCCCTTCTTTATATTTTCTCTCACTACTTCGAATAAAAAGATATCACCAACATTCTCCTACACATGTCGACAAGCAACAACAATAACCACAACAACATTCAACAATAATACCTGCAATATTCGAAACACACTCGGATACTAGTGGCCACATGAACCACCTTCGTTTGTGATTTTGATCTTTTCCTCTTTGGTGCTGATGTAATCTGCCTTCTTCTTCTTTTTCTTTTTCTTAACTCTCGACATTTACCTACTTTTTTTTTTTTCTCTTTCCCATCCCCTTTCGAGAGATCAAATTGATCAATTCATAATCTCCCCCCACGAAACTACTTACTACTTACTACCACACACACATACACACACCTACATACCTACACACACAACTTTCACTTCCTGCCACTTTAAACACCACGCGTCTTTTTAACGACATCTTCATTCATCCGCCCACGTGGCTCTTTTTCTTCCTTTCTTTTTCTTTCCCTTTTCCCTTTTCTCACGCATACACCCCAATTTGGACACAGGTCAACTCTACTCATTTTTTTTTTAAAAGCTCTTTGCATCTCGACCAGGGTCTACGCATCTCGTCTACTACTACATTAGACTAGACTCACTTAATTCATCCTTCCCTTTTCTGCTACCTCACCTTGCATTACCATCACCTTTCGTCAACTCACCACCATGGAATCAAAGCGTTCTGCTGGTCGACCTCGTGGACGCCCTCGCCGCGAGCGTGACTGGCATGCTGTTCCTGAGAAAACCAGAAAATCTAAGGTCAAGGTGGAGGAAGTGTCCGACGACCAGCAAGTTGGTCACATCAAAGTGAAGGAACCGACCTACAACCACTTGACTGAACTGGAGGAGCGAGTGAATGACCTAGGCGAATCCTGGGAGACCGAGTCGCTTTTCGAGGATATCATTGAGGACTTAGCCGAGCCTAACTTCTTTGACGATGGTAACTTACATCCCCTTCACGATATGCCAATTTTTTTTTTTTTTTTTTACCTAGTTACCTAGGTACCTATCTATTTATTTCTAACATGTTCATATAGTCGATGCTTGTACACCGGAGCAGGCGGTTCGCTACCGCCAACAACTGCGAGCTGTCGGACCCGAGGAATTCTGCAGGCTCACGGTAGATTCCCGTACCATCACTGCTAAGAAGCTACTTACTGCTTTTGGGATTCGCCCCCCGGCCTTTCTCGAAGGAATGCCTGATGAGTCTTATTTCGGACTGCTCACTCTTGCCATGACCCGCGAGTTAGCTAAGCGGGCCAAGATCGTCAAGTACAACACTATTGACGATGCCGTCCACCTACTTAAGAAATCTAAGAACATCGTCGTTCTGACTGGCGCCGGCATCTCCACTTCCCTGGGAATCCCGGATTTCCGATCGAAGGAGACCGGGCTGTACTCGCAACTAGAGAAGCTTGGCCTGGGCATTAACGACCCCCAGGAAGTCTTTAACATCGACATCTTTCGCGATGACCCGGCCATCTTCTATTCGGTAGCTAAGGATATTCTACCTAATACGAAGAAGTTTTCACCGACGCACGCCTTCATTGCCATGCTGCAGAACAAGGGCAAGCTTCTCACCAACTACTCACAGAACATCGATAACATCGAGGCCAATGCCGGTATCCTACCTGAGAAGCTAGTCCAGTGCCACGGGTCCTTCGCCACCGCGACCTGCCAGCGATGCGGCCACAAGGTCCAGGGCGATGCCATCTTTGCCGATGTCAAGGCGGGGAAGATCCCGCGCTGCGAGAAGTGCATCGCGTCGCTGAGGAGCAAGGGTCCTCTGAAGCGCAAGCGGTCATCCAACGCCAGTTCGCGAAAATCGCGCAGATACCACGACGACGATGACGACAGCAGCGATGACCGGTACGACATCCCTGCGGCCGGGGTCATGAAGCCCGACATCACCTTCTTCGGCGAGGCGCTGCCCGACGAGTTCACCAAGCGGTTGGTTAAGCACGACCGCGACTTGGTCGATCTGGTCGTCGTCATCGGCACCTCGCTCAAGGTCGCGCCCGTGTCCGAGGTCGTGCCCTACCTGCCCGCCCACATCCCGCAGATATACATCTCGCGCACGCCCGTGAGCCACATCAACTTCGACATCGACCTCCTGGGCGACTGCGACGTCGTCGTGGCCGAGCTCTGCCGCCGCGCCGGCTGGGACCTCGACCACGAGATGGCCGTGCCCAAGGAGCAGGAGATCGAGGCCACCCTGGAGCCGGGCTACACGAGCCGCCATAACTTCAAGGTCGTCGACCCCGTGGCCGAGTTCTAGAGAGACCTTGCACGGCCGGGAGACGACTATTGGTGCAAAGTGGCGCGGCATGGAGCCGAGGGGTTGGTGATGACCTAAGAAGATGCTCGTTCAAACGGGGGTGGGAAACCTAGTAACCGATAGGGAAATAGGAGGAACTCCGTATTGGTCGGGCGAGTTTGAAAACCTGAGTCATCGCGATGGTGGCGAGATCTAAGCACGAATGGGATGTAACCAACCAAACCCATATTGTTGGGTTCGCTGTCAGCAAAAATTTCATGACAAACAAAACACCAACACCAAACACCCCCGTCCCCTTTTAAGTCGTACATCCTATTTCCGTTTGCAAAGTTATGATCACTTTCAACTATCATACGGAGTTTGCTTTGGAAAGCGGCATTGCTTTGGCCCCCCCTTTCCTTTTTTTTCTTTTCCTTTTTCTCACTTGACTTGTTTGAGTTTCTGTCTATGCATGGCGTTGGGAAGAGTTGCTATTTTCGTTTGCCTCGGTTCCGAGGAAGAACATGTTTTCCCTTTCCTCCACTCCCCATTTGTGAGTGATGCAAAAACATACACGCACACACCTGAGGAAAGATACACCTTGTTTTTCTCTCTTTTTCTGTTTTCTAATTCCCTCTTCTCTATTATCTCTGCTCCCAGGATTTTCCCTTCGCACCAAACCCATCCTCAACAGACGGAAATGAAGAAGACAGGGATCCTTGTTGGCAACCCCCCTCCAAGTTCTATGCATGTCTGAGAAAAAGAGAACGAAAGAAATCAAGAGAAATGAGCTGAACCTACACTACTTTACTACTATTACTACTACTGCCTACGACATACCTAAGTTTCCTTAGGTTAGTGGGTCACCATCCTACTTCCCCGTAACTAAAAGGTTTCACTCTCCCTGCCGCGCGGGGCATGCTGAGTTCTAGTTTTCGAGTCCGCTTTTCTTCTTGTTCTGTTGGGATGAATTGAGGAACTAGAGAAGGGGGGTTATAAGAGAGAAGAGAAGAGAAAGAACACAAGAATACAACTTGTTTCTGACCAGGACTTCCACAGAATAAGGGTAGATTGATGCTAAAAAAGAGGATGATCCCTCTGTATTTCCTTTCCTTTTCTCGCTTTCCTTCCCTTTTTCTATTAAGCAGGTATAGAGAGACAAGAGAGAAAGAGGGGAGCTGTCAATATGAGGAGGACGGTTTCTTTTCCGAGATACGTCGGAGAACTTTTAATAATTGTAGATCCATGTTTGGTACCGGAGGGATTAGATCAGGTTCAGGTTCAGGTTCAAGCCCAGGTCAGGATGAGAGTAAGGAAAGATAGGTTTCGAGGGTTATGCTTCGGTGTTTAGATCGGAAAGGAAGGGGGGAAAGAAAAAAGAAGAAAAGAAAAAGAAAAGACCCATGCCGGATATTTCGTTGCCCTGTACCAGGAATTGAAAGCAAACGAGTGAGCAGGAGAGAGAAAATGGGGGATCTCCTGGTCCGGATTTCATGGCTAGGTAATTAATAAATGTTTGAATTTTCAGAACCCAACTTACCCAATACCTACCTAAGGTACGTATTGTTCCTTTCCGGTCAGTTGCTATGTTCATGTCCGCTTTTATTTTGCATTTACCATTGTCTCTCCCTGTGATTATAGTATGTACAATGACGGGAAACCCGCGAGCTATCTATCAAGTTGATGATAATATTATCCGCCCCCTCTGTCCCCCGATCCTTCCCCTTGTCCCCATTTTCATCTCACGACAACACCTTATCTAGAAAGGTATGGCCATAGTCAGAACGAGAACGGGAAGCGCTTACGCTTTGGGCTTATCCTTATCACTACTACTACTAAAATGGTGTCTTCTATCTTCTATGTGATAGGACAAGCAGGCCGGTATAGCATTGCCTATTTGCTCTCCTCTTTTACTTGTGCCCCCTCCCGGGTCCGCTGGATGGGTTGATAGAGAGACATGTCTCACGACAACCCCATCCCCTCTCCCCTTTCCCATTTGGCAGGCCTTATGCGGTGCGAAGTGGTGCAGAATACTAAGATAACGTTGGTTAGGACTTAGATGGCGTAGTGGCGACTAGGCACCTACATATTACATAGTTCATGTTGAGCTGGACGGGGCTGTCTTGCTTGCGCCCTGTGTATATACAATATTATGTATGGCCTAGTCTCGTTACTTGTATCCATGTTAACTGGATGAATATCTAAGTCTAGACGAATCTTCTTCTCTCATTTAAGTTATTTCACCCTATAACCCACAGACACAATTCCCCCTTCCCCCTTTTATCCTCTTCTTATTCTTGTGATTTATTCCTAGGAAAGAAGATCCGCCTTCTCTACTAACTGGGAGGTACCTTGAGTGCCATCTACGCGCACACATACCGCGAGTTGCAAGAGAAGAAGAAAGGTTGGTGTGGGTGGCATCACTAGCGGGGCTCGGAAAGTTGACAGAACAGGCGAGCGAGTAACCCGCGAGAGCTGAGTAAAAAGACGCACCCGAGGTACCAACTGTACATGACTATTTCAGTCAATGGGGTCGTCTCTCGAAGGAGCTGAAACTAGAGCTTTGGAGATCGTTGGCTGATGCCTGTCCTGGGTTACCTGGCAAGCTAGCAGTCCTCACAGCTGGCCCCTTTCCCTATCTACCCACTTGCCCGTCCCTTAGCTAATATGATAGTGTCTACCTGGTTAACACGATACTTACCATCTTGAACGTAAACGCTAAAGTTTGAAGATGAGGTCAAGAGGTCGCAAGATTATTGCATCTCAGGGCGACCCTTCGGAATAGGCATCAGTGCACACGTCATGTCGAGACGATGTGCTTTGATATTGTCCCGGGAGAAAGCAGGACATATAACGTTGTAGAACTTTCCCCGCCACCCATCGGTGCTCAAGCTATTGCTTGTTGCGCTAGGTTAGCCGTCATAGGGATACAACCCCGCGCGCGTATAGCATCGCTAAGGGGCACGGTGTATCAACGATAGATATTGCTGCTACCTACGCGGTCTAGAACCCAAGTCTACTAACGGCGGCGATTGGCCGGTCACATTTACCACGGGCAGTGGTATGTGGTGAAAGCCCACCGGTCAGATATCAGAAACAAGGGGAAGCTGTCATCATTCCCCGTGGGCGTAGAGGAACGTATGCATACCCAACCCATATGTACCTCTTACTAGAGGGCAGTCAGCAATATCAATTTATTACAGTAGAAACAACTAGTAAATATAGACTAAAATATCTAGAGTTTGTCTGAAACTACCAGCGATCCGTCCTATTATTATGTGTTATACCAAGTAAAGAATAGACAAGGTAAACCTCCTGTGCTGTCCCCTGACCCTCTCCGAACTAGAAATATATACACCGCGAAGTAGTAGGTTATCAGAACTACATCTTCTTCCTATTCACGCAGGATAATATACCCGGGAGGAAGCTTCGTGTCCAGAGTCTTATCCCCTGAAACCTCGTGTACTAAACCGGGCAGATATAGTTAACGTCAACAACCCCGGCGAAGCCGTTCGATTCCAGGTATCCATTACTATACGAACCATAAGGCAATAATATATAGAGATATAAATGTAGCAAGAGGCCGCCCTAGTCTACCTAGGACCCTTCAGCGCTACACTGGGTTCGGACTCCGAGCCTATACGTATACACATAGATGCGCGCTGGGGGCGTGTGCTAATACTTAGATGGATGGTACCTAGGACTTGAGCGGGAATAACAGACGGAACCATGACCCCCCCCAACGAGAGGAGTTGGCGCGTCAGCTCCTTTGCTTGCTTCACGTTGATGTTATCTGTATCGGGGGGCCGTCTTCTCTCATGATGGCTGACTTGGATACAGTCCTTCCCGTTAGTACGTCGAGAAAGCTTGCAAATTCTCGAAGTAGATATATAGACTCCCATCCCTCTTGAAATATCGACCACGAAGTGTATGTACATGGATAGATAAGACCGCTGCATAGCCTACACATGTCAACCAACCCCCACCTACGCCAACCGTGCTACCTCCCTACCCAACCCAGTGCCGCCGTATCCGTACACAGCAACTAGATAAACTGTATGTGATACATCGCTTTTGCCTTATTTTATACGTATGTTATCCGTATACATACTTTTCACATAGGAGAAGCCTTTACATTGCTCCTATGTATGTGTCAAGCGCGGCAAAAAGAAATCGAGAGCAGGGTGACGGATGAATATATATCTTCAAGTTGCGGTAGCTCTTGGAACCAGGTAGGTTTCTCAAATATATAACCTACCCCTGCCTACGTATTCGAGACGCGCCACTACCCAAGAGAGAAAGCGGGGTGGTGAGAGTGGTGGTGGTGGTAGTGGTAATAGATAGTGGTAGTGATTATAAGGGGAGGGAAGGATTCGATAAGAGGTAGGGTAGGTCGTACCTATCTATCTCCTCAGTCCAATATTGACCTAGGTAGGTTAGTTGTATGTACGTAGGTACAGAGAAATCGTAGCTCATCACGTTTTATCTAACAACCATCTCTCCGTTCGTGAGAATTAAAAAGAAAAGACAAAACCCCTGTCTAACTTATTCAACTCTATTTGACAAATGTATAGCTATTCATATAAATCTAGTTTCAAAAATTGCTTGATTACGATCTCAAGTCCCTATCTACCAAAGATTTCCGAAAAGACTATAAGTTCTTGGCTCTAGACCTGTCCTCTTCTCAGGTGCTGCTCTTCGACGTGGGTTAGGTATATTTGATGTCCGCCCTCCCTCTCCCCCGTATACCAAACCCTATAATAAAGCCACGAGCACAGCTCTAAAACCATACCCCTTATATACCTACATTACACTCTCTACCTCGCATCTCATAACCCCCAAGTCAAGTTCCCCTATTCCTTCCAACCTAAAATCCAACTTCACTAACACCCATCAACAACATAATTTCCTTTTCTTTTCTCTCGCGTAACAAACGTACATACCTATATATGATGAATATCGCTTTGCTTTGAATATAAACTCCTAAATTTTGGGTTTTACTTACTCTACAACGAAAAAGTAGAAGAAAAAAAACGACAATAACAACAGCAAAAAATTGGTAATAAGAAATGAGACTACAAAAAAAAAAAAGAAGACAGGCATCAAACAAAGAATATGATAAAATGCCGATTCATGATTTTCCTCCTCCCCATTCCTCTCCTTCCACTTTTCCCCTTCCGAATTAATAAAATCACGAGAACTCATCTCACATTATATTACCCAGCACCCCTCCTTTTTCTCTCCCTTTCTCTTCCTCCCCACCCCGTACTCATAATAAACTCTCATACCTATCCAAACCCGACCTCTGCGCATTTTGCTGTTGTTGTTGCGGCTGTGCCTGTGGCTGACTCGGCGTAAGCGTATTCATACTACCGCCCATCATGCTATTCATACTATTCATGCTCATACCCCTATTCAGCGTACTTCCCATCCCTGCTCCCATCATGCTGCTCATGCTCCCTGCCGGCGGGGCGCCAAACGACGAGGATGCCGAGACTTGCCTCGGGGCGCCACCGGCCGGCGGAGGAGGTAAGCTGAAGCCGGTGGGGGTTCTGGTGCCGTTTGCGGGCGGTGGGGGGAGCGAGAACGAGGAGCTCTGGTTCATGGATGGTCTCTGCTGGCCCATGCTCATGTTTGCTAGGCTGGAAGTCATGTTGCCGAAGGATGGCGCCGCTGGTGAGGACATCGGTTGAGCCGTCGTGTTCGGAGTGGATGCCCAAGGATTGGCCGTGGCAGCCGTTGATGTAGGCCAGCTGATGCTGCTCGAGCTTTGCTGTGACGCTGCGGGCGCAGCAGTAGCAGTGTTGGTGGGTTGTAGTGGTTGAGAGAATTGGGTGGACGAGGGGGTTAGGGTGCCAAATGAAGCAAGATCGGGGGTCACCGTCCGGAAAGGAGGAGCTTGTGGTTTGGCTGAAATCCCAGCTTGACTACTAGAGGTAGGAGGCATTGTAGGACTCGGGGTTGACCACGAAAATTGAGGTTGGGGTGATTTGACCGCGGGGGAAGCAGCTCTCGACGCTGGCCCTGAATCCCAACCAGACTCCATGGGGGCGCTTGATGTCGGACCAGCCCGACCTTTAACTAGGCGCTCAAAATCATCTTCGGATGAGCCGTTTGCCGGTTCAAATTGTGTACCCGTGACACCTCCAAATGCCATGAAATCCTCACTAGGGGTCACTGCTCCTCCGCCATTTACCACGGAAAGTTCTTGTAGCTTCTTAGTCTGCTCTTCTTCGACTTTCTGGGATAGCGACTTGATTAGATTCATAAAAGTTTGGAACTGTTTAAGATCAAGTAAGGGTCCTAAGCTCATGGACCACAGGATGGGCAAAATATCCATCGCTACAAACTCAGCATCTGCATTATCTCCGACAACGCGGAGAACGTCTAAGGCTGCCATCATGACAGCGGGCTCCTTCGTTTTGATGGCTTTGATCAGAGGCACAATCTTCTCTTGCATGGTATATTTATCAAGGGCGCTCGACGATGACGTCTTTTTCTTCTTCTCAGGCCCGAACCCGTCAAGGCCATCATCAACCTCCATAGCTTCATTGGAACCACCGCAGAGAATAACAAAAGCCCGACAACCACGGACTTTAATTGCTAAGCTACTCGTCTTGCTGAAGACGGTAGCAATAACTGGGAAAAGCTCATTTTTAATCGTGCTGAAATCGAGAACCGGGAGAATGACGGGAAGACCTCGCAGGGCAGCATCAACTAGCGCAGGTGCTGAGGATTCAATAGCCGTGAGGAGGATCGGAAGCACATCTGTGATGGATTGATTAGTTAGGACAAACAAAAAAGGGTTGTTATATGTCCATCAAATAAGGGGGTAATTTTTTGTAGCACCATAGTTTTCTTGATATATACCAAATTGAACCAAGTAAATCTCGATCATTTAAGCGCGAGGAAGATGATCGAAAGGGGTGTGAACACCAACACTAAAAAATACCATGGCAATTGATGGGGGAAAAAAAAAAGAACCTACCATCTTTAAACTCTTTACCAGATGAATTTTCGGCAATCAAGCTGGTATTCTCTAAGATGACCATGAGACCGGCATCTCTGTTCCGATCCTTCTCCTGGCCCTGTGATGCGGTCATGGCAAAGATCTCCTTTAACCTGGGTCGGACTTGTTCTCCAAAGGCACGGCGGGAAGATGGCAGCAAGTCTAATATTTTGAAAATATTCTGGAGAATGAGCGCCAGCAGCTCCTTGTCCTTCAGTTCTTCTAAGAGGGCCGGGAGTACTTTCTTCTCCATGACCGACTTGGGGAAGGATAGCAAGACCTTGTTGAGTCCCCTCATAAAAGAGGCTTTCTCACTCGGGGTTTTAGCCGGAAAAGCATCTAAAAATCGGATGGTTGACACTAATATGTTATCGAAGTATTCGCTCTCCTGAAACTCTCGAGCGTTCATGCGCTGAGCAGGCCGCCGGGTTATCAGGCGCGGTAATACGTGAGCTGACAAATCCTTGGGCAACGGGCGTTTGGATAGGAAGCTATTCGCATGAGATGGGATAGTGGAGGAGGTGGTGAAGATCCTCTTATAAGCGGATATGCTTCCGCCACTCTCTATGGGGGAGCGATGGGGCGAATTGTATAGTGCAACGCACAAGAGCCCAAGCGAAAACATGTCAGCGGACGGGGTGAGATTGTTGTCGAGGACGAAGTCAGGGGAGGTATAGTCGAGGCTGAGCTGGACATGTCGGGGTAGTCGAGGATCTAAGTTGAGGACCTCGGAGAGACTGATGGGTTGAACGGACGTGGGCTTTGTCGAATTCTCAGGGGGGCTACAGAAGCCGAGTCCGCTAATCTTCCAGTCGGACTAGATGGTGGATTGACCGTGTTAGTTATAACTATATATCACTATACATGGAATCACGATAGCACCGACCTTGGAGTTTATAAGAATAGCATCAGGGGTGAGGTTGGCATGGACGAGACCGGCGTTCTCATGAAGGAACTCCAGTGCCTTGCTGATTTGCAGCAAGCCCTTTTGTATCTCGAGTTCGTCGATCTCCAACTCGCGCCTCCGTCTTACACCATCCGCGCTCTCGACAAACCGGCTGGACCGGCCGCCGCCGCTGCCGCCAGCTCGTTCCTGGTCATCCTTTTCCTGTAAGAGGCCGGCTAGCGATGCAGTTACGGCCTCGGTCACGAATTGTAGGCCTCCGCCTCTCGTATCTTCGACGGGTTCGACGAGTTCGAGGACGCTGGGGTGACGTAGTCGGGCTAGGGACGAGGCTTCTTTCCTGAGACGTTCGACGACCTCTTCTATGGCGCGCTTCACGCCCGATGCGCTGGATCGACCCAGAGAACCTCCCTGCGGATCTAGGGATTTCTTGTCGAAGACAAAGACGGAATAGGACTTCCCGGTGGACTTCTTCTTAGCATCGTATATCTTCCACGCGCCAGCGGTAGAAGTGAGGGTTGGAGAGATGGTGTAGTTCGAGTTGATGTTGGAGGAGAAACTCTTCAGCGAGGAGAACATCTTGGGCTGGGGCGACGGAGGCCGTAGCTGACAGCCGTCATATCGTAGCGTGGTGCGAGCAGATGAACATGTATCTCACTCTCTTTTCTCTTTTCTCTTTCTCTTTTTCTTCCTTCTCTTTCTATTCCTCCTCTTCCTCTTCCTCTCTCTCTCTACTTTACTTGATCCAGTGTTTTCTCCCTCCAATAAAGAACTAAATTTAAATTTGGAACAATATCGTAAGGTCGCAAAGTAATTCGTATCGAGTTTAACAATAAATATAATCCCAATGGATGGGTATAATAACCTAGGTTTATTTGGGTTTTCTTGTGGGTGTTCGCGATCGGGTTTAATTTTTTTTTGTCGTGTACGTGTCGCTTTGGAGGGGGATGGAGAGATGATGGAGATGATGGTGGTAAGGTTGGTAATGAGATGACGTATAAAATTAGAAAGAGTACCTTCCTTCTTTTTTTTTTATGTCTTGTCTTCTTTTTTTTTATTCCTCTTCTGATCTCAGTAATGCATTACAATGCACATGGGTCTTTCTCTTAACCTAGACCTTTCAGGGGTTTCGCCCTAGCTATAGTGTATTGACTCTAACTACAGCTGTATACCTTGTCCGTTAAAGCAACCTAAAGGGATGTCTTCCCTCGTTAAGCAGGCTTATGCTTAGGTCTATGTCACCCTAGTAAAAAAGCTGCTTTATATAGCAATCGTTTTTGCTAGCTTTGCTATTAACTTAAATTGTTTATTTAAACATTTAACATTTAATACTACTTTTAACTTTATAATGTTAAATTAATTGTTAACTTTTTTACGTTATTAAGGCTTATGCTTATTAATAAATTTTACGATGTAGCTTTAATGTTTTAGCGTGTATATAACTTAATTTTACATATAAATTTATATATAAACTAATTAATTAAATTAATTAATAAATAACCTTTATAATTATTATAATTATTATTTTATTGTAAATATTTTATTAATTTATAATATTTATTTTTTATAATAAAAATCGTTTAAAATTTATAAATTTTTTTAATAGTTAAATATTAACGTAATTACTTAGCTAACTACTTAATAAATTACTTATACAGTTATTTAATTAAGCTTTTGCTTTTTTTTATTTATAACTATTTAAAAGTTAAACTTTTACTTTCGAAACTGCGTTATTAAAAAGTATTAAAAAGCAAATTAATAATAAGTTTTTAATTACGTTTAAAAAGTTAAAGAAAAAATATTTATTAATATTAAAAATACGTTAATATATTATTTTAAAACTAATATTACTTAAAAACAAGTTAAAAATAAATATAACTATATTAAGAAAATAATATAAGCTTAATATGCTTTATTAACTATTAATAACCTTAATTAAAATAAAATAAAAAAACCATTTTTAAAAACTTTAATATTATTAATATTTATATAATAAACTACTTAAAAGTTAATAAGTTTAAAAATAAATATATTAAAAATTAAAACTTTTATAAAAAAATTTAAAAAAGCAACTTTTAAGCTATAAGCTTTAACGCTTAAAGTTTTTATTTTAAAAAGCTTACTGCTACTTTTATGTTTATTTAAAAAAAACTAAATAATGTAAATTTATTTAATATTAAATTTTTTAATGTAAAAAAGCTTTTTGTAAAATTTAACCGTAAATAAAAGCAATTTTATAAAAAAATAAAAACTTTATCGTTTAAACAACGAAATATACGTAAATTAAAAAGCAAAATAATTTATAAAAATTTCAATAAAGTAGCGGCAATGCTATATTATAATAACAACTAAAATAATTATAATAAAGTTATTAAAACGTTAAATAAACACTATTTTAAAAATATTAATAATAAAACATATTAAAAAGTCTTAAAATATTAAATAAAAAAGCTTAAATAAGCTTATATTTAGTTAAAAATAACTAATTATAATAAATATATGTAGTTAAAAAAATTTAATTATAATATTAGCTAAATAAGCTATTTAAAAAGTTTTATAACGATTTAAAAAATAGTGTTAAAAATAAATAACGAAATAAGCTATTAATTTATTAATAAGTATAAAAATAATAATATTAAACTTAATAAAAATAAAAGTATTAATAAGCTTTAAAGTTTAAAAAGTATTATTTTTATTTTTAATTATTTAAGCTATAAAATTAAATAAATTAAATTGTAATAAATAAAGGTAAATTTTATTAGTTTTATTATATTTAATGTTACTTTTTTAAACTATTATTAAAAATTTAATTATTATTTGTTTTTTTTAAAATTAAAATATGTAATAAATTAAGTATATAATAATACGTATATAAATTTTTATAAACTTTTTTTTATATTGTAAATGTTAAAAAAAACGTAAATATATATATGTTTTAATATATAAACTATAAATATAATTATAATTAAATTAACTATAATAATAATAATTTACTAATTATTTTGCAAATTATTTTATAAATTTAAAAAATTTACTATTAATTATAACGCTAATTATACTAGTTAATTTACGTTATTTTAACTTTAAATTTATTATATTTACATATTTATTTATATACATTTTTTTATACTATATATTTTATATATATCTTTTACATTGCAGTAATTTTTTAATTTTTTATAGTAAATATTAACAAATTTATTTTACTTTTTTTTTTTAGCTATATAAAGTTATTTTTATCGTTTATATGCGTATTAAAGTTAATTTTAATTAATATATTATTAGTTATATTATTATAATTTAATAAAAAGTTATATATTGCCGCTATTATATATATTATTTTAATTTAAATATTAATATATATAAATAAAAATTGCTTAAAAATATAAAAAATACTTTTTTATTATTTAAACGCTTTTTTAATTACATTATATAGTTTAAAGTATTTAAAATTATATAATTTCTTTTTAATTTTTAATTTTACTTTAACTTTAATAAACTTTTATAAATAATACTACATATTACAATATAAAATAAGCACTTTTTTTTTATTAATAAAACTAGCATTTTTTAAAATATAGTAATTTTTAAAAATTACTAATTAATTAAAATTTATAACGTTATTAAAAATTTTAAAGTTATTTATAAACTTTTTTTAATTAATTAAAATATATATAAACTTTTTATTAAAATTATATATAGTTAATATATTAATTAATATTTTTTTATAATAATTAATTTAAATATTTTGCTAATTAATAACTTTAATTAAAAAATAAAACCTATTTATAGCACTTAAATAGTATATAAAATATAAAAAAATTTTTAAATTATTTATTATTTTTAAGTAAATAATTTAAAAAATTAATTTAATGTTATATTTAACTAATATAACTAGTAAGTTTAATACGTTATAAAAACTAATTAATATAATATTTTTACTTTTTTTAAAAATTTTTTTAATTATTTTAAATAAAAGTTTTTAAGCTATAATATAAAAAAAAATAGCAAATTTTTTATTAACGTCGATATTTTATATACTTTTTAAATTTACGTAAATTATTAGTTATTTTTATAAAGTTTTATAAATATATTTTAATATTTAATATATTTGCTAAAATTGTTTTTTACTTTTTAATAATAAGTATTATATATATATTAAGTTATTAATTTATTTAATATATATATAATTTTATTTTAAATATTACTTAATATTTAATATTAAAATTATAGCAATTAAAGCAGCTATATAACGTTTACGTGCTTAATATAATATATTTATTATTAAGTAATTATATAAAGTATACTATAATAAAAACAATAATAAAAAACTTAAAAAGTATTAAAAAAAAGTTAATTAATTTTTTTAATTAACTATAAAGCTTTTTTAGCGATTATAAAAAAATTTAATTTATATAAAAACTTATTAAATAGTTTTTAAATTTTTTAAAGCTTAATTAATTAGCTTAAAAGTTTAAAAGTAAGCTATAAATAGCTTTATTTACAGTAAAACATATAACTTAAAATAAAAAAAAGCATTAAATAAGCTAATATTTAATAGCTAATTAGCTTAAAAATTCACTAAATTATTTTATATATATTTATTAAATTAATTAATATAGGGATTTAATAGCATTTTTATTAGAAAATCGTGTGGGGCTTAGCTGCTTTTTTTTAAAAACGCTTTATTAAATAAGCAGCTTATGGGTAATAAGCATGGTTTTGCTGAATTACAAAGACAGCCCTTAAATAAAACCCGCTAAAGCAAAGCTTCAGGTAGGTAATCTTATAAGGTTATCTTTTATCTTTAGGTAAGCATTAAAATAGATAGGCACCCCGCTGGTCGGTAAGCGGAGCATTGCAGTTACTGACACAAAGATCGTTCATGATTGGCTCAAACCCCTAGCTCGAGACCGTTTGGTGTATATCTATGGACTTGGAGGGACTTGGGGGGGACTCGATGCACCCTCCGAAACCGCAAAGGGCGCCTTTCAACATTTCCCATCAGCAACATTCTCCCATCGAGTCAAACGGAGCTATATACCAATCTCGGGTCTATTGTCTCTCGTCAAAACTTACATGTACGCCCTTTCTAATACGCCGCAATATATTTATAACCCAATTGACTTTCTGTGCAACTCAATCCATCTATCTGACTTGACGAGTCCCCTCTCTTCAAATTTATTTTTGCCCACTCTCTTAAAGCCAAGGACATATCAACATTAATTAATAATTTTTCTTTCTAGTCCTAACTCGGGATAATGCTTCGCCAGCTTCTTCCGCGATGCGGGAGAGCTCTGAGAGCACCCGCCACGCTTCGTTCCTCCCAGATACTCCCCTTACAAACATGGCAGACCGCAAGATGCTACAGCATCAAGCCTGCCGCTGCATCAGCCGCCAAAGTCCTCGATCTCGACCCTACCAAGCTCTCTATCCAGAAGACCGAGAAGCCCAAGACGCTCGTTGATCCGTCGAAGCTGATTTTTGGCAGAGAATTTACCGGTAGGACCATCTTCTTGGTAGCATTACACGGTGTTACCATTGGTACAGCATGCTAACAACATGACGCATGATATGACTCTCCAGACCACATGTTAACCATCGAATGGACGTCGAACGATGGCTGGTTAGCGCCTTCGATTACCCCCTACCAGAACCTCTCCCTGGACCCGGCCACCTGTGTCTTCCACTATGCCTTCGAGTGCTTCGAGGGTATGAAGGCCTACAAGGACAAGAACGGCGATGTGCGGCTGTTCCGGCCTGACAAGAACATGGAGCGCTTCAACAAGTCCGCCGCCCGCATCGCCCTGCCCACCTTCTCCCCCACTGCCCTGATCGAACTGATCGCCCGCTTCGCCAAGCTCGAGGAGCGCTTCATCCCCAACGAGCGCGGCTTCTCCCTCTACCTGCGCCCGACCCTCATCGGCACCCAGAAGACCCTCGGTGTTGGCGCCCCCCACTCGGCCCTGCTGTACGTGATCGCCTCGCCCGTGGGCCCCTACTACCCCACCGGCTTCAAGGCCGTCTCGCTCGAGGCCACCGACTACGCCGTGCGTGCCTGGCCCGGCGGCGTCGGCGACAAGAAGCTCGGCGCCAATTACGCCCCGTGCGTGGTGCCCCAGCTCGACGCCGCCAGCCGCGGCTTCCAGCAGAACCTGTGGCTGTTCGGGCCCGAGGAGTACGTGACCGAGGTGGGCACCATGAACCTGTTCGTGGCGCTGCGCGACAAGGAGACGGGCCAGAAGGAGCTGCTCACGGCGCCCCTCGACGGCACCATCCTCGAGGGCGTGACGCGCGACTCCATCCTCGGCCTCGCGCGCGAGAAGCTCGCCCCCGAGGGCTGGCTCGTCTCGGAGCGCAAGATCACCATGCCCGAGCTGCACGAGGCCTCGCTCGACGGCCGCCTCATCGAGGTCTTCGGCTCCGGCACCGCCGCCATCGTGAGCCCCGTGCGCAAGATCAGCTGGAAGGGCAAGCTCGTCGACTGCGGCCTCACCGAGCACGAGGAGTCGGGCGAGGTCGCCCTGCGCATGAAGAACTGGATGGAGGGCCGGCAGTACGGCGACGAGGAGCACGACTGGAGCTACAAGTGTTAATAGACTAAAAAAGAAAAAGAATAAAGAATACAAAAATAAACATCAAAATAAACATAAAGGTTTTGAAAATCAAGTTTCAAAGACGGGGAAAGGGATGGGGATGGAAAGGGGGGGAGGGGAATGGTGGGTGTGACACAAGGAGGGCCGCCGGGGAATGGGGTTGGCAGTAAAAAGAGAATAGGGGTTTTAGACTATTTTTTTTGACTCTTGTTTTTTTTTTATACATTTCGGTAACTTACCTATATACTACCCAGCATTGGTTCCAAATAAGTTAGCAAAGATCATAAAATAAAGAAGGAATAGGGAACATTACCTCTATCGTCCTTTTTTTTCTTAGCATATTTGCATAAAGCGTTTTTACAATGGATAGACCATGATTTTTTGGGGGAGAGGGGGGATACTGATGCTTGGTAGTGGGTGGTAACAGAGTACTTAAGTACAATGCTACCCCCCTTCAAAATGGGAAAGGAAGAAAGAAGAGATTATAGGGGTGCCGGGATTAAGCCAACGTACTACACCAAAAAAAGGTTACTAGAGTACACGACATGATACCTACCTACCTAGGTAGGTACCACCAAATACCCTCAATGCATATGAAGTAGGTAGGTAGGTAGTAATATTCATACTACATAAGACTTGTTGAAAAAACACATGATTACATAAAACATCAATGAAAAAGAGAGAGAAATGCCACAACCACTCTAAAAACCCAAAGGTATGTTCAATGTATAATTTTTTTTTTTTGGGGTTTCCACCATTTTCTGTTCCTCGTGTCCCTTTCCTTTCCTCTTCCTACACTTTGTTTCTTTCCACACGTGGAGGCGAATCCCGTGTTTTCCCTTCTATCAAGTGATGATGCGATCTCTAATAAAGTATTTTTTTTTCTTCGTCTTTCTTCTTTTATCAAAAAACCTTCTCTTCTCCCTCCTACGGTTCCATAAAGAAAAAGAGAAAAAAAAAAGATAGTAATAGGAGATAGAGTGGGATAGGATGTGAGAAAAGAAGGGAAAGAAGGGAAAAGGAGAATAGAGCTGTTTGTAACTAACACATGGAAGGGGAAGCGAGGAAAGTAGACAACACGACAGGGAACAAGAAAGTTCGGTCATGTACACACGTGGGAGTAAAATAGTTGTAGTAATAGGAGTCCGACTCGCAAGACAACATGCTCCCCTCCCCTTTATTTATTCCTTCCCCCCTCTCTCTCTATTCCCCCCGTTTCCCCTCTCCCATCTTTTAGATCCATATCAATAAGGATCCCCCTCCTCTCCTCAGTAGTGAATGTATATTTCGTATGTCATCGACGAAACGCAGCGGGACCCAAAACCAAAACCAAAACTAGGAAATGAATGCAGGTTGTTTTTTTTCTTTTTACGACTTCTTCTGGGGATCTTCCAGAATGCCCTCGGCCTCTAATCTCCGGCGCGCCTCCTCGAGAGCCCACGTCTGTATTCTGTTCCCCGCGATTCCTTATTAGCTATCACTGCATAGGTACCTTATTACTTCTCCCGCCCTCCTCCCCAGAGACACCCTCAAAAATAATAAAAGAAAGCTAGGCTGAAAGGGAAAAAAAAAGGAAAAAACTCACGAGGTATCGGGCTTGAACCCGTACGCCACGCCCGCCAGCACCAAGCTCCCGCAGAACCCGTAGAAGAACGGCGTCTCCCACCCCTCCTTCTGGTACTTCTCCCCCGGCTTGACCCCGAACAGCCACCCCGTCGGCGGGTCGTACTGCGGGCCGTGGGAGGCGGGGGTGCGCGCCGTCGCCGAGAAGGCGCGGCGCGCGGTGGGCGTGGTAGATGGAGATGCAGGGCTTGTGGCAGAGGTGGTAGTAGTGGTTGAGCGCAGGAGGGTCCGCATGGCGGCGCTGGTTGGGCGGAGGGCGGACATGGTTTTGTTTTTTTTTTTTGGTTTTGGTTGGGAGGGCGTGAGGTTGGTAGGGTGCTTGGATGACTGCAGATGCGACGTCGATGGGAGACGGCGGATGGTGAAGATAGATAGGTGGGCAGGTAAGGTAGGTGAGTAAGTAAAGCAGAAACTCGGTTGAGGTTGGAATGCTTGTTGCTTTGCGGCTTCGGGTTGGTTCGCGGGTTTTCTTCGGCCCTGGAAGAATGGCACTTCAAGAAGTAGCTATTGTAGCTACTTAACCGTATCCCTAGGTATCCGTTTTGTTGCAGTAAAAAACTGCAGTAAAGAGTGGAGATTTGTCTACTTATAGTGAACAAAGAAGTTTCGTCGATGTAGTAGAAATCCTAATTCGTTAAAAAAAAAAAAAAAAACTTATTTTGTTCTTGGTATCATAGGAAAATGGTGGAAAAAGAAGGTAAAAAAGACTCAGGCGATTGAACCTTCTTTTTGACTGACGTCGGTGGAATGGACGGATGAATGGAATAGGTATAGAGGAGGAGAGAGATATATAAGTACATAGCAATGTCTGACCTTGACGGTCATTCGTTGATTTGATTGTCAACTGAACAGACTTAAGCTAAGAGCAATAAGTGGGGGTATACTCATCACGTGATGACAAGACTAATTTCCATGGTTATTTTGCTGTTAGCATAAAATTTTTCTTCCCTTTAGACCGTCTTCACCACCAAAGCTTATAACTCTTTTTCTTTTCCCTTTTGCATCTTCTTCTACACTACACAAAATGTTTCTCCTCATAAATGCAGGAATAGGGTCCCAGAAAAAGAATGTTCTTCAAGATCCTATTCTAACTCATTTATATACGTATTAGCAACAAGTGTAAGTTCCTTCTTCCTTTTCCTATGGATGAATTCTTTTCTCCATTTGACTCTGCTTTTCGACCTACTTCTTTTACATGATGACAACATACTTCTTAAGAACGGCCAACTGAATTATCATGTTGACTTTCCAAACAAATCAAGCTCAACAGTCTGACTTTTATCTACCTCCTCAAACTTCCCATATTCATTGCTCTTCATGTTCGCTTCGTTATTTTGGGCCTCTCAGAACTAACTGTCAACAAAAGGTTGCTAGGAACTTTTGTAGTGTCAAAAACACACCTGCTCGCTATTGGAACTCGCCCAAGCTGGTTTCTTTGCTCTTGGAAAAAAGAAATGAGAACTTGAGGTTTACTACTCCAGGTCCAAAGGTAGGGATTGTAGTCGTATGTCCGTATTCTGTCTGGGGTGTCTGGGAGGTTTCTCTGCGAACCTGTCCAAACTGCGCGATGATTCGTGAACTCAGCACTATCAGGCTCAATAAATCATACTTTATCTACATAGGTATCATAAAATACAGAATTTAGCATAGGCATTTTTACCAACCAACTTCATGATCTCTTATCTTGCTCCGTCGTAGTATCAGATCAAGGGTCGCATGTAGTCTGCACCTCCCCACCCGCAGCCAAGCCCGATATCGACCTTAAAAAATAAAAAAATCGGACAACGCACCAGTGTCAATCACCACTCAAACTATTGGGCAACTTGATAGGTTAGGTTACCATCACGAATTAAGCCTCATTTTTCTAAAACATGCTTAAACCCTATCATCTATTCATACCTAGTAGTTAAACCTCCTTTCTTTTTTTTCTTTCTTTCTGATTCTGTCGTAACTTATATAAGTGGGGGTGCGAAGGTCGTGAACCACGAGCTTTAGGTACATAGCTCACAAAGCCCCTCGTCCTCCCTGATCTTCTTATGCTTCCATTCCCCGTCTTGTTTTTTTTTCCCGTCCGTCCGAGCAACGTGTTCCTTCATGCATCCAGAAAAAGCATACGTATCCTTTCCCACTCCTCCCCTCTCCACCTTCACTTGGAGATCTCCGTACTAACAAGCAGTTGAGGAAAGAAAAAAGACAAATAATAGAAGACGTAGAAATAAAATTGGCTTTAGCATATATCTTTATTTGTAGCAATTATTGATCGCGGTTCATCCTCCTCCCTTTTATTCCAATGACCACTCACTGGTAAATAAACGAGGCAGGTGAAAAGAGTAGAATTCCTCCCAACTATCCGAACGACGCCTGGAGGAGAAGGGGGAGAACTTGTTAAGAGAACTCCCCCCCCCTTTCCCTCAAATCTGTTCCTAGCCTGGCCCTCCAGCACTTTTTCTCGGCGGCAAAACGTAAATGTGATATTAGATAACATGAGAATACCACTGCCGCATAGAAAAACAAACAAACAAATATGCCTCGGAGACGACCTTGAAGCGCGTAACGAATGGTTTTATGTTTCTCGTTGGCCAACTTTCCCATCATATTCGGGGGTATTCCCTTGGATATTCACGTGCTATAACATGGTCGTTGGAACTCGTCATCTCTCGAGTGGTACTAACACAGTTTGTAGTCTCACCGAGGTTAGTAGACCAACCATGGCTCTCATCTTTGTCCAAAAACGTCTCTCCTATTGACATCTAGTATACGTGACTATTCAGCTATGCCAAACATCGAGGCATAGGGCTTCTGGGGAGCGAATTCGTATTTGCGGAACTTTGGTTTGACGAGTCGCTCTGTAATTGTCCATAGTGTTCTTTGCTTGACGAGTCTTGACAGGTATTTCCCTATCCTTTTAGTTTTCGTTGGCGTCCCCCGAGAGGCTCAGGCTTTCGACGTCGGAACTTTCTGTTTAGAACACTACCAACGACGTATTTCGTCGCACGGTACAGGCTCATCTCTGACGAAAACGAGAAGGTCGCCTGCTGTTTCTCGAAAAGCCCCCAAAGTCAGGGGCACTGGGTTATAGCTCTTCATCTTCTTCAATTCTGACTTCAGGCATTGCTTCCTTCCTCTGCTGATCCGAAGTGGCTCTACCTAGTACATCGCCCAAAGCTGAAGGGAAATTAATCGAGCGGTCGATTGGTTCATCGTCCCCGTTGGCTCGGTGCTTTTTTAACGGGCTACCGATAGTTGATTCTTCCGTAAATGCTTGGGATAGAAGATTTGCTACTGGCTCAGAGGCGGGTTGACTTGTGGGTGCAACTTCTGTAGGGGTTGCTTCTCCAGCATTGGGTCCAGCACTGGGCGACTTCCCGTAACTTGACCCGTTTGCACTATCAGGTTCCGCGGAGTGTTGTCTCTTAAGCTATAGTCAAACCGTTAATGGTTGTGAAATGGTATACATATTTGGTTCTGAGGCTTACCCGAATCCTGTCTATACCAGCTTGTAACTCTCCCGTAACTTTAGCGTCTTCTGGCTCCAGATGGGTCTTGACGACCTTATCGTCAGCATCCTCCAGCTTGGCAAAGGGGTCTTCATCATCGTCGTCATCGTCATCACTATCCTCGTCCATAGCGCCACTGCCATGACCGTTGCTCTTCTTGCGAGATTTCCGGCGCTTAGCTGCTTCAGCATCCTGGTCCCGGAATGCCGAGAACCCTACGGTTCCTGTAGTTTTGAGTGGACCAAGTCCTGAGAAATCCAACTGGGTCGATCGTCGTTTGTTTCCTGGAGTCTTCTGGTTGTCCTTTGTGCTAGGACACAGACCCATTTTGGAGAGTTGGCCTGTAGATGCATTAGAACAAAAATTCTTTGAAATCAGAGACTTTTTTTTTCTTACGTTGACCGCGATAGAAGAAAGTGAAGACAGCATATGGCTTATCTGGCCCATCAATGCCTGTTACCGTTTGTGTACTAATCGTCTTTGGATCCAGCGTCTTGGGCTTAGCAAAACTAGTGGTATGCTCGACATCTGCATCAATCGATCCATTCGCGGCCCCCTTGTTTCCATCGCTCTCATCATCGTCGTCATGAGCATCAAATTGCGGCGAATACTCTCCCTTCTTGATTTCGCCCGAGGCAATTACTCGAAACATGGCCACCTTGATTTGACCGGTGGCCTCAGGAGGCTCGTCATCGTCAGACAACGACTCGTCCGAGCTTTCAGGGTTCCTGACGGGTGACTGTTCATCCTCGCCGTAGGTAAGAGTGTCCCGGCTGTGACTCTGCGCCGAGGACTTTTGGCGACGATGGCGCCGCTCGAATTTCTGTCTTCTCTTTTCTACCTTCTCGGCAGCATCATGACCCTTCAGGTCCAATCCATTGAGCCATCTTTCCAGGCCGACCTCGCGGAAGAGAAATTCTCTCTCGGCAAGACCGCCACCTTCGCTCTCGGGGACTTGAACCCAGCGACTGTTGACCCATGTTTCCTCGCCAGGCCGCAACAACGTGGCAACCTCCTCTTTGGCTCGTCCATCGAAATAGATGTATGCGGCAATAGTCTCATTCTCGGAGTTGGTCATGGGAATGTAGGGGGTGACGGTGTTGGCATGTCGGGAGGGGTCGGAGACGTTCGCCGGTAAAGGCCCCGCATAGAGGGGCTTGGGATAGGGGTTGTCGGGAGTGGCCTTCGGAGTGGTATAGGGGATGGGGTGTCCGGGGGTTAGCAGAGTGATGGATATGGCAAACTTGGCAGCCTCATGCCGAGATGTCTCGGGGTTCAGTTGGGGCTGGGGCACCGGTATGTAGGTACTGATACGAGAGATACGAGACTGCTTCTGCATGCCATACTCCGGGAGGGGAGCAGAGTTTGCATGAATGCTGACGGCGATGCCCTTGAAGCAGGGCATCGTGGACAAGTTGTTCGGTAATTTGCGTAAGATGGATTGAGCGAGCGAGGGACAAGGGGGAAGTGATGGCGGTGGTAGTGGTGAACGACGAGGCTTGTCTTTATGTTATGGATCAAGATCGAGGAAATGTGTTAAGGTAGGTTGGTCTTGGACTTGTTCTTTGGTTTGTCTTCGAGTAGTAAAGTATTGTCGTCGAGGAAACCTGGTTGGCTAAACTATTTCTAAGTACTCGAGCTCTGGAGATGAACGGACAGACGGACGGACTTGATCGGTGAAGGAAAAGAAGAAAAGAGTATGTAATGTAGGCGTATGTAACATGTATGTGTATATGTATATGTATATGTATGTAGGTGTAGGTACTACTGTACACTACTTGGAGGGGGGAGAGAGAGAAGTGAAAAGGGAAAATCGGTGAGGATGTAAGAGGTTCCTTGCAAAGAGGTGCCCCCTCCCACGTCTCGACGATAGTAAGATGGTTTTATAAGCCGAAGAAGTTATGAATATACCTTGGATGGTTGATACTTGTTTTTCTCATTACCTGCCGACATAAACCGATAACGAGCGAGATTGTTAGTTACGGATACTTGGTAGCGGGTTTGTTCTGAATTTCTTTCTTATTTCTCTTGTGTGCAGATTCGATTCGCACGAGGGGCGAGCGAAGGCGGCCTTGTTAGTGCAGTTAAGTAGTAAAAGCAGCAAGCAGCTTTAGCTTCTTCAGGCTTCGGACCTGAGATTATAAATGTATCTTCTCCTGAGGGGAATCTAAGCCCGCAAGAGCTGGCGAGCTGTTGATTTTCTCCTGTACTTGCTATCTATGATAATTCGCATACAGGACTAGACAACAAGACGGTGTGTGTGAAAAAAAGATAAAAGAAAAAAAAGAAAAAAAAACTTAAGTGGAAGAAAAGAAGTTCAAGTTAGTTCCCTGGACCTTAGGGATGATTGAATGGCGGGGGAGGAGCCCACGATTGGTTGACCTGTGCTTTTTTTTTTGGAGCCATCTATCATTGTACACCTTGTCCACCTTGTACAAGTCAAAGCTGCATGAGACCTTTCTCCTCTAGCCTACAGCCTACAGGGGATGTGGTAAGAAGGAGAAGAAGGAGAGAAAAAAAGAGAGAAAAAGAAGGAAGGAAAGCCCAAAAAGAAAGGAAGCACCAACTTGCTTTACTGTCAAATTTACTAGGTTAGGGGCAGTTACTTTACCCAATTATGAGTTTGTGTATCCCTATTTACCTAACCTTAAGATACACTAGCTACAAGGTAGATGGATGTAAAGGATACTGTAGGTTAGGTAAGTGGTATGTACCTGCCCTGCTGACCTACCCTCATTAAGTTTGATTGATAAGTTGTGCACGAGGGTGGGCCTTAGCTAATCCGAGACAGGCACAGTCAATATTCCTCAATTGAACACTGTACTTATGTATCCTTTTACACTGACTGAATAGGGAGTTCGTACCCGTAACCCGTTTATCATGTTGCCAGCCGTTACCGAAATACCTCCATCAGATACGGGCTACATAATTAAACCGATTGTAGATGGATTTACTAGCATTAATATTAAATACAGTAGTGTAGAAAGTCATTAACTACAATTTCACCTACAAGCGATCTTCTAACTGTTCAATGTACCTACCTGCCAGATAACCAAGTCCCTGACTAATAGTACTGCATAAGCCGTTGGCAATTTAAAGGTCCTACCAGGAAATCCATGACGATAGGTACCTCGGTAAGTTATGTAAGTACCCTATGGTAGGTAGAGATCATTCAAACCGAATTTTTTACATCATACCGAAGAAGTGGTCACCTGCCCTCCGGTCTCAATAAGAAACGCCCAACAAGTTCATAGCCGAAACCTTAGAGCAAGCACATACTGGAGGTTATCATGTGATATCTTATGAATAACGACGCTTGCCTAACTTTGATTCCTTTGCGTAATATTAGTTGGTGATAGATATAAAGCTTGATGGCTCAGGGGGGGGACGAGGGTATCAGATACAAATAAAATATTATTGGAATAACAACTCCCACAACTCATTGTCCAACGACCAACATCCTGCTTATGTTTTTCTCTCCCATCTTTCAGCGAACGAACGGAAACAGCCCTAACCCGCCCTTCAAGACATCGTTCCATGTGAAGACCGTTTCCGTAGCAAACCTCCCCTTTCCCCATCTCCCCCCGTGCCATCGTCGAATCCCGTCCGAGTCGAAGATTTAGGTTCTCCTCCCATTTGCTGTGATGTACCGACTAGCGTGGTCACTAGGTCTTCGCTCTCTTCTCTCTTGATTTTCACGTCTTCTTCTTCCTCCTCCTTCTCCCTTACGTAATCATCATCATCTTCGTCCTTAACCTCTTCTTCATACATCGGTTCCTCAGGGCCACCCAGGCCTCCTCGTTCTCGCCCTCCCCTCTCCCGCTTCACCAGCCTCCTACCATCATCCTGCTCCCCGCGGCCCGCGAAGAAGTGCCCCAGCGCGAGCCACGCCACCGCCATCGACATCATCTCCGCGGCCCAGAAGCCCGTAGTGCAGACGACGAACGACAGCACGCGGTGGTTGTACATGGCCCACCGCACGCCCGTGAGGCGCGCCACGAGCTTGACCGTCGCCGCGTACACCTGCAGCGTCTGGCCGGCCTGCACGTCGAGCAGCAGGGAGAGCGGGCCGCCGCCCGAAGGGGGTCCGTCGCCTAGCAGAAGCTCGCCCATGGGCACCGCGAGAGCGGCCGTCTCCGATGCCGCCGGCGCAAACAGCGCGTGGTACAGCAGGAACATGACGCGCGACGTCGTCGACACCAGCGGGTCCGTGTACGGGATCAGCGCCGGCCGCCGCGACGCGAACACCACGTTCTCGGGCGTCACTCCGGCGTAGGGGTTCTGCGCTGGCTCCTGCATGGTGGCCGAGGTGGGGAGGGCGAGCATGGCGGGGTTGGCTGGCGGCTGGGACGACTGGAGCGCGTAGAGTGCTACCATGAAGTTGCCGCGCTCGAGGTTGGGCGGCGATCGTGGCAGTGAGAACTCTACTGTCACGTCATAGGCCTGCTCGAGCATGAGGTTGGGGGAGATGGAGGCCACTCCATAGGGGTTGAGAGCGGCACTTTGCATTTCCGTTAGTGACCTCCTTGTCCTCATAGTGGTTTTTATATAGGTTCACATGCTAGGACAGACGCCATCTTCACAGTTTTTTTCATTTCTTTTATACAACTACCATGACAGATGAAGTAAGGTAAGAGCAATAAGAATATACTCACTTATATTGCAGATGAACTGGTATCGAGACTACCTTCTTCGGAACGTAGTTATAGTAGAACACCGGATACGCTATGGCCGCGATGCAAAACAAGGCCAAAGACGCGGCAACGAATAAGGCGGTGCTCAGGTAGGTCCTCTTAGCTGTGGGCGACACCGCAGCGCGAAATGGAGCCTTGATATACTCCTACGTATGTTGCAAGCCGAGGCATGTGATATTAGCTAACAGTGATGGTGATTTTGGCCTGGCCATATGTATATATGAGAGAGAGAGGGGGGGGAGCATGTGTGTGTGCGAGTATGTGTGATGCTTTCGATCACATGATAAAATATCAAGAAGGGAGAGAGAGCATAAACATAATTTAGCAAGTCAACTCACCATGGTTCCTAATCAGGTTTATATTATCTCAAGCGCCATCCGGCGTAGCGCTAGAATACGATTCTAGGCTTGATGTGAAAATGAGAGGATAGAGGAAGAGACGGGCTGGGTTGGGTGCAGGGTAAGGTAGATATTTTGAAATATGGCTTTGGCTTTTAGAAAAGTGTAAGTGTAAGTGTAAGTGGTACCTACTAAAGTAGGTAATGTAGCAGTGTAGGTACTGCTTGAAGCATCAAAGGTAGTACATGAGCAGGTACATACGTCCAAATTATTAAATTCGAGACCCACGGAGGTCTTGGCAACCGACGCGCCGCTGCCCCTCTGATCTCCCCAAATGACATGCGTCAACGTCATTTCCTCTTCATATGGGTGCAAGTAACCGCAATTCAAGGAGATGCTTAATATAGTAACCTAGGTTAGGTACTTATACTGGAATCTAATACAAAAACACAAATTTATCAATCAACTTATAAATACTGCTTCATGTTTTCTTTCTACTTTTTAAAATTCATGCATTAATTCATAAATGGTCCTTTTGTTCATCCTATGAACATGACAAGGAAAATGAAAAAATCAAATGACATGCTTGCTTGCTTAACACCCCCCTTCCACAATGTTAATGCCAAAAGCAAAGAAGAGGAAGCAGAGAGACAATGGGAAAAAAAGAGGAGTAAAGTATAATAGACAAAAAACAACCACCTGCCCCTCCATTTCCCCCTTCCCCCTTTTCCCGTAAAAAACTCTCTCATTCAATATGTAGTAAAGTTTCATGATGAAGAACGTATCGTAATCCCACACATACGTTAGGTTTAGGTATCTTGAAAGAAGTTAAAAAAGAAAAGAAAAGAAAAAAGCAAAGGAGAAATCGTGATATGAAACACCATCATCACGATGTCTCCTTTATTCCAACACAACATGTTTTATTCAACTCTGATCCCCAATGGTGATATAGGAAAGGGGTCGAATAAAACAACCAACTTGCCCACACTCCAAACCAAACCTCCTCTGATTTAGTTGGATCAGACGATGATGCTTATTAGGTGTTTCCTTTTAACATGGTTGGAGGTAATTGCTGGGAACCAGCCCGCCTCGTCCAACCCCGTTTCCGGAGTGGATCTCCGCCTCCCACCACCCGTCGTCCTGGTGTCGGAGGATGGCCAATACGTCTCCCTTAGCGAACCCGAGTTCCTCGGGTATGGCCGCCTGGTACATGTACAAAGCTCGGGCTATTCAACACAAATTAGCTCCATGGTCCTGTTTTGTTCCTTTGTATATACGTAAAACGTCTTATCGTGAAATAGAAATAACTTACCGTAATGCAGGATCGCCCGCCCATCCCTCGTATACTGCCGACTCGGATCCGCCACGCTCTTGCTACGCTGCCGCGTCCCCTGCGCCATCGGATCATCATGGTACCCGGCCATGCCCCCGCGCGAGCTCGAGCTCGTGCCAGGCCTCACCGTGCCTCCCCCCGCTCCACCCCTCCCGCGCATCGATCCCCCGTACACCGAATCGCCCCCCAGGGGCGCCAGCTGCATGGCCATGCTGTTCCGGCTCGCGGGCCGGTCGTAACTGTTGCTCCCGCCCCCGCCGTACGGCGCCGGCGACACCGACCGCGCCATGTCGTTCGGCGAGTTGTGCCGGTAGTACTGGTCCGACCTGCGCTTCGTCGACCGGATGCTAGCCGGCGACCGCTGCCGCGGGCTCGCCGTGTACGGGTTCGGCGACGCCGAGCCCCGCGTGTTGGTGCGCATCGGCTCCGGGCTGGCGTCCGGCCGCGGGGACACGCTGCGCGGTGGTGCCGGCGAGGCCGCGCGCGGCACTTCGTGCCCGCGCGTCGGCGGCCGCGACGGCGCGCGGTTGTACACTGAGCCCCGGTTGGAGGCGCTGCCGTAGGCCCGCGATTCCGGCCGGTTCGACGACGTGGAGCTGCCGTAGGTTCTGGACTCGGGCCGGTTCGACACGCTGCCGTAGGCCCCGGATCCTGGACGGTTGGGCGTCCCGCCGTAGGAGCCTGAGCTTGGTCGTGCTTGGCTGAACATGTCCCGAGTCTGCTCGACGTATTTTCGCGATGCTTCTTGCATCGCTTTGGATGTCACGGCCGGAGGTGGAACGCCCAGGCGGGTTATCTGCTGGTCGTATGAAGGCGGGGGAGTGCCTCTTAGACCGGCAGACAGATCAGTGCTTGCTCTAGTTGGGGCTGGACGCGAGAAGGTCAGGGCTCTATCCTGTGATCTGTCTTGCGGCCTGTCCATGGAGGTTCTTTCCTGTGGCCTGTCTTGCGATATATCCTGGGTCTTATCCGGAACTGGCGTGGACAGACCATGATACCGATCCGCAGAAATCCGTCCTACGGATGGCTTGTGGCCCGCAGCACCTTTCAGTTCTGCTAGGGCAAGAGCAATGGGATCCTGTTCTTCTTGAGCAGCCGGACTGTTATCTGCAGATTTGTTGCGGTTGTCCGTATTGGCAACGGCGAAGACATTTTGTCCCACGTTCAGTGCTAAGCTTGCGTTCGCTTCGATGGGCTCTGGCGTGAGGGTCCTGTCGGCAATTAGGTTCTTCGGCTCCGGAGGCTGGTAAGCCTGGGGGCGCCGGGAAGCCGGTGATGGTTGTGCTGCCACAGGCGTTGCCGCCATGGGCGACCATGTATTCCGGTTCGATTGCTGCGGTTGCGGTTGTATCTCCTTAGTGCTCTTTCTTCGGAACGGGCTATGGTTCTGGAAGAAGCCACTCTTCTTCTTCATAACTCGCTTATCCGATTGCGCGTCGACCTCGGGCTCTTGCTGCTTTGTAGGTGACACTTTGCCGCTCGGCGGTTCCTGACTAGAGAACGACGTCGGGTTTGAGATTTCACTATTATCATCCCGACTAGATGGTCTCGGCGACATGTTTGAGCTCGTTGCTGAGTTCATCCCGTCCGTGCGGCATAGCATAGTCATTCCATCCATAGGATACGGATCGTGGGGCACAGATGCAAACTGAGATGAATCATACTGTTGTGACCCGTTGTTCCCCTGACGCCTATCTTGAATAGGTGACATTACGGCGTTCGCCATCTTCGGTGTAGCAACGGCCGTCTCTCTGCTCGGCGGCGGCGCTGTAAACTGAGGAGCATCGTATTGTTGCGTCCTATTCGCTTGTCTCCTATCTTGAGCAGGCATGAGAGAGCTCGGAATAGTCTGTGAAGCTAGTGCCATCTCTTTGTTGGTTGGTGAAGGTGCGAAGTCGGAGTTGTCATGCTCTTGAGCTTCTTGGGCTTCTTGTTGAGCTTGTTTCTGCGCCTCTAGCTGAAGCTGGAGCTGCGCTTGCTTCTGAGCCTGCTTTTGCGCTTCTTTCTGGGCCAGTTTTTGCGCTTGTTTTTGGGCCTCCTTTTGAGCTTGCTGCTGCATCTGTTGTTGCATATGCTGCTGCATTTGGTGCTGAACCTGTTGCTGTACTTGTTGCTGTATATGCTGTTGCATTTGCTGTTGCATCTTGGTGCTTTGACGCCTGTCATGCACAGGTACGACAGCCCCCGAACTTCTCTGTTGAGGCATTGCTGGTTCTCTCTTGGATGGCGGGACTGCAAATTGAGGAGGCTCATATTGCTGCATCGAATTTTCCGGTTGGCGCCGGTCCTGGGGAGGCATAGAGGGCAGAGAAGGCGGAGGCATGGTAGCACTCGGCACTTGCGGCGGTGCTGTAACTGCCTTCGTATTCGATGGCGGTACTGGTTCCTGGTGTGATAAGTCTCGGGCCAGCGCAGAGTTAGGATCATGATGTGACTCGAAGGTAGACGGCTGTGGCGAGGATGTCCTAAACGCCGGATTGATACTCCGTGGGAACTGCGCAACCGAGTAGTTCTCTTCATCCGATACTTCTGATTGGTGGTCTTCCACATCGCCCCGGCAGAAATTGATGTACTTTGGCGGGTCGGGAATCTCTTGGCTAGTACCCCTTTCCTTAATGAAATGAATAATATCCTCCTCGACATCCATCTTCTCAAGAGAAAGTCTTATTTTCTCGCAGGAAGAGTCGTCGCTAACGCATACAGTGGATGAAATGTTCGCAAAAGTCCACAAGCTGCTCTTGGTAAAATCCAATCTCTCCTCCTCTAGATCCTGGAACTTGTCGGCAGCAGCCTTCCACTCCCGGTTCCACCTCGCGGTCGTTTCCTCGAGGGCTTTAACCGCATTCTCGTATTCGGTGTTGGATGCGGCGACACTAATTTGTGTTTTCTCGAGCTTGGCCTTGTTCTTTCGTTCTTCCTGGCCCATAACCATGTGGCCTTGCGCTAGGTAGCCTTTGATCTTGAGGCATTCTTGTTCGTAACGATCCCGCGTCTGGTGAACAACAATATTAGAAATGGCGTCTTCTCGCACTAGGGGTCCTTAGCAACAAATAAGATAACCGACCTTGTTGACCACCTGGGTCTGCTGGATCTTGATTTTCAACAACTTCTCGACCGTGTGTTGTATGATCTTGCGCCTCTCTTTCATACCCCCGGCAAATGCGGCTAATGGTTCTTCCAACTCTGTCTTCATCTGAGCAGCGATGTTTGCATGTTGCTTAGCCATGGATTCCACCTCTCCTCGTACGGTATCTAGGGACAACTTGAGCGATCCCGTTTCGTGGGAACCGAGGGATTTTCGACATAAAGACATGAGCTTTCGGGCGTAGTCATCTTCTATGGAGGCACGGGCTAGTGAACGTTAGACAACAAGCGTGTTAGATGTTAGGTGACTTGCGACTTGCCGCTATAAAATGATCTGAGCTCGTCGTTGGTCTGCTTCGCAGAAGCCATACGGTCCAGAAGCGGACCGACACCAGCGTCATCTTTGCCCCAGAAGTTGTTGGCAACTATTCAAAGGCGTCAGTGATTTACTCTGTGTGGGTGTGGCTGCTATGGCAGAAGACGTACACGACAGAGCTACTGCCGGAGCTTCTGTGGCAACAGGCATTTTGCCTAGTGGTTAAAGAAAGAAAAAGAAAGACACCAAAATGCCAGAAAAAAGATTGAAGATGATATGTACGAGTGAGTTAGTGTCGACACGGGTGTTTTTCCCGTCAGCGCCAATCCCACTTCCCACTTCAATAAAGTGTCTCTCTGGATGGTATTTGGGGTATCTCCTCGTGAGATTCTACAGGAGAAACATCAATAATAGTAAAAAGAAAAAAGAAAATGGGAGATGATCAATAACAAGATCTCCCTCGGTCAGGAATGGATATTGCGTCAAGTTTGAGAACCGTGGGTAAAGAATTTCTTCAAGACGTAAAGCCCACGATAAAGTGTTTACCGAGAGGATGCGGTGTAGTTGCCCCAGTGATCGTCTTGGTGGCAGACGCATTGACTTTAAATTGCGAATGACAGGGGATGCTCAGGTTACTTGATGTGGGTACCTACCGGATCCACGCTGTCGCCATCGCCAATCATCGATCCCCAGGCGTGTCTCTTGGCGGCTGTTTAAAACTTGGATTTATCGAAGTTGGCGATTTATCAACATCAACCCCTCGTAACTCGCTTCGCTTATTTACCATTAGTGTATATCTCGCAGCCTCGATAACTGAGACCCGCCTGTCTTTTCCAGAGTTTATGTTCTTAGCCGCCAACAACCCGCTAACGTTTCTACTAAAGCCTACTCTAATTTTTTTAGTTGAAGTATCAATACCCGATACCTAGGAGCTGGTAAAGTATAAACTCAAAACCACTTTAAGCTTATTCCTCCAATCAATCAATCAATCAATGCACCTATTTTAGTCATGCACGATCTCCGTTCTTAAACTTGGGCACCTGAGGTCAGGTATTTAGCTGGGTCAAAGCTCAATAAACCAAAACGGTTCATTATTGCATATTCAAAACTCACTTTAGCGACCTAATATCCCCCGAACCTGTTATATCTCGTCTGACGGTCACGAGGGATCCGATATTCCGGTTGGGTTGAATGCGGAGAAGTTGGGTACTATGAGAGAAGGTCCCATAAAAGGAGACATGCAGCAGAGCGGATAGGTCGTAGGAATGCGCATAGGATTAAGTGGTATTCGTTAGATTAGTTCTTAAAAGACGGTTCAAGTTGTGACGGAAAGGTGGTGTCCAATGACAGTGTTTCTCGAGGAAAATACCCAACCCATTACAGCCAATGACTTACGACCGAGCTAAAAGACGAAGAAAAAGAAGAGCTTCAAGGAAATAAATACAAACAGTCAAAGGCTTTCTCAGACAAGGCTACCGGTGACATATTGCCTAACCGTATCCTCTAATTGTCATGATAGTTAGTTCTTCGGGCGAGCATGGGTGTAAGCGGGTTTTCTGTTCGCGCCTATTCTTCAACAAGAAGGTCGCAATCTTTAGAACACAGTGAATCGTCCATCTCTAGTTCAGAAACAACGAACATAAACTGCTGAGCACCTCGAAGCTAAGCCAAGCAGCTATGAATTCGAAATCACGAGGATGCCACTAGACCTGCAATGAAATACCGAGGTATGTATCAAGCCATTAATTGACTAGTACGACAACTGGAACATACTGGACAAGGCCAGTTTAGGGTAGAGGGGAAATGAATGAAATCCAACGCAATGAGATATCGAGATATATCCTAGCTAAGGTGCCTTAAGGGACAATGAGCCAACCCGAGTTACTAAATTCATAGACGCCTATGACAAAAGAAACACCCAAGACTACCTTATAAATTACCTATGGTCCTAAACAGCAAATTCACTGCTTGTCTAAGTGGAACTTCGCTTGGAGCTTTTTCCACGACTCAAAACCACGTCTTGCGTGATCCTCAACTACATGAGGTCCCTTCTCGAACAGCGTCCTCGAGAAGAGCTCCATCGACACCCAGCCCCTATACCTTAACCCGTCGAAGATAGCCTCCGCGATCTTCTCCACAGGGAGGTATGCGCCGCGGTCTTCTTCGTACATGAACGTCCTAGCGTTGCGCGACCAGTTCATGCGCGGGGGCTGGCCGGCGACGTGGAACGGATGACCCTCGACGAGCGGTGAGTCCATCCTCTCGGCGTCGACGACCTGGACGAAGAAAACCTTGCGCACGTCGACATCGCGGACCAGGCGCTCTAGCGACTTCTTCAGCACCATGTCGGCGTCCGGTGTTCGGCCATCCGGCGCCGCTGGGTCGGCCCACACGCGCCCCGCGATGTTGAACGTGTCGAGGCAGAGCCCGAAGTTGGGCCGGTCCACGAGCTGGACCACGGCCCAGGCTGCCTCCCACGTGCTGACGTGCGTGCTCCAGCAGAGGTTCTCGTACGCGAACCGCACGGGCGGGTCCTCGCGGAGCCCGAGGTCCGCCAGCTCGCGCAGGTCTGCCGCGATGAGTTCCATGTCTCCCGTCACCTGATCCGCAGGTAGGAAGTTCGCCGGCACCAGAATCATATCCGTGCCGAGGATCTTGGCCAGCTGGAACCAGACGTGGATCTTCTCGATCATGAGCGCGTGCGCATCCCTGTCGAGCAGGCCATCGTAGCCGAGGAAGGGCTGGAGCGTGATGACTTCAAGTCCTAACTTATCGCACCGGGCCCGGATATTGGCGGTCGTCGCTGAGAGCTCGGCTAAGGACGGTTCGTCGGTCTTGAATGATGTCTTTGCGGCGAACTCAAGGTCTTCGTAGGCGAGCTCGATGCCCCTGAATCCCTTAGCGGCCGCTTGATCGATTTTCAGATCGAGGCTATGGACTACGGCGCGGCCGAGTGATATGGAAAAGATGGCAGGCTTGTATACATCCATTTTGTTTGCTGTTGTGTCCAAGACAGACGCAAGGGATAGAGATCGTGAATGAACGCAGACGGTACTACTTAAATTAACATCGGTTATTGTAAATATGTCTATACCTGTGTTTCCTCGAGTCCGTCAAGCCCGCCCATTTCCGAAAAGACACAATTTCCTTACAATATCCGTACGACGTCTATAAGAAGCAGTTGCTACGTATATATGTCACAATCACACCGCCTACGGGCGGAGCCTCTCAGCTGTGCTAGGAGCTGCAGGCTTGGTGACTGTAACCTGAATCAAGGAGTTCGACGCTACGAGGGGGGGTATGTACGCCGAAAAGTTATTGATTATCAGCTTACCACCTGTAAGACATGGCTTTCTTAGGCGTTACACGTATTCTGCTTGGAGAAACTATCCCCAGCCCACATAGTCTAGGGTGATAAAAGTTTTGAATCTTGAGATCTTAGATCATTTCCTGGGGTATAGCATTTATACATCCGAAAAGACCCTTCCCCGCGGGGTATTATACTATTAGGGAGTAGTGATATCGTCGATCGTGAATATAGTCGATATCTTCAATTCCCGATGTTCTCGTTGCCTCGCTTTATTGCTCCTAAGGACGGATATCTAAGGGTCGGAAATGTTTCCGCTGCTCGGCATTAAGAAACAAAGTTGCAACCCATGTAAGACATGCCACGCCCCTACATATACACGTCAAATCTATTATCTTTAGTAGTGCGGGTTTCTACCTCTAAACACCCAATAATATCGACATACCACCAGCACTAAGCTAGTAATAGCGGCGAGTTGGCTCAGAATCTCTGAATTGACCGATCACTGCCATGCGCGGCTGTGCAGAAGTGGAAACTTTATGTTACTGCACGTATCGAGAGTGATACAAAAAGACATATATTCATACCTGACCCGGCATGCATTCTCCATATCACTACGATGTCTATAATGCAACCTCCACAGGACCCAACAAACGCTAGAAGGCGTAACAACTATAACCCTATACTCCTCCCAATTCTCGGGATTTTGCATTCTCATCGCTTCTCGAATCTATTGCATGACTGTCATTTGAATAAAAGTAACGTTAATGGCAATGACAAAGTCAAAGTTCGGGGCACTTTAGACCGACGTAAGGGATGGCTTCTTTGGCTATAAAACATGATATCAATAATACGGACTGGCACCACTTCTCTCTCAACATCTCAACAGATTTTGTTTTGATTTATTTATTTGTCTATAAGTAAAGAGAGAGTAAAGCGATTATCATTACTTCATTATGTCTTTTTTTAATATCAGTATTCTCAGTTTAGTAATAAACAACTAAACGTGAGTTTATAAAATAAACAAAGTAGAAATTTCTCCCTTATCTTAAGCAATAACTTGTTTTTCCAGCCTTACAGTTCAAAAGAATAGAGTGATATTAGTTATACACACCGAGCACTTTATTTCAGTATCAATGGTTGATATTTATATTAGTTGAAAGTGGTAGTGGTATAACAGAAAACAGCTTTGGATTATGAAACTAATAGATAGTGCGTAAAGGGGGAACTACAATAATAGTTTGTATAGTACATTAACTCGATCTATTTAGTATCCGTTAACTGTACTTATTATGATGTCTCTCGTGGATACTAATATTAGTATTCGTACCTATGGAAGGATGGTCTACTAGGTAGTATAGGTCAGTCACCAAATCTATGTCATCTCATAAGCTAACATTTACCTTATCTGCTATGACAATGAGAAATATTTAAATACTTTCATTGGACCGTTGTCGTTCTCACTACCTCGGGTAACTATCTCTTCAAAATCTCTTTGACGTCATCCCTAAACCCCCTTCTCCATTCTTCTTCTCCTCTGCTTGGCTTCCACCCCAGCGTCTTGGCTACCGCCGCAATGGTCCGCACGTTACTTGCCAGCCCAAGTTCCACATTATCCTCGTCTACCTTGTCAGCCGCATACGAGGTGAATAGCCTTGCTGCCTCGGACAGGCTGACGCTCTCAACCTCCTTATTCGAAATCTTGCCCTCCTCATAGCACGCTTCAGCTACTTCCTGTGCTACTTCCTTCCAGGAGAACCGCCCAGTACCACTGAACATGATCCCCGTTTTACCCACAGGACAATGCTTCCCCTCGTTTCCCAGTATGTCTAACGCAATGATCGTGTATAGATCCGCTAGGTCTTCTACATGCACTTTATCGTTGACGTTATCCCCAGACCCGACTACTATCGCGCGGCCGTGAGCGAGCGCTGTGCGGATGTACGTCGGGATCTGAATGCTGATCCTATTGAACAGGCCCGAGCCAAGTCCGTAGATCGTCGGGCTCATGATGACTAGCGTCTTAACCCCGAGCTCTAGCCCCGAGTCTATGACACCTAGCTCTGTGCTCCGCTGGAGGTAAGGGTGTAGCGCCTCGCGCTGCTTCTCATAGTCGTATATATCGTCTACGGCATCGTTAAACTCTCGCCCGGGGGTATCCTCCATGTAAGTGCGCGAGAAGGTCTGCTCGGATAGGTTTGACTGGCCTGAAGTGTGCACCATCCACACGTCCCGGCCGGTAGATGCCTTGCGCTGTGCGAGGCCAAGAAGCAGTGCCTGAGCCGAAGCGGCGTGGAAGCCGAGCGTAGTGTTAATGACGAGGTCATGTTCGGCGGCGGCTGCGGTGGTTACCTCGATGTCGTCGAGGTCTCGGTAGAGGATAGGGTGGACACGATCACCATAGGTCGCTTTGAGCTTGGAGACGCGGTCTGTACCTCGAACGAGACAAGTGATCGCGGTGTTGCTAAGAATCGGGGATGATGAGTTAAGTAGATGGGTGAGAACGGCTCCCCCGATAAACCCCGTAGCTCCCGTCAGAAGAATTCGTGGTGATGTGCTGGAGCTCATGGTTGTTTTTATGTAATTCAAAAGATGTATCAAAGAAACATAAAGCTTGTAGGAGTATAGGTGAATGAGTTAGCAAAATAGTATATACATACCTAAGTAGGTCGGTAGGTAGGTAGTTATCTTTTAAATGCTCAGCACCATGAACCGTAGATGCTCATATACTATGTCCCCGTGGATTGTAAGTCATCCAATAGGATTTTAATGGTATCTCCTGAAATCTGCAACTGTCGACATGATCCGGATTTTCAGCTTATCTCCTGTTACTATCTCCTTAGAGCCGAACAAGTCCATGATATAGGACGCCGCGAGGTCACATATACCATTTAGTCGTTATTCAACGTCATAATGCTTACTATTTCTTTTGTACCTTATTAACATCACTGAAAACAAGAAAGAAATCAGAAGAAATGATACACCGTAAGATTCCAGGATGAAACGAAATAGAAAACTATATTAGAACGTCCATGTGTTTCCGAGGTGACTCCCTTTTATATATTCACCATCACTTAGCCAGTTAGCATCAAGGGGTAAGTTAGGAATAAGTATTCATATCTTAGTAGCGGTGTACGTAAAATAACACCACTAAAGTTGAAATCCTTATCATTATTATTGAACTAACCTCTATGTAATCATTGTAAGGACCTGATATATTTCCCATACAACATGTCGATGATGGCAATCACTTGTAAACCTATTCGTTTACTAGGGGGTATAGCATATTTAAGATCTAAAGATACTTATAAATATAGTGAAGGGTCTTTTATTATGTATTATCTAAGCCTTGTGGTTCTCTATAGACTGATCCTTTAGAGACTAGCAGGATGTTCCTATAATACGATCGTTCATTTAATCTCGGGGGCTTCCGTTCGCTTCTGTCGTGATGACACGATAATCGCTGCCTGAGTATCAGATACATTCCTTTACAGCACACGCCCACCTCGTCGAATATCACTTATACAACAGGAACACGTCGCATATCAGACGCACAATTTCACACGACTGAAAAACCCCATCCTCTAAGGGCTAAACCCATTTAGTTAGTCAAAGCCTGTGCCCAGCTTTTTTGCGAGAGTGGATATAACACTTATTAATGTAAGATATTCAGGTTAGCTATCATAAATCAACACAATGATACTGAGGCTAGCTGGACTAAATTGAATCTACTTAACGTGCTGTAGTATCGTGGGTTGATATTGATTAGATAGATTTCCGCTACCAAATTTAGAATGTTGGTTAATATATCTGTACGAGATAACGGGGCAGCAAGCGAACCAGGTATGGTCACACCTTCGATCAAGATGGGAATGGCCTCTCCCTATCGATATTAGACTGAGGAGTCCGAAATGGTCGATCATTGAAGGAAAATCATTCCACATCCCACCCAAGCCCACAGGGTACACCGCTTACTCTGAATGGTCCAGCCTTCTGGGCCTTCTGGTGTATTTATTTACGGCGTGGAGACCTCGACCTCGCTGCCACGTTGCTCCCTTCTCAACACCTGCGATATCTAATTGTGTGAATAAGAACACCGACACCATGTCTTATATTAGAGGAGACCTAATGGATTCTATCAGAATCCTAGTTCAATCCAAGACTCATCTTATTCCAGGAAACGATTACCACGAGCGATGCACATATATGAGGAACTTGATTTGCCAGCAAGTATGGGGTCGCAACTACGACTACGATCAAGATCGCTGGAATACATACGGGACGGATTTTGCCTATGAAGGTAAAACCTGCTTCTTCCTCGTAGACCATGGCAATTCCCCGAGCGAGGACGTTCCCATAATCTGGTATATATGGACGGGTGAATCCCTGTGAGAAGCTTACCAAACCCGTTGGCAGCATTGATCCTGATGATATAACAGGGTCGAAGTCGATCAACCTTTGCCTGAGCGGGTACAAGCCAGACTCAAGACGGACTACCCATTCCTTAGGCCACGGATGCAGGGTCTACGAAAGATGACTCGCATCGACGACGAAACCCGTCGTCAAATCATTCGATCGAGACTCCTATCTAAGATGAAAATCCCCAAGCCGGAAGTGGATTTCTTACTAAACAACCCTGAGCAAGTCGAATTATTGAAGGCCGACATCGACTCAAGGCTTTGGGAGACAATCGATTCTTTGTTGGTCTCTGCTGACCAGTGAAATTTGCAAAACAGAGGGGACATCTCTGAGGTGTTCAGATCAGAGTAGGGATCGTGCAATGTAAGGGGGTTATTGTGGATTGAGAGGGTAGCTATCCATCAATCAATCGAAACATGCCCAGTTCTGGTTCTGAACGTCCAAACATTGTTCCGGTCACGCACGCGGTCTTTTCCGGTGAAACCAAAGCCTCGTCTTGATTTCATAACTGGGGTTTTTATTCTGTTTGATGGGAGCAGCAGGAGTTCGCCGTCGTCACGCTAGAAAACTGACAGGGCTTGGCGTCTAACCTGACGGGTCAGAAGAGAGGTGTCATGGTCAGCTCAGATCATCTCCGTAGACGATGCCGGGGAGTCCTACACTAGGTACCTTAAAAGAGAGAGCTTCTCTCCCCCTGCTCGCTAGGATGGAGAGACTGAGAGCCATTATTTATACGTCTTGCTTCGTCATTCATCATCATTAGGTACATACGTATTATCTGGGGAATCGCGGGGTCTCTTGGCAGTGCATTCCATCTCGGTTAGAAGCAGAATGTCAATGTAAATGTCAATGTAGATAGTGCAGTTAGGATACGAATGCTCATCCTTTTGGCATTCGGAGGGTTCCACTAGGTGAAGCTGAACCACCCCTGACCCGGCTTTTACTCTCAGCGCCTCCACCCCAATCATTCGAGTTGAGTCGGAATCATACCACCATCACCTCATGGACGAATCAAGCAGTGTTAGATTGTCATCCACTGGACGTAAACGCACGACACAAACGCACCGGTACTCTATAAAATAACAAGTGAAGAAGAGATGAAGCCTCTTTCGTTTACCGGTAAAATAATAGCAGATCATCTTGGACGGTAGTAATCGCTTGCAGCTAAGGGAAGTCATTGTGCATCGACTCTCGACCCCTGACGAATTATACGCGGATTCCGACTTTCACCACGCATACAAATTCGCCAACATGGCGCCATTATTGCGGCCGATGAAGCATATAGACCGAAAGGATCTATACACGAATTTAGAGACTAGAATACAATACCTACACTCATTTCTAGACTTTAGCTCAAGTACGCCCCCCCCCAGCTCTGAGCCTTTAGAGCATCCTAATCGAAGAAAGGAGTACAAAGACTTACATGACTTGCAGGAGATATCGAGGCTCTGATATCTGGCTCCAAATACATCAAGGCCCTCATACCGGCGCTAGTAAACATCGTCTATCACAAGCTTCTCCAATATGACATCACAGCGCGTGCCTTCGAGACGAGGAGCACGAGTTATGAGGGGCCTGTCGACCCAAACCTGAACGACAATAGCCCGCAGATCTTACATCGGAAGATGTTCCTGCGGGCCTATCTCAACAAGCTGTGCTCCGACCCGAGCACGATGGAGTTCTGGTACTATCTGGACAAGGTCGGGTGAGTGAAAACCTAATCCGAACGACGGGCACACGCATACATTTCACCCCCTGCCGCTGTAAAGGATGTGTTCTAAAAGTGTAGTAAGGGACATCGTGTTCCATGTTCATTGGGTTTCTTTTTTTTCTTTCTTCCCTTTTTTTACTGACTGTTCTGTCCGGTCTAGCATGATGCACGTGGGTCGCGGGCGACAGCATCCCCTCCACATCGAGTACGTGCACATCGGCGCATGCCTGTCCTTCATCCAGGACACGCTGACGGAGGCGCTGCTCTCGCACCCGCGGCTCAAGATGGACCGCAAGGTCGCGCTCGTCAAGGCCCTCGGCAAGGTCATCTGGATCCAGAACGACCTGTTCGCCAAGTGGTACGTCCGCGACGGCGCGGAGTACGCCGAGGAGAGCGAGAAGCCCGAGGTCGAGCGCGAAGGCTACCTCTTCGGCAAGAAGATCCTGGATGATCTCGATGAGGAAGGGAACCCGAAGGCAGAGGAAGGGGCGATACCGGCTGGAACTTGCCCGTTCTCGGGTCTCACGGCGGGCATGAGTAGCGTATCGTTAGGGGCCGGTGTCGCGAGTGGGGAGCCCGGGGCCGAGATAGGGGCGGCGAGTAGCGAGTCCCCGGCGGTTGAAGTAACGAATGGTCACTCATAAACACCACTGTCTTGGGCAGGGTTTACATGCATGATGAGTGCAGGTAGCAAAGAAAAATAAAACAAAACAAAATGCAAAAAAGGAACAAAAAACTAAGAACTAGAACTATGACTCTATATTCTAGAAAGAAATGGAATGGGCCCTTAGTTCTAGGTGTGCTTGTATGAATAGTTATGAGGCCATGCAAATTTAATCATGATTATAAGGACCCCTTTCTAGTGTATTGATTCTAAGTATGTATCCTCGGTGTATCGGTCATACAGAGGAGGAATGGTGAATGTATTTACCCTACCTATGTATAGCGGAGATGTCTTTAATATATGAGATATATTGTATATTTGGTGGTTGCATATTATTGCGAAGAGATAGGTTACATGCATGCACATAATTTTCTCTACCAGTATAACGTTTATCGCATAGATCAGCGAATAATACAAACATGTGTGGCTGTATAGGACTAACTTTTTGGCAACTTTAAGATATGCCTGTAGCATGAATTACACAGACGCTACGTATGTTGTACATTGGCTCAATGATTTTTTTTAAGTCTTATGTAGAACTAGACGGGCTAGAGTTTTAGCAAGGCCTATACGCAATATTTTTCTTAGTTAATAACTTTGTCGACATGCAAATGTTAGCTATAATTAGCTCAGTATAGACGGGTCGAGTTGCGCACGGAAAAAAGATGGATTTGATAGTCTGGGAATCTGGGTTAGAACTCATGGACTACCATCATGTTGAGAATGTTTTCCAACCCTTTCAAACTTGAACACCTCAACAATTCACCTAGAGACGTAAATTTGTATCTTAGCGTTCGTTATCGAGTTGTCAGGTTCCCCGCCAAGATAATGAATACTCTTTACATATCCTTTTCCCTGTATGAGGACGGGTCCGGAGTAAGGAATATTTACTCTGAACCGAGACACATGCATCGTGGCCCTCTTAGAGCCACTAAAGATGTCCGGTTCCGGTCAATATAGTGGCTTATGCCCCGCAATCCCTAGTAAGACAAGCTATCCTACTAAGACTTACAGGGCAACTCTACCATATATATCCAAGATGATAGTGATCATGTGATGTCTAGCACTGGAAAGTGACATTTACCCCGAGTAAAAAAAAAAAAAGTAAAGTTTTATAAGACACCTAGTTTCCAGACTTTCATGTAATTAGGTGGATAGTATGTGTTGAAATAGGTGGTCTGTGCGTCCCACACCTATGCTGTATATAAGACATCCAGTAGGCCCTTAAGGCCTATGGCATCTCTCCTCCTTACAACCTCTAATACACCTCAGCATGGCAACCTACCTAAACTTAACAGTATGTTGTTACACAGAGATCTATCTATAGTTATCACTCTTTTCCCCCACCAATATGTCCCAGCAATTGTTATAAACTCACGTTACGCACCGATGTGTTCATTCATACCTAGGTGCATAGTATGTATCACAGCTTGAACTAGGTAATCCCCATGAACATGTTGTATTTGTACATCATTGATAGTATATATCCTGCTAGTGTCCTTTTCATCATTGGGGAACTCATCAATATCTTATCATAGTTTTCTTGTCTCTCTCTTGTTTTCTAAGTTTCCCAATAAATTGCAAGTCTCTTAATAAAATCCTAACCCCGACTACACCAGCTAGCCTCTAACACAAATACTTTTGATCACCTTAACTTTCTAACCCTAGATGTTCAGCTGTATACATGCATAGTCATGCCGATAAATAGGAATTAAATGAATCCTATCTCTAGTGTGGCAACATTCTCTAAAGACAATTAGTCGCAATATGGCGCTTTAAAGTGGAGAGTTCAGGCTAATAGGACATTCTCTCATCGCCTAAGGGCACGTTAATAACGCCTAAGGCCGATGTGCAATCCGATCGTCACCTAACCTCGTCTTGGAGTACCGAGTACCGAGTACCGAGTTATACTTTAAAAGCTGGCGTCCCCGATCCCTTCTTGTTTATTGGATTTGATTTCTTCAACTTGGACCACTTCCCCTCATCAACACCGCAACCCTCACTATTGTCGTGGTATCTCTCAATCGCTCACCATACTCACCATACTCATATTTAACAACGTTTTTGACCATCTCAACACTTGTCGTCACAATGGCACCCGGACTCGTGACGGTCCTCTATACTGCCGATACCAAGTTCGATATGAACTATTACCTAAAGAATCACATGCCTCTGGTACACTCCAGCTGGAAGAAGTATGGCCTGAAAAGCTGGAAGGTTATTGAGTATGGTGAGGGATCGCTCTACAAGGTCCAGGCCATACTCGAGTTTGAAGACGAAAGCAACTGGACTCAGGCCGCCGCTAGTACCGAGAAAGACACCATCATGGCCGATATACCCAACTACTCCGACAAGGACTGCATCATTATCAGCGGGGCAGTCACGGGTGCGGCTTCTTAGACGAGACATGGGTACATGGGGCGGACCCCTGTGGATTACCACCTAAAGCCGATCGATCTAGGGTGGCACGGAATCCCTCGAAGCGTCTTTACGACCCTGGATGGCTTCTAGAAACGATGGATGAGACCTTGAGCTAGTTAGGTTGGGGCAGCTCGGATTTCTGCTTGTATGTATCTTGAAAATGTCTTTACATCGGTACACTGGCTACTTCGTCAACACAAATTGAACAGTATCCGACACCTGAGGATCACTATAGCTAAACACCTCAATTATGAGCCCGTATAGTGATTAAATGAAACAAACCAGGCCACTTACGTAGTTAAACAATTAAATGTTCCCGTTTCTCTCTAGATCCCCGCACGATCATTGATTCCGGGTCCCCGGATTACCGGCTGATGATCTGATCATCATGATTGAGTTCCTGAACACTACATATCAATCTATGAGATAAGCGACTTCAGTAGTCCCAATCACAATTGAGAATACTGCTAACTCGAGTATAAAGGCATCCTTGACTTATAGTATTATATATACTAGATATTATACTATTGCTTAAGGGGACACATAGGGCTGACATGCTACCATACCCTAGGTATATATCATGAAACTTTCTGGGTTATGAAAGTGGGTTAAACATCTAGGTTAGGACTCTTAGAGGAGAGGCATAATCCCTATCAAGAAAGGAATGTGTTTTTCGGAGAGGGGGAGATAGATTAAAACATAACAATCAAGGCCGCCTACGAATATATTGCTTTTATTACCACCTCCGTGAATTGATATTTCTGTTAAGGAACCCTAGACTGGTTGTGTCGTGCCACAGTTGGTACCTATTTCGCGGCTTTTACCTCGTGGTAAGTCTCCATAGATACTACCCCCAAGCTCCCCTTCTCATTCCTTCAGGAGTGTACCGTGTTATCCCACGAGTGAGCATTATCCAGCTGATCCCCACCTAATATGTAGTAAGCTGAGGGATCGTGCATACATGCCTCCCGGGGTTGAAGGAGCCCACTCTTTATAGGAGATATCGCTGAGCATCACGGCGATAGCTACATAATCGCCGACTTGGGTCATATAATATCCGACGGCGTAATCATGTTATATTGGTGATATCGCCTATCTTCAATAGATCCTAGGTCTACAATCTCCGCTACACCTATCGCACTGAAATACGCCGAAAAAAAAGGATTCGCATGCACTGTAGGGATTGAAGGGTTTCCAATCTGCCATGCACAGGACGGGCTATAATCTAACTCCCAGGACATTTCTCGCCTCGAGAGTCAGAGATCGTTTCAATAATTTAATCACTTGCCAGTTGTTACGCCCCAGGATTGGTGGGCAACTATATAATACAGAATTGGGGCACAATGAGCATTCGGTAATTGTGAGAATCTTTTGTCTCATGATACAACGGGGTTGCTCACACCCAGTTATAACACCAGTATAGAATAAAGCCCTTCTCCAAGAAGTTTTATACGGATATCACTGACCATCATTTTCACGCGTCCCTTAAGAAATCGACTCTGATGAGCTCAAGCTGGTCGGGCCTTATAGCACCGACATTTCTAGTATATGCTAAAAGTAAATATTTACGATTTTTATGGTGATCACCTGGGTAGTTAGACAAGTAATCAAGAATAGACAATAACGAAGGTATCATATACATACGTACATAAATATGTATGTATGTATGTGTCTAGATCTTTAATTAATGATTGACACTGTTTTGATCCCGTCGACTCAAGCCCCGTCTAGGGACTTGAAGGCATCTCCCTCGGATATTAACCGAGTTACTGCGATGGTGTAAAAAAAAGGAAACAAAAAGGAGATTTATATACGTAATGAGATAGCCGCCTGTCTTACGAGAGTCTCCCCTTTAGCCGTTGAAACCATTTTCTCGGGGTGTTTTCTCGCCATCTGGAGTTAGCCGATCGTTCTGTTGCCACCTCTTTGCGCTTTCTAGTAGTGAGCTTGGACGCATCGCCTGCCTCTCCATCTCCTTGATTTTGACTGGGAAGCGGTGGAGAAGCAGCTATTTGTTTGCCTTTGAACCCTTCTTTAATATTTCTCCTTGTTGAGGAAATGCCGACCTTCATTCCTTTTCCTGATTTCGCCAAGGTTAGCATCCCTTTTGGCCTTTGCACACTATCTGGCTGCTCCCCCAATTTGGATGACGCCTCACCCGGCTGCTGGCCACTAAGCCTTTCTTGCTGCTCATATACCTGGTGACTTCCTGTTGCTCCCTGGCTTGTAGCATCTGCACTGGAATTCCTGGCCATGGCCGACGATGTGTATGGGCTTGTCCCAATCCCGCTGTCATAGAACTTAGTGTCGTCATATTCGGCTGATAAAGAATCATCTGAACGTTTATCACGATCGTCTCCCGGCAACCAAAGAGACGATAGCTTCCTCTTGTGACCAAATATGACAGCGCCGTTGGGAGCTAGAGCCTCAGGGCTCTTGACACACTGTCCAGGCAGCTTGGGAAATGTGGTAGAGAGTAGTTGTATACGATCGTGCTTAAACGATGAATTCGAAGGGCATTCACAGGGTTCAAAAGCCTTGCCTGGTGTATGCCAGTAGATCTTATCAATCAGACGCCACGGCTGGGTTTTTATGTTGCCGTTTCTCTTGAGGATATGCTCCAGCTCCGCAGTGCAAGCAACAAGATAATCCTGACCCTTGGGGACGCTATGATTCCATAAGCAGGAGCTGCATTCGCTGTTTCTATCTGCTGGTTGGAAGAGCTCACCGAAACCAGTCCCGAAGAAAGTCAGGGCATGGATTGCTCGTGTGAACTCGGTCCAACCCGCCCCCATCTGATGAAGAGTGGACACCTTCGGCCATAGTGTCCCTTGATTGGTGGCCACATCCTTGAAGTCAAATCCCTCAAGCTGCTGTAGGGGGGCTTTCTGCAGGCGGAAACCGACCCCCGCTTGCGTATGGACATCATCCTGGTGAGCCATCATCTGCGCAAGGATATTACATATCTGTTCAACACGATTTCTTACACAGAAATATGTTACTTTTGCCTTGGTAACCTCTTCCGGGTTTCCTTCATTTAGCTGGGCAGTGGTCTCTAGCCATTCCTCCCGTGATTTGACGTATAGTCGCAGATTCTTGTTGTTCTCATTGAAAAGGAAACTACGTGCGGCAGAAGATCCTGTATGTGTCGCGACAGCTTCCTCAAATTGATCATCATTAAGAAGGAACCTAGAATGGACTTCATATTCGCTTCGGAGCTCTCTGATGGACGCACGCAACAAGTGGAGGAGCCCGCTTGCCCCGTCCACAAGCCAAGCACGCCTGTCTTTCACGTCGTAGAAGACGAAGTGTCTCTGCCCAATGACTGAAAGCATCTGGTTATAGTCATCTCCAAAATGGATGTGGACGGGCTTATCCTTAATTCCAAGGGCTATGCTCACGCCGGCACTGATATACCTGCCCCCGGAAATAGAGACTTTTTCGAACGCGCAGCTTTGGTGTGGCTTTGGGAGACACGACCAGTCAATTTTATACTTTGCACTTGGAGCCCCTATGAATCGTGGCCAGGGTTAGTAGAAAAACGAATCAGCGAGTTTACACGACGTCAGCTTGAAGGGAATTTCTAACCAGTATAATTATTGACCTGTTGACACCATCCTAGTATATGACGACTTCTCTCTAAAGCCTCAGTTGTAATCACGAGGGGGGTTTCCTGCACGCGAGGGACCCGTGGGTCTTCGTATGAGATATACTCCCCATTCGTGTTGAAGAATAAGTGCCAGAATACGGTATCACCGACGATTTCAGTGGCCGCTAGGAAGGCCGAGAAGCCTTTGACAAAAGTTCTTCCACAGTACTCAACCAGCCTGTGGGCATTTGTCAGAGTTGCCATCACTGTGATAAATGTTCAGTAATTGTTACTTGAAGCAACTTGGTACTCTTAAGACCATGTTCCGGGAACCAAAACTCATGCTTAACCATGACAGGCAATTTTAACTTCCGGAACATTCCAGAAGGGGGATAAACAACTCTCAAGATTACTCACTGTCCAATGGTATAAGAAGTCCGGAATTTGGCTTTGAGCGCCGTGGTATTGGGTACCCAGTGACAACTACAGGGTTCCTGAAGAGACTGTGCCAACAAGTACCGGGATTGGTGCTAGATTGGTTCATGGCGTAGTCCTGGCTTGTAGCTACAAAATTGAACCCAATCTTGTACACTTCTTGGGTTCCAATAAGAGAATCCCTAGCGGACTCATTGATAGTAGCTTTACAATATACCACTCCATGATCCAAAGAGGAGGAACGTAGAGCTGCACCTAACCAAGCAAGCTGCTCTCCGACCTCTACAACGGAATACACGTTACCAGATACCACTACGTTCAGTCGAGAATCAATGAAATCAGCTCTGAGCTGTGTCTTGTCCGGGAGCGTGACTGTATTTCCGATAAATTAGTATTTGGCTAAATATTCACGTGGCAACATACGAATGAGCTAGAAGGGAGAGACGAACTGGTCGGTGGGATCCCTCTGCTATCCAGTAGCCTCTGGAGAAGTTTCAGAAGATATGACCCTGTTTCAGGCCATGTCTGGTCTAGATACTGAAGACATGTAGCTGCTTGCACGTTATCTCCACTGCCAGTTAACGTAATAGCTCCTACAATAATCTCACTTGGAGACTGGGTATATTGCTGCTCGTGGAAGAAGGTGCAAGGATTCCAGTCTACTTCAAACCGGACCTTATGTCTGTCCGGTGATGTCTTCCTACTGATCCTCTTTGGCCTACCCATTGCCCGGAGCAGATAGTCTCTGATCACATCCCGTGCCGTATCCTCTCCGGGTATTTCAAGAAGACCTTCCGTGCGCACGCGGGCTAACAGCCACCTATAAGCTGGGGCGTGATGTAGAATCGCACGGTATTCGGATAAACCAGGAAGATCGGACTCAGTCATGTCATCCGCATCGTAGAAATCATCATCGGAGTCGTGGCCATCGTAGGGAGGCCCCTCTGGATTGTCGAGTCCCCTTCCTGTAGTATTATGCAGCCAGAAGGAAACTTTATCCTCAAATCCTATTCCAGCATCACTCTGTGAGCGTTCATCGTCATCTTCGTCTCGAAGTGCATATATGCGATGGATATGACCAATGATTTGCCTACCATGATGTTATGGTATTTAATCAGCTTTGAGTCTGGGGGAAATGAGTACAAGAGAATATATTAGGAATTGCATACTTGTGATACTGGTGCACAAAATACATTAATAGTTTATGTATAGGCGTATCCCCCTCATTGCCAAGCTTAATAGCAAAATCCTTCAGTAAATTGGGCAGAGACTGAGAAAGTTTCGCAATATCTTGTGCGTCAAACTCTCGGGGGATCGCACTACAAAGCTCTTCAGCAAATTCGGAGACATAATCTTTCATCCGTGGATTCCGCAGGGATTCCGTGTCAGAGTAAACTGTTCCAGCCACTGTGTGCTCTTCTCCAGTGTCTCTCTCTGTCGGATTGTAGTTCAGCCCCGAGGCTAGCTCGTGAGACCCCCTAATGCTTTGCAAATGATTTGATTTTCTCTGATCTTGAATCTTCAGTAGATCTCCACCACCAGAGCCATACCCTGAATCCGAAAATACTTCATTGCTCAGTACAAAATACCTCACGTTGGGATATTCTCCCGATTGAGTCCCTTCTGGACGAGGTGAAGGGATGTCGGTGACGTTCGCCTGCTGTGTAGGGTCGGGAGGAGGAGTCCTAGGAGCCTCCGTATCCGTCATATACCTGAGGAGTGTTGGCTTATCTGGGCCGGTAGGGTTGGGGACTTGCTTATTCAGCGTTTGTTGTTCGATATCTGCCTCACTTGTTGGAGAAGAAAGTTCCTTCAGTGTGAGGCCGCGAACGTCGGGCCATCTTCTAGTGAATGAGCTACCTCCATCTTCTATATGTAGTCTCGCAGCGAGTTCTTCCGCTTCTGGAAACCGCGTACCATTGCCAGGGGGGTATCCTGACCTTCCCATTGTTGAAACTGGATTGTTGTGCGCAAATGATGCAAATGATTGCTCGTTAGTCTATACTCTAGAGAGCCTAGCAAATGCAAAAGAAAGGATGAGAAAATGACGATGTTGAATGCGTTAAACAAGTATACTAATCTATTGTCAATAGCCTTATGATTCCTGCTGATCCAGCTATACCAGTAATTAGTAGATGGGGTAATTAGAACAGACATCTAGTAACCTGTTCATGCAATCTGACCATGAGGCTGCGAGGATATGTATTATGCCTTTTCCTTTTGCCTTTCCAGTGCCCTAATCGTCTTTGGCCAATCCCTCGTTGTCCTTTGCATCCCGTTGCAACCGGATCTAGCGCTTCACCGAACATTCTTGGCCCCCGACGCCTATTCAGTGGCTATGTGGTCGAATTCAATTTGTAGATGTAACCTAAATAATCATATATTACGCACATAACCGAGACATATTCTCGAGTTTTCCGCTTATTAAGTTATTATATTGTTTCTATCAACCTAGCCTCATTTAACAGGATACGTGCATAACGACATGTAGTATATTCTTGCCTAGGGATATTTCAAGAACAGCGACATTATGATTATTTGACATTTACTACCAAGAGAGAATCTGATATTGTCTTCAAAATATTTGCAGGTGCACAAGATACTAGAGCTACTAATACCTCGTCTAGTATCTAGAAACATTCCCGTTGTGCGGTGTAAGCTTAGTATATAGAATTGTATGAGGAAATTGTGAACGTCAAGGCACTTTGGCGGAGTGGTTAACGCGCAGGCCTGCTAAGCCTGTTCCTTCGGGAGCGTGAGTTCGAATCTCACAGGTGTCGATTTTTTTTTGCTACTACTACCTAGTAGTTTAACACCAGGCTTGCATTAGTGACTCCGTACTGCTGCGCGCCAAACCAGTTTTATAAGAAATTTCCGATACTTGTGGGTCTGGTGTCTAGGTGTTCTTACTCTCCCCTCCTCGATCGCACACAATCTATGATAAGTGGTCAGCGAAAATAAAAAATGAGGGCCTCTATTGTGACATGAAATGTCCTGTTAATCCAATTTCTGACTTGTCGACATCTCCATCGAGCTCGAGCTCCAACAGTTTTGCATCGTTTCGAATTTCTATCAATATATTCCGGCTGCTAATGCGGTAGCAACAAAACTACCCCTAACGCGTGTTCTTGAACGTAAAAAGGGGATCGGATTAACGCAAATATTGCCAAGGAAGCAGAAATTAAACCCTTCTCGTTGGCTCTGTTCAAGGAGAAGATAGCCATTACTATCACAAGCAATAATCGAAAATAGATCATCCTCTGCGCCTTGCCCACCATTAGCTTGTTTGTGTCTTGCTCTATGTGATGTATTTGCAGTGCTAACAAGGATGGCAATATCGCTACCTTGAGCGTTCTGGAGGGTTTTCGTAGGTCATGAACCTGCTTCGTCATGATAGATTTGGAAACTGAGAGAAATTACAACAATATTTCGTTCTCTAACTTAATCTATAGCTTGTGTTTCATGTTAGAATCTATCATTTGTCTACTAGTGGTGGAATGACCGGAAGACTTACATCTGTAACGATGTTGGAACTTACTTTGTGACTCTTATTTTTGACGACACTTATTGTGTGAAGATCGCATTATGGGCATATAGGGCTCAATTTGCGTACCGGAATACTCCGTCAGTGTTTCCAACACTCACAAGTCATATAACATGTTACTTAGAGCCGGTTTGTTGGTTGATATCCACGTTGATCTGATCGAGGAATTCGGAAAGGATTGCATCCATTATGTCGGTCTTTTGACTCAAGACAAATGAAGGAAACACGTGCTTCCTTGCTGCTTCCACATTCCCCGTTTCTCCTTTTAATGACAAACTAGGAGTTTGCGTAAGTGGCAAAACTACCGTTCTTGAGAAGATGACCACTTGGTCAGATTTTGTCTCTACAGCCGCTCTCCATATACTTTTGTTATCACCAGGCTCCAATGCTCGATACTAATTTCAAATTCTTTCAAGGAAAATTCCTGTTCTTCTGGCTTTTAACCCTAGCCTGTCTTTTTGACTATCGAATCAATGGGCTGAAAGTCTGCTAGCCAGGAATAATCAAGATCTGAAAGCATCTTCAGGGTTCCGAGTTCTAGACCCTCTGCTGCCACATTGAATACTGTGCGTCTTTGGAAAGATTTGCCAACATATTCCCCCAAGTTTTTGCGTTCAATAGTTATCCCTTGCATTAATTGATATACGTAAGGAATGTGCGCCTTTGTCCCCTCCCCTGGGTGGCTTCCCTTTAATAACAGCGTTGGGGAGAAACCAAGGGACTTCTCAATTACTCAGGGCCCTGAGAAAAAAGACTTTTGGTGATACTCTTCTCTTGTTACTTCAGGGAATGAACTATACGTACATTCTCTAGATGTCATCGAAGATAATGCCTAAAAGAGCCATGAAGGGACTTAAAGGCTTCTCCATAAAGGAGAAGGAGTCTGACAAAAAGCGGCATCTATCTAACGAGGTGCCTGATGTTGTCACGACACGGTCAGGGCAATCCTTGACTGATTCGGAAACAGCACAGTCTGTTAGCGAGGACCTGTCAACTACCCAAGGCCGAAATCCAGAAGGTTTACGTCTAGATGAAGATACGTTGTCCGAACCAGTTCATATTGCAGAAAGACAATCTAGTCAAATCGATACATCCCAACAGCCCGAAAGTGTATATAACCACACGGAGAGACTTGCATCGACCCAGACTGTCACCAACCCTGAAAGTCTCTGGGATGAAGCTTATGAGAATCTCATAGCTGAGAACGGGAATCTGGTGTCCTGGTATGCGAATGTGCTATCATACAAGTGGGATGCCGGACTTGACGTCGATCAACTCAGCCCAACATTAATGAATCAAGTTTTCAACTTTGAGAATGCGATGGACAAAGATAATGTTCGAACTAGGCGTTTAGAAATGAGCCGCCTAATAAATATCTGGATCGAAAAAACAGAAGTTTCGGAAGGGTCTGCTTCTGTGGGAATCGATTGGAAGATAGCTCTCCAAGAAGCGGCACAGCAAATGCCAGATGCTTCACTTGTCTGGGCTGGTGCGCTATATGCTTCATCGGTACGTATTTTTGGTCCATCTCTAAGATACATAGCTTACACATCAACCTATTATCAGATACTATTGGATTTGACACCTGAGTCTGATGCTGCCTGTCACGATTATTGGAGTGAGACGATAAGTAAGGGAAAGAATGAAGTGTATTAATCTAAAAAAGAGTTTAAAAAAAGGCAAAAGCTTAATATATATGTATATATAATAGTAATATAGTACCGTAAAGTAAAGTAATAATTTTATATTTTAATATTTTTCTTTAAAACTATATTAATAGCCTGTTTTATAAATAGTTTTTAATATAAAAGTGTATATATATATAAAAGTATATATAAAACATTTTTTTTTTATTAAAAAAAATAAATTAATATTAATGCTATATTTTTTTTTTTTTTATATATATAAATTTATATAAATAAACTTTTTTTTAATTTTTAAACTATTATTAAAGTTTAAGTTTATAAAAACTTTTTTAAAGCATTTTATATTTTAATACTAATAAATGCTATATTAATATAAAAAAAAAAATTTAAAGTTTAATAAGCTAATATAATATATTAATTTTAACAGTTACTTTTTAATTTATAATAAATTAAAAAAAATAAGTAAATTTATAACTTAATTATTTATATGCATTTTTTTATTTTTAAATTAATGCTTTTTTTAAAAAAAAGTTTTTTTATATAGTTTATTTTTAAATTTAATAAAAAAAAAACTTAAATATTTACTTTAATTAAACTTTAATTTATTATTATTATAATATAACGTAAATTAAGTTTTTTTTTAAGTATATTTATATAATAATTATAATAAGCTATATAATATATTTTTAATACGTAAATTTTTTATATAAAAAGTATTAAAAAAATTATAATTATAAATAACTATTACTTTATTTTTTGCTAAGTTTTATATAAATATTATAGCGTAAACGTGCTAATTTTTTTACTATTAAGCATTATTATAAGTTAATTATATTTAATTTATGATATAAATATTATATAAGCTATTTAAATTAATTTTAAGTATTTAATAATATAAAATTTTAAAATAAAAGCTTTATATTTAATATTATATAAGTTTTTTTTATAATTAATATATAAAAATTATTTAACGCTATTATAAAAAAATACTAATAATAAATAAATATAAAAAGTATTAAATATATATTATGTTTATAATAAATATAAAATATATTTT